>CM054063.1:341511120-341909956 GCA_028641055.1 Alopecurus myosuroides
TCTGTTGGCCGGAGACGAGGAATTTTGGCGGCGGGCCGTATGAACTCCGACGAGCAATACAAACGGCCTCGGGGCACAATAACGAGAGGAGGGAGAGGGGAAATAGAGAGGGAGAGAAGGGCTTTAAGGAGCGGGGTTAAGGGCAATCAATCCCGTGCTTAATCGCGAGAATTCAACGCGAGTTAAATCGTGCGTTTCTTCGGTGCAGTAATGGAAGGAGGAAGACGATGATGACGTCATTGATGACGTCATCAATGAATTTTCTTTTAAATTTCTGTTTATTTAGATCTTTAATAACTTCTGTTTTAAGTATCCAAATGTCATGAAACAAAATTCTAAATTTTTGAAATTTCAAATACTTTTTAACAGTACCATTTTTGTAAACTTTTCAACATGTTTTTATTTTTGAATTTGGAATTTGAATAATTCCTTAATAGTTACTTAATGTGATTTTTAATTTAAATTTTTTTATAAAACATAGTTATTGGTCAACTAAGATTTTAGTGACATTATAAATATTGAAAACAAGATTTGAAAGTCATTCCACCATGTTTTCACAATTATATATTTTGAAAAATAAATAAAACACTATTAATACTTTAAGGCCATTTTAAAATTTAGAAAATAATAAATTTTATGTTATTGTCTAAATAAAATTTCAGAGACATTTTACTTGTCATAAATTATTTTTGGAAAGCCATTTTAAAACTATTTCACATTTTAATATGAGGGATTTACTAATAGTAACTTAATGTTATTTAATTAGTTCTTATCAATTAATTAATATTGTTGATCAATAAATTTAGGATAAAACCACATGTCATAATATTGTTTTCAAAACTCTTTTTATGTTCTTTTCCAAACAATGCATTTTATTTTTCACACCTTCATGTTTAAAACTTGGAATATCAACTAAAAGTTATTATTAAAACATTTTATTCTCATCAAGTATTTTTGAGGCTTAGGACTTTATTAAGGGTTACAAACCTTTTATTTTTGTTGCCATAGACTATTTTCAAAGTAGTATTACTTGTTTTCATAAACAATTTATTTCTATAGCACTATATTATTTTGTTGATTGACATAACACTTGGAAAACAAGGATCCAACTTATATCTATTTTGGGGTTATCAATAATAGTGAAACCCTTTTTAAAGATAAGAAGAAAATATTAGAGATAACAATTCTCTAGTTTTTATATATCAAAAAATATTTTCAAGATCATAAATTGGTTGAAAACATGTTTGATGTAAGGGTTTGCTTAAGAAGAAATATTTTCTTTATGTAGAAATATTTATTTTGAAATGACTTTAGGGTTTATGGAATAGAGGTATATTGGATTTTCATTTCCAAAACATTAGAACATGTATTGTTTTCTTTTGTTTCTTGCATCTCATTTGGTTTTTGGTAACTTACTAAACATGAAAACAAAAAGTTTCAATTTTTTTTGTGATTTTTGAGTTTTCCAAAAATCAGGGATGTTACACAAGGGCTTTAGGGTTACCAGCCCCGGCCGCAACAAACAACGGCAGGCAGACTGGATTCATCGGCACGTAGTCCGGATCCCCAGTCTACTACTCCTTGTATCCATGCTAGTCATAACCAACTATGTATTTCAAAGCGTCCACGAATCGAATGAAACTGGAGGAAACGGGACCAAAGTTATACAGAGCTGCTATGTGTCCAGAAAGTGCAACAACAATCGAGGGTTACTGGGGTTACCTCGCCCCAGGCCGATCACATCGACAGGAGGGCTCGGACATGGATCATCGGCTCCACAACCCCTCGACTGCGACAACTATGCAGGCATAGCCAAAACTGTATAACAATGAGCTCGAAACCAACAACCGATCAAAGCAACACTCTAGACATTGAAACTGTATTGAGCATGTATTACTAGAGTATAGCTTTACAACCAGAGGTCACATGACCCAACATTACATCAGACAACGGAAGGCAAACTATGTTGCTAATCAACAAGAACCAAAAAGGCCTAAGAGGCCGCAACATAAAGCGACGTCCCAGCCCATAGATTCCAGGCTGCTACCTGGGAACCCCAAAACTACTCGTCGATGTCCACGCTGAAACACCACCGATGTGAGACCTTCACCTGAACCAAATTTAAGCAAACCTGAGTACTGGAGGTACTCAACAAGACTTAGTTAACCTATTATATATCTGCTAGTTTCATAAAGGGTTTTATGAAGGCTGATTTGCGTAAAGCAATGTTTGTTTTCCAAGTCGAGGAAGAATAGCACGTCTTATAGAATGTTTTCAAAACAGATGAGAAGCTCACTACTGTAATCATCATCTTTTGAATCCACCAACATCGTTTCCCAGCATCTCACATTCTACTAGGATCACCCCTCTCGGCATCTCCGAGGAGGCATCCTTCAAACATTACCTCCATGCTTTGTCAACATATTTTACGCCACGTTCAGGTTATCAATGGTCTTTGCCTTCACCAAGTCGTCCATAACCGTGGACACGGCTTTTCGAAAAGATTGCCCTGCAGGGATGTACACTTTACCCACACGTACCAACCGACTCTTAACGCCACGCGGTAACGCTCTTCCCAAGGGAGCGCGGCAGAGGGTGGTTGGCCACGAACTTTACCTTACCCGACCCTATCCATGAGTCAACCCAAGACATGGCCACCCCGTCAACAGGGAGTTGGCCATCCTCCTGACGGCACCTGTCTCTGTGAGGCGGGGTCAAGATCCGTGTACGTCCATCACTTGGCCCCGGTCACGCCCTAGCGGAGCATTTTGTTTTCAAAACTGTTTAAAAGGTTTTATTGCGGTGCCGAACGGAAATCTCAAACTACGTGACTCATGGATCTGGCCAAACAAGTTAGTTGGTCGAGCGCGGTTACTTAGACCCCGCGTGTGGTTGCACGCTCAGTCTTGGCTTCCGCTCGAGACCATAATTCTAGGGTTGGCGAGTATAGGACGAACAACCACTTCCCAAGTGGCCTCCCATACCAGCCTTAGTCAAGTTATCCACACAAAGCTCATCTCACCACGTCATCATTTCATACTAGGTTATCGCCGTTCTGATTCATCAACCGGATGGAACAGAGGTAACAAACATGTCTGACTAAGCGAAGCATATATGAGGCTCTGGCGATGCGCACAAGCAAAACTATGGCGGCTAGGAGCAGTGGATCAGGATATTGAGGCAATGCAGTATATAGGTGAACTATATCTACCAGTATCAAATAGTTTGGAATCGAATGCAAAGTACGAGATTCAAATGTTGTTCAAAAGCATATATGAGCAGATAAGAGGTTATGCTTGCCTTGCTTAAAAGAAAACCAAATAGATAGATCTTATGGATAAGTGCTTGACTTGTCGATTAAGATCAAGTATTCGCCACTGCAGTTGTTGATCTTCTCTTCGGACAGCGTTCTACCGATAAGAAGCAGAAACCGGAAAAGAAACAATCAACACATGGCATCGATGCAATGCGCAATATGTATGCATGACAGAGTTAAAGCACTTGAATGAAAGACCTAGACAAGTTCGAGGGTTTGCTACGGTTCGTATGATGGTTAAGCATTTTATCGGAAAACAGTCCGGAAATAGACCCCGGAGGGCAATTCGGGCAATTCTAAAAGTGGGTGCAAATTTAATAGCTCAAATAGGTTTAAAACCATCATAAGTGGATTGCATTTATCATTTTGAGCATTTTGGTATATAACTTGTATTTTTCTGATTTTATTGATTAAAATCTTATTTTCTTTATTTTAGATGATTTAATTGCATTTAAATAATGCCCAAAAATAAAGTTTGTCAAACATATATGAAAGTGGCATATTTGGGTTGGAAATATTTTTCTGAACTCAACCATGTATTTTTCATATTTTTCTGAGCTACCAAAATGAAGTTATTAATTATTTCATTTTAAAACAATTCTGTAATTATAGAAAGTGGGGCCCACGTGTCAATTTGAAATATTCATTTTAAATAGATTAAAACAATTGACAGGTGGGGTCCATACTGAGGTCATGCTGACGTCATGCTGACGTCAGCATGTGGCCGGCCGGAGGCAGCCGTGGTCGCCGGCGGCGAACCTGCGAGCCCCAACAAGCGAGACTGGGCTCGTTGGATTCTCCTCGGCGAGGCGCGTCTACAGGGGGTAGCGCCGCCCCAGTATGGCCACCGGCGGCGAGCCGCCAAGCACTCGACGGCGGCGGAGGTATCGGGCTCCGGCGAAGTCGCCGATTCCGACCGCGGGGAAGGGCTAGGAGGGCACCGTGAGGGAGAAAGGCTCACCGCGGTTGCGATGGAAGAGACGGCGAGGCAGTTGGAGGTGCGGAACGACGGCAATGGCCACGGCGGAGCTCGGCCGTCCGCGGGGAAGAAGGGAAAATCCCCGGCCCTCCGACCTCCTCCTCGATCTTGCTCGCCTGTGGAGACTAAGGGAGCGACGGGGGTTCTTCTGGGTTGGTCGAGGCAGCGCGGGAGGGCCCCAATCGCCGGCGGCGAGGAATCACGGCGAGCTAGGGTTCGGTGAGCTCGAGTGACAGAGAAGAAGAGAGAGGGAGGTCGAGAGTAGGGTTCTGTGCGTGAGGGAGAGATCTGGACGGCACCCTGGCCCTTCTCCTTCTCGCGCGTGGCAAGCAGGAGGTGGCAGAGGCCACCTCGCCGCCCTCGTCGTCCTTCTGGCCGGAGCGGTGGAAGAAAACGAAAAAGAAAAGCGTTTTTCGGAAAACCCCCTGGGAAAACACAGATTTGCTTAAAAGTCCTTTTCTTTTTAAAAAAGTACCCAAAAGCTAGTTTTGAGGGCCTTTTTAAACAGCAAAAATTACACAAAAATAAGTTTTGAAAAGGTCTTCAAATTTCCAACAAAACCATACCTTAGTTTGATCATTTTGAAAAACTTGGTAGAACAACTTTGTGGGTTGCTTGTTTAAGTGATTTTTGTCATTTCACTTGTTATATTCAAATGCAAAAATTTTACCAAAGTTTTCCATGCATGTATGCCATGTACACAACACACAACACAACTTTATTACAAAGTAGGGCTGTTACAGACAACTAATTTCCGTAGACTCATCTCTAGTCTTACGGTAGGCATTCATGACTGCGACAGTCGCATCGTCATCTGGCTCTTCTGGAAGTTGAGTTTCTAGAACATGTTCTTTCTTGTCATGCTTGAGGACTATCCTCAGATTACGATACCAGTTGGTGAAATTAGTTCCATTAAGCTTATCTTTCTCTAGGATTGACCTCAACGCAAACGCGGACAACTGAGGAAGGTTGCTAGGTGCCATTGATCTACAACAGAAAATATGCAAAACACTTAAGACATGTATTCATAAAAGAGCGGTCATATTAAACTCTTTAATACTTATGCTCCCACTAGAACCAACATCCCTCCGATGGTTGCTAAGTGATTCAAGATCCTAAATAAGCAAGCCGACTAGTGAGGTTTAGCATCACCGCTAGCCGTCAAGTGATCTAGGTAGGCAACACCTTGCCAATCGTATCCAATACGACTCCTATTAGTTGGGTGGCATCACATGCCCCGGCTCCCAACCTTCCTCGCCCCGAGCCCCACAACCGTTGTGATGGACTCGTCTAGATTACCAAGTGCTTTCAATGTAAGAGTCCGACTCAAACCCATCTAATCGGAAAGAATTGGTAGCACCTCAATTTTACGAGCCCACTACCAAGAATGTCCGACTTGTGATGGTGCAGCACTGGCGGGGCGACCGACTAGACCTTCTTTGAGGGATTAAAATCTACCAACTATCTAAATAGAGGTAAAAAGAGACATAACAATAACACAAATAAAGCAATTATAATGTGAAATGGTATGGCTCTCTTCATGGTGATCTCCATCTCCACGAAGCTTGTAAGTCGACTCGTGCCAACTCTTGTCACGTGCCATCTTTGATCTTTGAGGAATTTTGGAAAACGCAGATCTCATCTGCATTCCGAACATGGATTTCTTCATCGGATAAAACGATTTTACCCGAATTTGATCCGTATTCCGTTTCGATCAAACTCTTTGATCTTCGATCACCGCAACTGGATTTATGTGTCACGGTATACCCCGATGGCGGAAACCGACCGGTAGGGGTAAGTTGTTCCATGACCTTAGCAGTATGATCACAGAAACCTGATCATCCATTAACCCCGAGTACGATTGATCCAATCAACCTTGTACAAAACCGATCTATCTCATAGAACGACCACCAAAACAGCACTTAGATCCAATCTAATGCTAACTACACATCACATATGTACGGATCTCGGGCCTAATACCAGAAGCTACTTGCTCTGATACCACTGTTGGACGCGTACATGTTGAGCTGTGGTCGATTCGCGGTGGCCGTTCCGAGACGGAGACGGCGGTCTCGATGGGGTGCCGGCCCCGAGCTCCAGGCGCGACGACGCCCTGGTCGCGGTGGCGGCCATGGCGGCCGGTGGTGGCGGGTGGGCGTCTATCCTTGCCGGCGGCGATCCTTGCGCCGTCCTTACCTCCTCCCCTTGAGTGCAAGTGGGGGCCTTCCCCTTCGGATCCCGGATTGGAGGTTGGTGGTGGCGTTTTGGTCGACGGGTTGGTGGCGGCGGACGGCTTCTTCGTCGGAGATGGGCTGCGTTCGGCGGACCTCCGGTTGCATCTCCGGGGGAAACCTCAGATCCCATCGGGGTCGAGCAATGGCGGCGTCCCGGCGTCGTATTCCCTCTTGCGGGCATCACTTTGGAGTCTTCACCGGATGGAGGGACCAGCGGCGGCGGAGCCGAGGTCGTGGCAGCCTCGACTCTCCAGGTCATCGGACCTATGGATCAGGATCTGCAACGGCTTGCGACGGGGAGGAGGTCGTTGTCGGCAGCTGATGCTGCGTGGCAGCGTGGTTGCTTGCAGCTGGTCTAGAGGCGGCGTGCTGGCCGCAATTTACTCGCTACGGTGTCGTCGACAACGCAGGAGTTTGGAGATGGGGCGGCGGCCCGGCTTCTTCGACGGTGGTGGTCTTCGTGGTCATGTGGATGATGCGATGGCTGATCTTTGAGATGGTGATGGTCTCTGGCTTCGTAACTCACAGTCGATGGCGGTATGGGATGTTCTCTTCTGTGGTTGCAGAGTTCTGAGGCTGGCGGCGGAATGGGACGCCCCCTCCATTTCAAGACAGGGTTCTATTCGACGCAGTAGGTGCTACGCATGACGACTTCAGAGGAGCTGTCAAGTCATGCCTGGCCGGCGGTGGCAATATGCCTGATCCTGGCAGGTGCTACGCACGACTTTTCTCCGCGGTGTCAAGTCATGCATGCTGTTGTTGATAGAAGGTGGTGTGACAACGGCTAGAGGCTGAGCGGTATGGGACGTCATCGACCTCCAGTTTCTCCTCTAGTGGTATCTGGCTATTCGTTGGCCGGAGAGGTGGTGATGGTAGAAGATTTGGTATCGAGTTTACACACTTCGGTGGAAACATCTCGGGCGAAGTTGACACGCGCTTGCGTCGTTACCTTGCTGAAGGTGATGGTTCGAAGTTTGACTTTAGCGATGAAAATCCCGAGTTCGGTCTTTGATCGAACTCGCCATCATCGGCGCACGTGTGGCTTTTCCTTCATGAAGGCTTCGTCTAGAAGTTGTGTATGTATCTTTGCTTTTATATTTTGCCATTAGTTTAGAGGTAGTCTGGGGGAGGTGTTGTTGCGAGGCATGCGGCCTCAGGTCTGTTTACTTTGTACTTCTTTGATTCTTATATTAATGAAAAACCGGATGTGTGCATCAATTTGATGCAGAGGCAGGGACATTGTTCCCGTTTCAAAAAAAAAAGTGCTTGGCCTTCAACTCAGGACCGAGGACCTGCCCAGGAAGGGCAGACCATACAGCCCAAGGAATCTTGTTTACTGCAGATGAAAAATTGGCTCATAGTGAGGCTGGAGAAGCGAGAAATGTAACGACGCGCCCTATTGCGTGTAAATCGTACTTATAGGTTTTGCGTGCTCGTCTCAGTGTTGTGTTTATGTACCTATCATGATATATTTATGAATAAGAACTACCATGTAGTCATGATAAATAAACATGAGAGATTAACTAGCATCGTCACGTAGTAGCTTTTATAGAATTTTACAAGTTCTATGTTTCTAAAAGTAGATTTAAAAAAAAACAATCTTTACAAGTTCGAGCAATGTTTCTAAAAGTAGACGTTCTACGTTTCTAAAGAACGAAAGCTCTTTAGAAATATTTTGTGGCGAGATATCAAATAATAAAAAATACTGATGCTAACGAACCAACCAATTTGCAGGTCTAGTAGTACATATGAATGTAGTAGTACGTGTGTGTGGTGTGACGCACAACGAGGCACACACATCACAATAAAGGATTGTCTTGTTTTCACGCACAACAAGGCCAGTCACACGTCAATCCGACACAAAAACTAGATCAGCTATACGGTTGACGTTTAAACGTCACAGGTCCCAAGGATAGTGGTTAGTAGCTAACAAATCCGCCACCGGTTGGATGCACTTAAACATAATCTTTTGATACTATATTTGGCTACAAGTAGCTTTCGCGTGAAATAAGTGTGACGTGTAGGTGTAAACTTTCATCAAAAGACATTATCATCAAAAGCATGTTTGGTGTTTAGTATTTAGTATTTATGTATCCCTCTCTCTGTTTCCTTTTTAAGATAGTATGCATACTCTTTTCTAATATATATCGCCTCGCCTATGGGACGGAGTATGTAGCATACAATCAGCGTGAAAGATTCATAACGGGATGTTTAGAAAATATACCTTTTTTCTTAAGCACTAAGGCTTAGTTTTACAACGAACTATTTTAAACACCAACATATTCAAAAATAACAATATTTCTTTGCCTAGCGAATCAATACTTCGGTTTTAGAAAAATTGGTCCACCCCTCTTTTTCATATACTTCTTAAATAGTGCAATTTGCTAAATATCGAAGTATATCGCAGTATTTGTAAAAACCAAACACCACAAAGTATTTAATACTTTAGTATTTCTAGAAACCGAAGTATTCTTCGAATACTTACAAAAATACGGAGCTCCCAAATGGGGCCTAATAGCATCTCTATCGGGACTCACCAGATAAGTGTCAGGCAATTATGCTCTTTTTTGGGGTGTCGGGCAGTGTCCATTCAAAATCGAAGCATTGATCGCAACGACACCACCCAAACAGGACCCCCCCTTTCAAGGGCATAAACACAAACATGTTGTCGGCATAGAGCCAGCACACATTGAGGGCGAGCTCGTGCACTCATGCTGCTCCGCCTCGGCTCCGTGCCGCTGCTCTCATCTCCGCCTGGCAGGTGTGCCGGTGAAGGTCACCAGCGCCTTGTGAAGCGTCCGCGTTCGGGGTCCCTCTTGTGTGGTATGTCTTGGCTTCTTGTCGTCTCAACGTATTGTATGTTGGCTCCCCTCGCCCGCCCACAAAAAGCTTCCCACAACCTCCGCGCGCGCCCTCGGCCCTCTCGGCCGCACCCTCCTGCTCTTTCCATCGAACAGTAAGCCAAGCTCACGAAGTGCATCCCCTGTAGTTTCTTGTCTCCTCCATGCTCCATCACCGGCTGAGGAACAGGTGCCGCCAAGTTCCATATTTACCTAGTCCTGATTCAGCTGTTCCCTCCATGGATGCTGCCATGCCCTACAAGCTGGTGCATCTCCTCTCAGCAGCAGCATGAGTCACGTTTGTGGATCTGTTATTTTGTGGTGATCCAAATCTATATAAAGATAACAGAAAGTTCGGACGGATCGAAGCGAGGCCCGTCGCCGGAGGCTTATGACCGAGTTGTTGACGAGTTGGATCTGGATTCTTCCTTATTTAGGGTTTTCCCATTTATATACGACATGTAAGCCCCCGTTTGGGATAAGTCGCAAGTTGTAAATCCCGGCGTTTGTAACACAACCGAAAATAGTGAAAAACATTTGAGAGCGAAAATAGTGAAGTTCTGGTGGCTGGCACCCGTAGTTTTTTCTCTTCTTTATTTGAAGGGTTTTCCATGTTAAATATCTCGTGTCCCCGTGTGTCGATCTCTTTCTTTCAGGCAAGGAACTCGCGATCATGCAGATGAAGACAATCATCGCTGCAGTGGTGGGGAACATCGATGCGAGGTGATGGAAGGGCAGACCATACAACCCAATTGGCATCCTATTCACTGCAGATGAAAAATGGGCTCACGGTAAGGCCGAAGAAGCGAGAAATGTAACAACAGGCTCTATTTGCCTATAAATCGTATTTATAGGTTTTGCGTGATCGCCTCAGTGTTGTGTTTATGTACGTATCATGATATCTTTATGAATAAAAAGCACCATCATGATAAATAAACATGAGAGATCAACTTAGCATGGTCTTGTAGAGGTCTTACGGAATTTTAGAAGTTCTATGTTTCTAAAAGTAGATGTGGTTTGTTCATAAAAATAATCTCTACAAGTTCGATCTATGTTTCTAAAGAACAAAATCTCTTTAAAAATATTTAATGGTGACATATCAAATAACAAAAAATATTGATGCTAACTAACCAACCTAGTTTTTGGTATAGTAGTCCACATGAGTGTAGTAGTACGTGTGTGGTGTGACCCACAACGAGGCACACACATCACAATAAAGGATGGCCACATTTGTCAATCCGGCACAAAAACTAGCTCAGCTATTCGGTTGACATTTAAACCTCACGGGTCCGAAGGATAGTGGTCGGTAGTTAACAAATCCGCCACCGGTTTTGTACACTTAAACATAATCTGTTGATACTATATTTGGTTACAAGTAGGTTTCGTGTGAAATAAGTATCATATGTAGGTGTAAACTTGCATCAAAAGACTTTATCATCAAAAGCAAGTTTTATATTTAGTACAGCAAATATTTATGTATCCACCTCTCTCCGTTTCCTTTTTAAGATATCATGCCTGCTCTTTTCTAGTATATATCGCCTCGTGTATGTGACAAAGTAGGTAGCGTACTATCTACGTGTTTTAAAAACCAAAATATTCTAAAACCACAATATTTCTTTGCCTAGCGAACTAATACTTCAGTTTTGGAAAAATTGGTCCATCCCTATTTTTCATATACTACATAAATAGTGCTATTTGCTAAATATCGAAGTATACCCATATTTTTTGTAAAAACCAAACACCTCAAAGTATTTAATACTTTTGTATTTCTAGAAACCGATGTATTCTTGGAATACTTCAAGATATACTGAGCTCCCAAAGGGGACCTAAGAGCACCGCCACCTAACTAACAAAATAAGTATCCGGCACCCGAATTATGCTCTTTGGGGGAGGGGGGGGCGACATGTGTCCATTCAATATCGGAGCAATGATCGCAACCAAACCACCCAAACAGCACCCATGTTGTGGGCATAGAGTCAGCACACATTGACCGCGACCTCATGCATTGATGCTGCTCAGCCTCGGCTGCGTGCTGCTCCTCTCGTCTCCGCCTTGGAAGACACGCCGGTAAACGTGACAAGCTCCTTGCGCAACATCGGCATTCAGGGTGCATCATGTGTGTCACGTCCTAGCTGCTTGTCATCTAATTCCACCATTGCATCTGCAACGCACCGTTTGTTGGCTCCCCGTGCCCGCCCGCAAAAAGTTTCCCACCACCTCCACCCGCGCACTCGGCCCTCTCGGTCGCACCCTCTGCTCTCTCCACCGAATGGTGAGCCGACCTCAAGCGGTGCATCCCCTGTAGTGTCTCCTCCACGCTCCATCACTGGCTGACGACCACCTGCCGCGAAGCTCCATATTGACCTCGCCCCGATTCGGCTGTTCCCTCCATGGCTGCCGCCATGCCCTACGCGATGGTGCCTCTCCTCCCAGCAGCAGCGCAGGACACGCGCGCGGATCAACCTGGAACACGAGGTGGAAGTGGCTGCGAAGGTGTCCATACAGGCGGCCAGCCGGTGACACACGTGTCGAGCCCGACCTGCGAGTGGAACGGCGGGTAGGTGGAGGATAAAGCCATGGAAGCCGACTTGTCCCCGAACGAGGCCACGATGGCGGGGATGATAATCTCAGTGAGCGCACCGTGGACGTCCACCACGCAGAACAGCCGTTCAAGGGCGCGTCGCCCGTGTGATACCGGCCTCAGCGAACGCTAGGATATTCGTGGCCCGGTCGTCGGCTATCTCCGCAAATAGTTGTCGCCGACGAAGACGTGGTCGCCAAGTTCCATCTCCCCAGCGTTGTGTCTATGTTCGTTTCTTGCTATATAATGAATAATTAATAACCAACATGTTACCACAATAAACATGAGAGATTTGCAGGTGATGGTCTTTTGTTAGGCTGATGCATGATAACCTTTAGTTTGATCTTGTGATAGCATTCACATAATTTAAATTCTCTTGTATCACATTTCCCTTAGATGTGATATTGTGATCATTTTTCTCTTAATGCCAAGACATGCAAGTCTTGCATTTTTTTAAAGATATTGTGATAGCTTGCATTTAATTATTTTTATTATTGTTTCCAGATTAAGATTAGATCAACTTGTTAGGACGACGTGGTAGCTGGCTGAGCAGATAACTCCGACGGATATTCATTAGAGATAATACCAAATTATCACAAATTACAACAAATGTCGTCATCGGGTTTACTCCATCTCGATCAGTCTGTTGGTGCTACACTAGCAGCGGTGGGTGTGCACACATTTTCGCATTGAACATGTGATGTGGATAAACCGGTGATTAGCCTAGTACAAGATATTCTAGAGCCGCGTGATCGTCGAGGGGCGACCTCCCAACAGCCGTTCCAGAGAATGATTTCTGATAGTAAGCCTTACCTCGAGAGGGCCACGACAATATACGTGTTGTGATGCACAATAGGGCAAACATACGTCACAGTAAAGGCATGACAATCACCTGTGTCATAGCGATAAAAATCTCAAATTTAATTAGTAGTCAGTACAAAACCAATTTAGCAAATTCCCCACCATTTTTCGTAGTTAAGCATTAATGACCCGTCCCAATTTTTTTCAAATAAAACCTTATCATGTTAGGACCACCGTTAACGATTAATTTATGGACGATTTAGTTTGAAATCATTGAAGATAAGCTCTATTGAATAAACTTAACCATAAAACTTTTGCGACTAGACTCCACGTACAAGATATTTTAGAGCTTTTATAATTCCAAAACGTGTGGACATGGCGGCTAGTTATATATTGCCTTTACATGGTTGTAGAGGCATGGCACCGGCACTCCATTTCACATGCAAGAACTGATGGCCCCGGCACTCCATTTGTCAGCGATACTGCTTTATTTCTTTTGGTGGGAAAAAGGTGGGAGCTGTCGGTCAGACAACAAACACAGTTGCAAGCGAAGTCATAGTATGTGCCTAAGTACGTCTTCATTCCACTTCTCAAGTCTGAACTGAAAATGGTTTTCTTGATACAGCAGAGTGTTCAAGGTAAAAACCAAAACACAGATAAACGTGAAAAGGAACGTTAGGTGCGGCCCGGGAAAATATCTCGAGCGTACCGTATAGAGCGCTCTCTCGCGACCACGTGGTGTGTCTAGAGCCACGTGATCGTGGAGGGCGACCTCTCAACAGCCGTTCCAGAGAATGATTGCTGATAGTAAGGCTTACCTCGAGAGGGCCACGACAATACGTGTTGTGATGCACAATAGGGAAACCTACGTCCACTAGTAGAAAAATAGCCTCTGGTTCTAGGTTTTAGTTTCCGTTGGATATTGGAGCGGGACTAGAGGTGGCGGCGGCAATTGTTCGCCTGGAGCGAACCCTTTTAGTCCTGGATCGTAATATGGTCCGGGACTAGAGGGATGGTGGCAATTGTTTGCCTGGCGCGGGCCCTTTTAGTCCCGGGTTGAAATACGGACCGGGACTAAATGCCCAAACCGTTCGCCTCCTGTGCATTTTGGAAGTTGTTCCAATCGATCGATCGGATAAAAAAAAGAGAAACTGCTACGGTACACGTAAGGTTGCTCTCTGCTCTCTTCTTCCTCTTTCTCTCTCCTTTCTTATCCCTATCCTTCACCATGAATGCATGAACTCGGTACGGGATGGTGCCCGCACATGGCAAGACCGTTCTCAGTATTGTCTACACAAACGACAGGGCCATGGTCCCGGGTTTTCTTTCCGATTTTGAGCGATGGCTTGAAGAGGATGAAGACAAGTTCATGAGTCTTGATCTCGAGTACATGGCCTATCAACGAGATGTTGTCGTCATCCAACTTTGTCACAAGAAACATGTCATGGTCTTCCAATGGGCAAGATAATAAGAAACTTGTATAGTGAAAAAAATTCCTTGATTATGAATTCATAGGATAGGAAAATTACATAGGATAGCAACGTGTCCATTATTTCAATCCTAGCCATTCAATATAGTTAAAGAACTTTCCTTATAATTTCATATTGATCGTCGTGTCAGAACATGGCATAGTAAATTTTGGGGTTTATTTTGATTCATAGGATAGGAAAATTATATAGGATAGCAACATGTCCATTTAAATCCTACAGGAAAGAGAAATTCTTATATTATTCTTATTATACTTGTGCCGAATTATACTGGTTATGATTCTTATTATACTTATTCCGAAATATACTTGTTATGATTCTTATTATACTTGTGCACAAATCTACTTGTTATGATTCTTATTATATATACTTGTGCCGAAATATACTTGTTGCAGAAGTATTTACATTAGTTACATTTTGTTGTTGCAGTAGTGACAAGCAATGTCCAATACTCATGGACTTCGTTCAGAGTGGCATACATTTTGCTAGCGTTGATATAACGAATGACAAGATCAAAATGATGCGCACCTGGGGTATTGAGATACCAGCTGCCTGCCACACTGATCTCCAGAGCTTGCTCACGCTTCAGTATCCAAACACTTCAATGCCTCATATGGCATCCGTCGTGGTTGATAAGGAGTATGCTGATATGAAGACAAAATTCCCCAAGAAATAGCATAATTTCTGAGAGAAGACACCACTTGACGATATCAACATTGAGTATGCAGCAATAGATGTGTACGTTTTATACGAGTTGTACAGCGGGATTAGAATGCTTAACTATGGGCATCATCGCCTAGTACCACCATCAGTGCCGCATGGTTCTCATGCTTGGGGGTATTCTGATCCGGAGGACGAGTAATCTTTGCAATATCGAACACTTGTATCTCTATTATTTTGTACTGCTTGGGGTCTTCTGATCTGGGCGAGTAGTGTTTGCAGTTTCATATGTGTATCTTCAATTATGCAGTACTTTATGTAATGGATATCCGAACTATTATTTCTATTAATTATGTCCATGTTTATGTATGAGGTGAGCAAGGTTTCTAAAGCATTGTGATGTATGTGCTGAATTTTTAGTATCATGTCATTCGTATTTGTAACTGTAATTTTAATAGGTTGTAGAAACAATATCCTAACTTGTTGAGACGCCCTTAACCAGTAGAATATATAGCGTGTAGCACGGTCTAATTTTACATTTGACCGATAAAATATGTGTACTCTCATACCTACTGTCCCAAATTAATTTTTGAGCTCATTTAAATTTTATTTAGAATTCTAATACCTATTGGAGTAATTTAACATATAGTAATTTCTATAAATAATTTTAACATGTTTCCTTTAGAAAAATTGCTCCAAATGGCAACCTTTGACCATAGAGGCAAGAGCCCAACTTTTTTACGTGCTTTTAGATCATAAAAATGTGAAATTGAATTTAGAATCACTAGGTTTGAATTAAGTAATAGTACATTAATTATTAAATATAATAAATGTCCTTTTGTCCAAAATCAATTTGTGAATATTTTATAATTGGAGATCAAACATAAAACTCTTCGGGTAATTTAACATGGTTTGATCATTTGCTACCCAAGTTTGGCATGTTTCCCCGAGAAAACCTATGTTCAACACTTTCCCTGGGCTGGACCTATAATTACCCCCACTTAGCAAAGTCCTATATATAATGGAAAATATGATATGGAAGTCATATTTGAACTTCCCTATTTTTCTAATCGATTTACACATATTATTTGTCAATTTTCAATTTACGGATTTGTAGATATGAATTATTCAATATTAAATAGAAAAAGGAAAAAAAATCATTAAATTTAAGATTATTTGAATTCAAAATTATTATTACTTATTTATTTTTGTTTAATTAAATAATTGTTTGGATTTACAAAATAAAAACGAGTAACATTGTAGTTCAAGGGTTAACATGATTGACATCATAATAATGTCAGTAAAACAATACTTGTTTCTTGGAAGCTCAGAGGGGAGAAACTAAAAAGTTAATTGTGCTGATAGTGGACTAGTCTAAGGATGGGTAACTGATCGGAAAGTTTCGCTAGAATGAAAGCAGAATGATTAGAGTTAAAAATAATTGAGACTAAATGATAATGATTAGAGTTAAAAATAATAGCAACTAAAGGAGAATGATTAGAGTTAAAAAAACTAAGACTAAAGAAAATGAAAAAAAAATAAGAAAAATCTTTAGTCCCGGTTCTTGTTACCACATGGGACTAAAGGTCGTCCAGCCCGTAGCGGTGTGCGTGGCCACATGGAGGGCTTTTAGTTGCAGTTTGTGGCCAACCAGGACAAAAGGGAGCCTCTAGTCCTGACTGGCTTCCATCCAGGACTAAAACCTATTACGACCCGGGACTAGAGCCCGGTTCTCTACTAGTGTTCACAGTAAAGGCATGACAGTTAGTAGTCAGTAGAAAACCAGTTTAGCAAATTCCCCACCGTTTTTGCAGTTAAGCATTAATAACCCATTCCATTCATATTTCTTTTCAAAGAAAACTTTACCGTGAATGTTTAGGTACGCTTTAGTTAGTAATCATTAAAGATATTCTCTATTGAATAAAATTAAACATAAAACCTTTGATACTCTCTCTGATCCCAATTAAGTGTTGTAACCTGTATACAGATTTGTGCATGCCCAGTTCAGGTTGGACGACACTTAAAACGGATCGGAGGTAGTACTATACTCCACATCAAGATATTTATAGCTCTTTACAATTCCAAAACGTGTGGGCATGGCCGCTATTTATGTACCAATGGAACTTGTTAGCTATAAATAAGCCATCACCATGCTTCTATTGGAGCATGCGTATCTCAGCCATAGCATATCCCTCCTACTACTGATAAGAATGATATTTTCCTTCTCGCAAGAGATGCTTCCTGTCTCCACTCTCGTAGTACTTGTTGCCATTTGTTTGTACATCAGGTCTAATAAATCCAAGAACCCAGCAGTGCTCCCCACAGACTGGCCAATATTGTATAGGTTCCCATCCTTTGTGGCAAACCTTCATAACTTACATGACTACTTAACCATAGTCCTTGCTGGATCTGGTCACAACTTCAGGGCGCATGGCCCACCTGGGACCGGGATGCGGTTCTTCATCACCTGTGACCCTGCCAACATACGCCACATCTTCACGACAAACTATGCCAACTTCCCCAAGGGTACGTTGTTCTCTGCCATCTTCGACGTGATGGCAGGAAGCCTCTTCACCATCGACGGTGACACATCTCACAAGATGCACGCGAAAGCTCAGAAGTTCTGGAGCAGCCGGCGGATCTTTGGTGGTGTGGCGGCTCGTTGCCGCGAAAAGGTGGAGAACCGTCTGTTCCCGTTCCTTGCCCACATGGCTGGCACCGGCACTCCATTTGACATGCAAGAACTGATGGGGAGGTTTATGCTCGACCTGACCACCCAGATGGTTTTCGGCGTTGACCCTGGCTTCCTTTCACCAAACTTGCCATCCATGGAAGTCTCCGACGCTATGGACACAGTCATGGAGGTAGGCTTTCTCCGGAATACTATTCCGGTCGCTTGCTGGAAAGCAATGAGGCGGGTAAACATCGGCCCTGAGAGAAAGCTCCACACTGCTTATGGGGTGCTACGAAAGTTCACTGAGGAAATGATAAAGATCAATGTAGGACGTGATGGTAATGAAGAGCAAAAAGATGATATTCTGTCTGACTGCATAAATGATCCACTCTATGCCGATCATGAAGTGCTTCGTGCGATGCTTATTGGCTCCATGCTCGCTGGGCGGGACACGGTTGCCACGACCCTGACATGGATCTTCTACAACCTCGCCCAAAACCTAGAAACCGTGTCAGCCATCCGCAGTGAACTCTCACATATTGAATCACGCAAAATTGTTGGCGGGGCGGATGGGGACATGTTGATCTTTGAGCCGGATGATACCAAATCTCTAGTATATCTGAGAGCTTCCTTGTACGAGACTCTCAGATTGTACCCACCGGGGCCTATCGAGCGCAAGACAGTGGCCTTCAACGATATCATGCCAAGTGGCCATGAGGTGCGTGCCGGCGACAGCATCTTTGTTTCTCTCCACTCCATGGGAAGAATGGAAGGCATTTGGGGCAAAGACTGTCTTGACTATTATCCTGATAGGTGGCTCTCAGAAGACGGCAGCAACAACTTGAGGCATGTACCATCTCACAAGTTCTTGGCCTTCAACTCAGGACCGAGGACCTGCCCAGGCAAGGAAATCGCAGTCATGCAGATGAAGATAATTGTCGCTGCAGTGGTGTGGAACTTCGATGTTGAGGTGATGGAAGGGCAGACCATAAAGCCCAAGGCATCCTGTTTACTGCAGATGAAAAATGGGCTCATAGTGAGGCTGAAGAAGCGAGAAATGTAACAACGCACCCTATTGCGTGTAAATCGTACTTATAGGTTTTGCGTGATTGCCTCACTATTGTGTTTATGTACCTATCATGATATATTTATGAATAAGAACTACCATGTAGTCATGATAAATAAACATGAGAGATTAACTTAGCATGGTCATGTAGTAGCTTTTATAAAATTTTACAAGTTCTATGTTTTTAAAAGTAGATGTTTTTTTAAAACACAATCTTTACAAGTTCGATCAATGTTTCTAAAATTAGACGTTGTACGTTTCTAAAGAACGAAAGTTCTTTAGAAATATTTTGTGGCGACATATCAAATAATAAAAAATACTGATGCTAACCAACCAACCAATTTGTAGGTCTAGTAGTACACATGAATGTAGTAATACGTGTGTGGTGTGACGCACAACAAGGCACACAAATCACAATAAAGGATTGTCTTGTTTTCACGCACAACAAGGCCAGTCACACGTCAATCTGACACAAAAACTAGCTCAGCTATACGGTTGACGTTTAAACCTCACAGGTCCCAAGGATAGTGGTTAGTAGCTAACAAATTCTCCACCGGTTGGATGCACTTAAACATAATCTGTTGATACTATATTTGGCTACAAGTAGCTTTCGTGTGAAATAAGTGTGATGTGTAGGTGTAAACTTTCATCAAAAGAAATTATCATCAAAAGCATGTTTGGTATTTAATATTTAGTATTTGTGTATCCATCTCTCTGTTTCCTTTTTAAGATAGTATGCATACTCTTTTCTAATATATATCTCCTCGCCTATGTGAAGGAGTAGGTAGGATACAATCAGCGTGAAAGATTCTTAACGGGGTGTTTAGAAAATATATCTTTTTTCTTATGTACTAAGGCTTAGTTTTACAGCGAACTATTTTAAAAACCAACATATTCGAAAATAACAATATTTCTTTGCCTAGCAAATCAATACTTCAGTTTTAGAAAAAATGGTCCACCCCTCTTTTTATTATACCTCGGAAATAGTGCAATTTGCTAAATATCGAAGTATATCGCAGTATTTGTAAAAACCAAACACCACAAAGTATTTAATACTTCAGTATTTCTAGAAACGTAAGTATTCTTCGAATACTTACAAAAATACGAAGCTCCCAAACGGGGCCTAATAGCATCTCCACCAGGACACACCAAATAAGTGTCCGACAATTATGCTCTTTTTGGGGTGCCAGACATGTGTCCATTCAAAATCGAAGCAGTGATCGCAATGACACCACCCAAATAGGAGCCCCCCCCCCCCCAATTTCAAGGGCATAAAACACAAACATGTTGTCGGCATAGAGCCAGCACATCATGTGCGAGCTCGTGCACTCATGCTGCTCCGCCTCGGCTCCGTGCCGCTGCTCTCATCTCCGCCTGGCAGGCGTGCCGGTGAAGGTCACCAACGCCTTGTGCAGCGTCGGCGTTCGGGATGCCTCTTGTGTGTTGTTGGAACGCGCAGAGATAAACAAAACTTTTCCTACGCGGTACTTCCAAGATCTAGCCGAGGTAGAAGGCCACGATGATTACCACTAGACGCGCGGTTGTGGATTATCGATGCAGCGCGTCGGGGCAGTGTAGTCCCACAATCCGATCCAGCCGATCCAATCCACGAACGTCGAAAGTCTGAACGTCCAGCACCTCTGCCGGTATCCACACGTACGAGGAGGAGCTCCGAAGGCGGACTGCTAGGTCCGGTGCGACGGCAGGACTGAGTGGGGCTAGGGTTCCCAACGCATGGGAGTGGACTAACGTGCCCGCTGGGCAACCTGCGCCCCTCTTTAAATAGCAAATGGTAGTGGGCTTCACAACACCCGTGGCCCATTCCCTCTGTGAGTCCGACTCACAAACTCAGTCCATTTCCGGTTCGGGTCCAACCCAACCAATACTTTCTCCCGCTCTTAAGTGTGTGACCCTGCAGGCTCATGGCGACTTGGACACGATTGGAGTCCAACTCCCAATCGATCAATCGGTAGCGGCTCCTAGCAGAACGTGCCGACTCCCAAGTCCCATTGAGTCATGACGACATACCTTTCAATGTGATATTCATCTTAGTCCCTTTGCCTCATGATATACCTTGTCGACCTATAGGCGATGTATCGTCATCCCTTTAATAGTTCAACTCTCTTCTCGATCCGTGATATGTGATTCATCTGACTAACTCTTAGTAAACAGACATAGTTAACACTTAACTGAGTCGCGCATGGCCATGCTTCCTGAATCATATCACTCGAGAAGGCCCAGAGAATATCTCTCCATTCGGAGAGGCAAAATCCCATCTTGATTATCCACATCACGCAGCTTGCTTCTCATTCGACCCGAACTTTTCCTTTATAGCTGCCTTGTCACAGAACAGCGTTTAACAGAACCTAAGTCGGTGATCCACAACTCGGATTGTGCGACAACCTCAGGTCTAAGGATTACATTGATTGAGACATGCAAATGACGACGTACTCGTTGCATCTCAATATAGGTCAGTCCGACTTGCTAAACTCTTTAGCCAAGTCCGTGAACGTTGGAATGGCATCACCATGCCCATGACAAGTGGAACCGTGTCATCAGCCAACACTCACATTAGTCTAGGGTGTGTGTCCATCACAACCTTAACGACCAAGGAAAATTAGTATGAACAACATGAATACATAGTTCCATAATCGAATCACATATTCAATGACATATATCAGATGTTCAAACCAAAGGACAACTTAATAACTTTATGAATACATTGGGAATTACATCATACATGATTGCCTTTAGGGCATATTCCCAACAGTCTCCCACTTGCACTAGAGTCAATCATCTTGGCATCATATGCCTAGGCATCTAATGCCCATACCTCTCGTGTGCGCCTCATGCTTAGGCTGTGGTAGCGCCTTTGTCAACGGATTTGCAATGTTTGCATCCGTGTGTACTTTGCATAACTTGATATACCTTGTTCGACAAACTGGCGAATGAGGTGGTACCGCATGAGTATATGTTTGTTCTTCTGGTGTTGTCTAGATTCCTTGGCTTGTGCGATAGCACCATTGTTGTCACAATATACGTCCAAAGGATTGGACGCGCCCTGAACCACACCAAGATCTATCAGGAGGTTCCTGATCCAAACAGCTTCCTTTGCAGCCTCCGAGGCAGCAATATACTTAGCCTCTGTTGTAGATGCAGACACCGTATCTTGCTTGGAACTCTTCCAGCTCACAGCTCCTCCGTTCATTACGAACACATATCCAGATTGTGAACGAGAGTCATCTGACTCGGTGAGATAACTCGCATCCGTGTAACCCTTTACACTGAATTCCTCATCACCTCCATAAACTAGGAACATTTCCTTAGTCCTTCTCAAGTACTTAAGGATGTTTTTAACTGCTGCCTAGTGGGCTTCGCCAGGGTCAGCATGGTATCTGCTCGTAACACTTAGAGCATAGGAAACATTTGTCCTAGTACAAATCATGGCATACATGATGGATCCGATTGCCGAAGCATACGGAATCACACTCATCCGACTTCGCTCATCAGTCGTCGAAGGACACTGAGTCTTGCTAAGTTTTATACCATGGGACATCGGTAAGAATCCCTTCTTGGACTCTTCCATTTTGAATTTGTTCAAAACTTTGTCCAGATATGTACTCTGACTCAATCCAATGAGCCGCCTTGATTTGTCTCCATAGATCCTGATTCCTAATATGTAAGTCGCCTCACCCAAATCCTTCATTGAGAAACTCCTTTCCAATGACTCTTTGGTTTCTTGCAACATCATGACATCATTTCCAATCAGTAATATGTCGTCCACATATAAGATTATAAAATTTACTTTGCTCCCACTAAACTTCTTGTATAAACAAGAATCATGATCTCTCTTGATGAAGCCAAACGATTTGACTACCTCATCAAAGCGAATGTTCCAACTCCGAGATGCTTGCTTCAACCCATAAATGGATTTCTGAAGTTTGCATACCTTGTCAGCATTAGCCGGATCGACAAAACCTTCGGGCTGTATCATATACACGTCCTCAGTTAAATTTCCATTAAGGAAAGCCGTCTTAACATCCATCTGCCATATCTCATAGTCGAAATAGGCTGCTATGGCTAACATGATCCAAACTGACTTAAGCATCGCTACGGGCGAGAAAGTCTCGTCGTAGTCAACTCCTTGAACCTGTCGGAACCCCTTCGCGACAAGTCGTGCTTTATAGACAGAAATATTTCCATCCATATCAGTTTTCTTCTTAAAGACCCATTTGCACTCGACGGGTCTTGCACCGTCAGGCAGATCAACCAACTTCCAAACTTGGTTTTCATCCATGGACTTTAACTCGGATCTCATGGCTCCAAGCCATGACTCGGAATCAGATCCCCCCATCGCTTCCGAATAAGTTGCCGGCTCATTACTGTCTAACAGTAAAACATCACGAGCATTTTGTAATCTGGCAGATCTCCGTGGTTCAGGTGCTGTTACCGGTGTAGGTACCACGACCGGCTCAGCCTCCAAGGCCCTTGCCGACTCGCCCCTAGACGGTTCCTCTCGAATTTCTTCAAGTTGCACTGTGCTCCCACTGACTCCCCAATTGAGAAACTCTTTCTCAAGGAAGACACCATTCCGAGCGACAAACACTTTTCCCTCCTCCCGGTTTTAGAAGTAGTACCCCAAGGTTTCCCTCGGATACCCCACGAAAATACACTTATCCGACTTGGGCGTGAGCTTGTCCGACTGAAGTCGCTTGACAAATGCTTCACAACCCCAAATCTTAAGAAAAGACAAACTTGGCCTTTTGCTAGTCCACATCTCATGCGGTGTCTTCTCTACTGACTTTGATGGTACTCTGTTTAGTGTGAACGCTGCAGTTTCTAGACAATAACCCCAAAATGATAAAGGTAGATCTGTCCGACTCATCATTGATCGTACCATGTCCAACAAGGTCCGATTTCTCCGTTTCGATACACCGTTTCTCTGCGGTGTACCTGGCGGAGTAAGTTGAGGAACTATTCCACAACTCTTTAGATGGTCATCAAACTCATGGCTCATGTACTCGCCTCCACGGTCCGACCATGGAAACTTTATTTCTTGCCGAGTTGATTTTGTACCTCACTCTGGAATCCTTTGAACTTTTCAAAGGCTTCCGACTTGTGTTTCATTAAATAGATATATCCATACCTACTCAAATCATCAGTGAAGGTAATGAAGTACTCATAACCACCTCTGGCTGTCGTGCTCATTGGACCACATACATCACTATGTATTAGTTCCAACAAGTCGGACGCCCTTTCACAACTCCTTGCAAAAGGTGTCTTGCTCATTTTGCCTAGTAGGCATGATTCGCATGTCTCGAATGACTCTAAGTCAAACGAAGTTAGAAGTCCATCATCATGGAGCTTCTTCATGCGCTTCCAACTTATATGACCAAGCCGACAATGCCAAAAGTAAGTCATATTCAGATCATTTGGTTTCAACCTTTTAACATTTATGTTATAGACCGATTCACTATCAAGATTTAAAATAAATAACCCGTTCTGAACGGGTGCAAAGCCATGAAACATATATTTCAAATATAAAGAACAACCATTATTCTTAATATTCGACTCATAACCTTGTCTCATCAAACATGAGGCGGAAATAATGTTTTGACTAAGCACTGGAACATAATAACAATTATTTAGCTCCATTAAAAATCATGATGGTAAATGGAGTTGCATCGTGCCGACTTCCAACGCAGCGACTCTCGCCTTGTTGCCGACCCGAATATCAACCTCTCCTCTTGCCACGCTCCTAGTTCTTACCAGTCCCTGCAACGAGTTGCATATGTGAAAAACTGATCCGGTATCATATACCCAAGAACTATTAGGCGCATCAGCAAGATAAATGTCTATAACATTGCACACAAGCGTACCTGAGTTGGAAGTCACACCTCCACTCTTGGCTCTGTCAGCCAAATACTTGGTGCAGTTCCTCTTCCAGTGGCCATCCTGCTTGCAATAGAAGCAATTGGCTCCGGCTGTAGGAGAAGGCTTAGTCTTTGAGGAAGCGCTCTAGATAGGGCCATGGGCGTTGCCTCCTGACTTATCCTTCTTCTTCTTAGTCCAAGAACTCTTCTTGAACTTAGCCTTATTCTGCACCATCAACACTTGACTGGCGCCTTTCTTAAGATCAGCCTCTGCCGTTTTGAGTATCCCATGTAATTCAGTGATCTTTTTATCCATACCATGCATGTGGTAGTTCGAAATGAACGGACCATACGCACTAGGAAGAGAGTTCAGAATTATATCAGTAGCGAACTCTTCGTTAATTGGGAAACCCAGCCGATCCAGAGACTGCACGTAAACAGTCATCTTGATTACATGCGGACTCAGTGTATCACCGTTTTTAAGCTTACAACCCAGCAAAGCTTGAGAGACTTGATACCTCCCGGTCTTTGCCTGAGTTTGGAACATACTTTTGAGGCTTTCGATCATATCGTAGGCCTCAACATTTTCGAACTGCTGCTGCAAGTCCGGTTCCATGTGTGCAAGCATAAGACAACTAATTTCCGTAGACTCATCTCTAGTCTTACGGTAGGCATTCATGACTGCGACAGTCGCATCGTCATCTGGCTCTTCTGTAAGTTGAGTTTCTAGAACATGTTCTTTCTTGTCATGCTTGAGGACTATCCTCAGATTACGATACCAGTTGGTGAAATTAGTTCCATTAAGCTTATCTTTCTCTAGGATTGACCTCAACGCAAACGCGGACAACTGAGGAAGGTTGCTAGGTGCCATTGATCTACAACAGAAAATATGCAAAACACTTAAGACATGTATTCATAAAAGAGCGGTCATATTAAACTCTTTAATACTTATGCTCCCACTAGAACCAACATCCCTCCGATGGTTGCTAAGTGATTCAAGATCCTAAATAAGCAAGCCGACTAGTGAGGTTTAGCATCACCGCTAGCCGTCAAGTGATCTAGGTAGGCAACACCTTGCCAATCGTATCCAATACGACTCCTATTAGTTGGGTGGCATCACATGCCCCGGCTCCCAACCTTCCTCGCCCCGAGCCCCACAACCGTTGTGATGGACTCGTCTAGATTACCAAGTGCTTCCAATGTAAGGTCCGACTCAAACCCACCTAATCGGAAAGAATTGGTAGCACCTCAATTTTACGAGCCCACTACCAAGAATGTCCGACTTGTGATGGTGCAGCACTGGCGGGGCGACCGACTAGACCTTCTTTGAGGGATTAAAATCTACCAACTATCTAAATAGAGGTAAAAAGAGACATAACAATAACACAAATAAAGCAATTATAATGTGAAATGGTATGGCTCTCTTCATGGTGATCTCCATCTCCACGAAGCTTGTAAGTCGACTCGTGCCAACTCTTGTCACGTGCCATCTTTGATCTTTGAGGGATTTTGGAAAACGCAGATCTCATCTGCATTCCGAACATGGATTTCTTCATCGGATAAAACGATTTTACCCGAATTTGATCCGTATTCCGTTTCGATCAAACTCTTTGATCTTCGATCACCGCAACTAGATTTATGTGTCACGGTATACCCCGATGGCGGAAACCGACCGGTAGGGGTATGTTGTTCCATGACCTTAGCAGTATGATCACAGAAACCTGATCAACCATTAACCCCGAGTACGATTGATCCAATCAACCTTGTACAAAACCGATCTATCTCATAGAACGACCACCAAAACAGCACTTAGATCCAATCTAATGCTAACTACACATCACATATGTACGGATCTCGGGCCTAATACCAGAAGCTACTTGCTCTGATACCACTGTTGGAACGCGTAGAGATAAACAAAACTTTTCCTACGCGGTACTTCCAAGATCTAGCCGAGGTAGAAGGCGACGATGATTACCACTAGATGCGCGGTTGCGGATTATCGATGCAGCGCGTCGGGGCAGTGTAGTCCCACGATCCGATCCAGCCGATCCAATCCACGAACGTCGAAGTGCTGAACGTACAGCACCTCTGCCGGTATCCACACGTACGAGGAGGAGCTCCGACGGCGGACTGCTAGGTCCGGTGCGACGGCTGGACTAAGTGGGGCTAGGGTTCCCAACGCATGGGAGTGGACTAACGTGCCCGCTGGGCAACCTGCGCCCCTCTTTAAATAGCAAATGGTAGTGGGCTTCACAACACTTGTGGCCCATTCCCTCTTTGAGTCCGACTCACAAAATCAGTCCATTTCCGGTTCGGGTCCAACCCAACCAATACTTGCTCCCGCTCTAAAGTGTGTGACCCTGCAGGCTCATGGCGACTTGGACACGATTGGAGTCCAACTCCCAATCGATCAATCGGTAGCGGCTCCTAGCAGAACATGCTGACTCCCAAGTCCCATTGAGTCATGACGACATACCTTTCAATGTGATATTCATCTTAGTCCCTTTTGCCTCACGATATACCTTGTCGAACTATAGGCGATATATCGTCATCCCTTTAATAGTTCAACTCTCTTCTCGATCCGTGATATGTGATTCAACTCTTAGTCAACAGACACAGTTAACACTTAACTGAGTCGCGCATGGCCATGCTTCCTGAATCATATCACTCGAGAGGGCCCAGAGAATATCTCTCCATTCGGAGGGGCAAAATCCCATCTTGATTATCCACATCACGCAGCTTGCTTCTCATTCGACCCGAACTTTGCCTTTATAGCTGCCTTGTCACTGAACAGCGTTTGACAGAACCTAAGTCGGTGATCCACAACTCGGATTGTGCGACAACCTCAGGTCTAAGGATTACATTGATTGAGACATGCAAATGACGGCGTACTCGTTGCATCTCAATATGGGCCAGTCCGACTTGCTAAACTCTTTAGCCAAGTCCGTGAACGTTGGAATGGCATCACCATGCCCATGACAAGTGGAACCGTGTCATCAGCCAACACTCACATTAGTCTAGGGTGTGTGTCCATCACAACCTTAACGACCAAGGACAATTAGTATAAACAACATGAATACATAGTTCTACAATCTAATCACATATTCAATGACATATATCAGATGTTCAAACCAAAGGACAACTTAATAACTTTATGAATACATTGGGAATTACATCATACATGATTGCCTATAGGGCATATTCCCAACATGTGTCACCTCCTGGCTGCTTGTCGTCTCAACGTACTGTATGTTGGCTCCCTGCACCCGCCCACAAAATACTTCCCACAACCTCCGCCCGCGCCCTCGGCCCTCTCGGCCGAACCCTCCTGCTCTCTCCACCAAACGGTGAGCCAAGCTTACGAAGTGCATCCCCTGTAGTTTCTTGTCTCCTCCATGCTCCATCACCGCCTGAGGAACAGATGCCTCCAAGCTCCATATTTACCTCGTCCTGATGCGGTTGTTCCCTCCATGGCTGCCGCCATGCCCTACACGCTGGTGCATCTCCTCCCAGTAGTGGCATGGGACACGTGCATGGATCTGTTATTTTGTGGTGATCCAATTTCATATAAAGATAAAAGAAAGTTCGGATGGAGCGAAGCGAGGCCCGTAGCCGGAGGCTTCGGACCGAGTTGTTGACGAGTTGTATCTGTATTCTTTCTTGTTTAGGGTTTTCCCCTTTCACTAGTGGAAACAACCCCTATCGTCCAGGGCGCAAAATTCCGTTCATCCCGGTTGCACAAAACTCCGGGACCAATGCTATGCATTGGTCCCGGTTTTTGCGCCAGAGGAAGCAGAAATCACCTGAGGGCATCGGTCCCGGTTCGTAAGGAGGCATTGGTCCCGGTTTGTGGCATGAACCGGGACCAATGCCGCCCCACATGCCACCTTGCATGCGCATGGGCATTGGTCCCGGTTCATTCCGCAAACCAGGACCAATGCCCCCCTTCCCCTACATATACTGCCTCACAACCCCTCTTCCCTCTTTTTTTTTGCTTGGAGGAGTGAGAGAGGTGGGTGTTAGTGTGTGTTATTTTACTATGCACACGAGGTGTTCGACGAAATACTCGAGCCACACATAAGCTCACTGAAAATGGTATCTTCGACCGAGGTTAACAAACTTATCTTTTTCATCTGTAATTGATACATAAAAAAGTAATATTTGTCGATGTACTGTGGTCATTTCTCTATTGAATATGTTATTGTAATGTTTTTTGATAAACTTAATTGTACGATGCAGATGGATGCACGTCAGCGATGGATGTACGGTGACCGACGCACTTCCGAGTATATGGTATACCTGAATGCATTTCTCGCTGTAGCTCAGGCGAACAAAGATAATGGCTTTATGTGTTGCCCATGTGTTGATTGTCGGAACGTCGGGGATCACTCTTCCTCGAGAATCCTTCACGGCCACCTACTTCGGAGAGGTTTCATGCCCAGCTTTAATTGCTGGACCAAGCATGGAGAATGAGGGGTTGTGATGGAAGACAATGAAGAAGAAGAAGAAGATCCTTTGTTCCCTGAATACGGTGATACTGCAATGGAAGACAATGCAGAAGAAGGAGGTGATCAAGAACAGGCATCAGAAGAGCCCGATGATGATCTTGGCCGAGTTATTGCTGATGCAAGGGAAGTATGTGAAAGTGAATTGGAGAGGTTGAAGCTGGACAACATGTTACCGGATCACAAAAAGTTGTGGTAACCAAAATGCGAAGATGGTAGCACAAAGCTCAGTACCACACTGGAGTTGCTGAAATGGAAGGCACAGAACGGTGTGACTGACAAGGCATTTGAGAGTTTACTTCAACTAATGAAGTCGAAGCTTCCAAAGGATAACGAATTGCCTGAGAGTACGTACGAAGCAAAGAAAGCTCTCTGCCCTCTAGGATTTTCACAAAGTTAGGATCTTGTGCATCCCACTTGGCGCGCCGGGTCCACCAAAGGCTGCTTGTATGTGTCCACCCTAAATATGAGGCACACAGACCGATGACCATCTTGTTCCTGTTAAGAGGTACTACATGCGGTGGTGATCCGGGGAAAGTAACGAATGCGAGAGTTTTTGGATTTCTTTCGAACTAAATAATGTCACATATGTAATATGGTTCGTGAGATCCGGATGAAGCTGAACCCTTTAGTGCACATGCGTAATGGTGACATTCCTCAGAAATCCCTTCCGGGGTTATGAAGAATGTCGCCGTTATGTATGTGCACAAAAGGGTTCAACCTTGTCCGGATCTCACTATTACATATATGATTTTGTTTAGTTTTAAAGATTTCCAGAAACCCTTCCTTCCCCCGCATCGCCATCACGTGTACTTACCTCGTAACAAGCACAAAATGTGAAGGTCCAACTTTACATCAAGGCCCGATGACCATCTTGTTCCTGTTAAGAGGTACTACAGGCGGTGGTGATCTGGGAAAAGGAGGAAGATGGGGGTTTCTGGATTTCTTTGGAACTAAATAACGTCGCATATGTAATATCGTGAAATCCGAATGAAGTAAAACCATTTTGTCGACATACGTAATGGTGAAATTCCTCAGAAATCCCATCCGGGGTTATGAAGAATGTCCCCATTATGTACGTGCACAAAAGGGTCTAACGTTGTTCGGATCTCACGATATTACAATATGATTTTGTTTAGTTTCAAAGATTTCCAAAAATCCTTGTCTTCATCCTTTTCCGGATCGCCATCACGTCTTCATCCTTTATGTCATATTTCTCGATTTACTATTTTTTACTAAGGTATTTTACTTAATTAAGGAAATATTTACTTAGTTCGGGCCTGGTTTTAGTTCATGTCTCTGTTGGACCCGCCGGGCGATGTCCGGGACTGGGCCCCGCCGGGCTGGCACTGGGAGCTCCTTAGTACAGGGGCACGCGGCTTGGTGAGAAATCCGGGTGACGTGGTCGACCCGGATATTCGTTGGTGGCCATCGCGTGGGCCACGCTCGGTGCGGAGAGAGCCGACCCCTGTGGAGGTGGTCCAACAGCGTATCAGGGAGGAGGACGAGCACGTCCGTCGCTACATGTACTTGCTCGATAGGCAGTATAGCAGCAGTTGGTCGATTATTCGGAGGGTTACTTACCACGTGAGATATGACCCTGTGAGGGTTCCTCATCTATGGATGCGTAGCACCCGCGACTCAGCACCCCGCGGCTTAGGACCCGGTCGGAGTTAATTAGTTTGAGAGATGTCATGAGACTGTGTATAAGTGATATTATTCGATCGTGATGTATTAGGGTTAAATAAAATGAACCCGAGCTATGTAACTCTTGGTGTGTATTATCATACGTTTAAATATTTCATGAATATGTTGCTCTTTTTGTGTATTATCTATAAGCAATTTTGATGAAATTAATGGATCATTAGTTATTATCTATAAGTAATTTCGATGAAATGGATCTGGAACATATAGTTACTCTTTTTGTGTATTTTCAGAATATATAGTATGGAGCCAAGAGACGAAGATGCGGAAAACTTGCTCGAGGGTTTAATCCGCGGGCCCGAGGGAGAGACCGATGTGAGCCAGTGGATGAACGACTCCGGTGAGGGAGATCCGGAGCTAACCCGAGGAGACGGCTCTGGTGAGGGAGAAGCCGACGGCTCCGATAAGGGAGTAGCCGACGGCTCCCGTGGAGCCGTACAAATTACGAACACCGGCTCCCGTGGAGATATGTTAATTAATGAAGCATCCGTTGTCTATATACATGTATTAACATTCTTTATATTTTTAGCCATCCGTTTCAAGCATATCAACCGGGAAAAAGACGAAACGAGGTGCAACAAAAAAGTTGAAAGATACAGAAAGATATAGGATCGAAACGATCAGAGCAGACGACGCACCCGAGCTTCCCGTTGATGTTGCCCAAAAATTTGTGAAGCAATGCAGAGTGCTAGTTAGGGATCATATCCCGATCACTGTTCATGAGTGGAATGAGCCAAAAGATCCGCGAAGACAAAGAATTTCATTTGTGAGCAAAAAAATCCAAAGACCATCTTTTCAAAAAGATCATGTGTAATTTCACCTTACCCTTGCCGGAGGTGGACGAGAATGAGGCAGATGAGAATGCGGAGGTAGATGGTGAAGCTGATGTTACTAGAAAGAAACTTGAGTTACTGGAAAAGGTCCAGGCGTGGACTCTGAAAAAGATGGCCGAGCAATTCAAAAACTGGAAGAAAAGATTGAACCTTGAATTTGTTAAGAAGGGCAAGACTCCAGATTTCACTCAAGGGTATGAGAAAATAGAACCCTTATGGGCATATTTTGTGAAGTACAAGATGTTAGAGAATGCACGGGAAAGGACAAAAACAAATGAGAAAAACGCCGCCAAAAAGTTATATCACCATGTTATGGGGCAAGCTGGCTACAAGGGTTCCATGCCCAAGTGGGAGAAATGGGAGAACGACCTCCTTGAGAAGGGGATCACTCCCGAGCCATTCTTGTGGGTCGAGCGGACAAGGTCATGGTTCTACGGGCATGGGGGAACGTTGGGCGCCGAAGGAAATGCAATCTATAACATAAGGCATAAAGAGAATCCTCTACCCATAGAAGATCTGAGAAGCGCAATAAAGGACGTTAAAGAGGGGAAGTTTGTGCCAGATAGAGAGAACGACGAGCTCACACGCGCCCTCGGGAATAAGGAACATGTAGGGCGTACACGAGGCAGAGAAGGAAATCCTCCGTGGAGTATTGGGTTTGACGACACCAAAAAGAAATACCCCGATAGAACCCGTCAACGGAAAAAGGACGCAGAGGCAGCTGAAGCAGAGAGTCAGGCAAACTGGAGGCGTCAACTTGAAGAACAGATAAAGCGGACGCAGGATGTAGCAATGAAGCAGCAAGAGAAAATTAACACACTTAGCCAGCAGCTAGTGTCTACCGGCGTACCACACATGGTAGAAGGTGAAGTCGATGCTACCGGAGCCGCACATTCTCATTGGAAAAGCAGCGTTGCGTCCACGCAGCTCCCGGGTTATGACGCACCGCCGATGATGCACCCGGTGGACGATATCACGGAGATGACAACCTGTGAGCTCCACGTGAAGGTCGTCAATATAACCATCAAGGCGGCGGTAGGCTATGTCTTACCAATTGGCAACGAACCAACTCACCATAGTCTTCCGGTTCCACGGAGCTACGCTGTTGTTGGGGTCGATGAAGTTGTCAACGGATTCGAGCGGGTGAAGCTTGAATTCCCTGAAGGTGAAGACGGAGAGGTGACTGAACTCGGAGAAGCCAAGAAGTTGAACGTTCTATGGCTAAAGGAATGCATTGTGCTTCCAAATCACACGGCAAGTCCATCGACTCCTCACCATTCTCCAGCGCAACAGTCTCCAGCGTGGTCATCTCCGCCATGCATGACGTCTCTAGCGCGGTCGCCTAAGCCGTGCACGTCTCCAGCGCGGTCGCCTACGCCGCCGCGTCAGCCTTCTCCGCCCACTAAGTTTCTGCCGAAACGTAAAAGATCACCCAAACGTCAATGGTCACCCCTCCCGAACGTACCAAAGAAGTTACCAAAGTTACCTTACGACTATACTCCTGAGCAAAACCAGGAAATCGCAAGGGACGAATACGAGGCGTGGAAGGCGAAGCGGAAAGATAAGAAAAAGGCAGATTTCCCCGAGACCGAAGAAGATATAGAACGAGCGTGGAAAATGGTGAAGACTCTTCATCAACCCGAGCCGAGTCTGTCATCTGACTATGACCGCTCTATTCTGAAGTCACTCCAGGAAATGGTGCGGTCGACGAAGAGTAGTAGCGCAGGCGAGAAAAGGGGGAAATCAGTTGCCCAGCTCGGAGAGCAGAAAAAACAATCCATCTCCCCGCTCACAGTGATTTCCAATACCCAGGTGGGGACGAGCACTAATGCTGACGAGCAAATTGATCCGGAGTTTATACAACTGTATGGAGAAAAGGCAGCTGCTGCGGGTTTTCCATTGCTGAGTATATGCAAACAGTAGACTACTTCCCCGAAGCTGAATGTGCGTACAAATACCAGTACGGGAAACCTCTCGTCAAACCCGAGGAGTTAAAGGATCTACCAACCAAAATGCGAAGAGTGTATAGTTGGTACATGGAAGCCGCTGCGAAATCTCAGGACTGGATATGTCTCGCAGTTAAAGACGAGCACTACGGGTATGGAGATGGAATGGTTCTGATTCAATTTGATGAATTGTTTCAGTTATTCCAGCATCAGGCCCTCGACAAATCTATTGTTAGTGCCTATTGTCTGTAAATACTTATTTCTCTAATTAAGTCTCTAGCTAGCTCGCCTCGTTCATTGCATATTCATATATATATATAGTACACTCATTATATTATAATTGCAGAATGAAGATACAAGAATGCAAAAGAGGACAAATCTATGATATTGGGTTCACTGACCCACATTTTGTTAATCATAAGACTCTTGAGCTATGTGCCAAGGATACATAAGATAACATTCTGAGGGCAATAAGGTTTCAATAACGGGTGAGTGTTACTGTGTTGTACACATTCTGTTTTTCTTAATACTCGATGTTCAGTGTATAATTGATGAGTTCTGCGTGCGCAGCTTCCACTATATTATGCTAATCTTCCAAGTTGATAAAGGAAAAGTACTGGTAATGGACCCAAACGTAAACCCCTAGCGATGTGGGCGGACATGCAGGAAATGATCCAGCGTTAATTTCAATCTTTATTAATTTCACTCTTTATATATGGCAATATATATATCCACTACTTTGTTTCATTTTCGGATATCAAGTAATTACTAACTCTTTTTATTCTTTTTCTTTCCCGGGCAGTGTTTTGGAAGAGGTTCACAAAAAAGGCTCCTGGTGAATGGAAATCAGAGCTTACATTTGATATTGTGGAAGTAAGTACTACTATCTAGATCCGCGCATCTCCTTGATTCTAGTGTCAATACCATTATCATGGCTGGTTGATTATTATTTTGATTGAAACCATGTTCTCGTAAAGTGCTTGCAACAGGAAGACGGGAACCACTTGTGTGGATACTACGTCTGCGAGTTCATTCGTCAGACGACCTGTCCCAAGATTAGAGATTTAAACCACCTTCATGTACGCCAGTCATCAATTTTTCTTATTACCATCTATTTAAGTTACTTAGATTCATTAATATATATTGACCACTCTTCTTTATATTAGATCGAACGGCTCCAGGACGGTCTTCTACCAAGGGACCGCATACGAGCAATTCAGGAGGAAATTGCGGGCTTCTTAGATGCAGAGGTCCTAAATGTAAATGGAGAGTACTATAGCGCCGGTTGGAACTGAATTTGATTTTGTAATTCATTCCATCGGTCATGTAATATGCTCGATATACTTAGCTTCTGTAATATAAGTGTTCCTTCTTTTTATATACATATATATTACTTATTCACTCGTGGGATCCGGGAGGTCCGGGGAGGGGCCACCGAGGCTCCTCTCTTCTTGTGGGATCCGGGAGGTCCGGGGAAGGGCCACCGGGCTCCTCTCTTCTCCTGGCATCTGGGAGGTCCGGGGAGGGGCCACCAAGGCTCCTTATCAGTGTATGGTGACAGGGGTATCGTAAAATAGAATTGATCGCAAAACAGAAAATAAAAAGGAAAACAATAAAGAGAAAAAAAAACTCTGCCGCGGCAGAGTAGTCATTCATCCCGGTTCGTGTTAAGAACCGGGACGAATGCCCCTGGCCAGGTTCGCCACGTGGTCAGCCCCATTTGTCTCGGGTCCTGGCACAACCGGGACCAATGTGGGAGGGCCATTTGTCTCGGCTGGCCCATCCCGGTTGCACAACCGGGACAAATGGCCCTTACGAACCGGGACAAATGACCCTGTTTCCACTAGTGTTTATATACCTCATGTAAGCTCCCGTTTGGGATCAATTGCAAATGAAAATCCCGCTGTTTGTAACACACCCGAAAAAAGTGAAGTTCTGCTGGCTGGCGCCCATGGTTTTTTTTCTTCTTCATTTGAAGGGTTTTCCATGTTAAAAATCTTGTGTCCCCATGTGTCGATTTCTTTCTTTCAGGCAAGGAACTCGCGGTCATGCAGATGAAGACAATCATCGCTGCAGTGGTGTGGAACTTCGATGTGAGGTGATGGAAGGGCAGACCATACAACCCAATTGGCATCCTATTCATTGCAGATGAATAATGGGCTCACAGTAAGGCTGAAGAAGCGAGAAAATGTAACAACGGGATCTATTTGCCTATAAATCGTATTTATAGTTTTTGCGTGATCGCCTCAGTGTTTTGTTTATGTACGTATCATGATATCTTTATGAATAAAAAATACCATCATGATAAATAAACATGAGAGATCAATTTAGCATGGTCTTGTAGTAGGTCTTATGGAATTTTACAAGTTTTATGTTTCTAAAAGTATATGTGCTTTGTTCATAAAAACAATCTCTACAAGTTTGATCTATGTTTGTAAAGAACAAAATATGTTTGAAAAATGGTGACATATCAAATCACAAAAAATATTGATGCTAACTAACCGACCTAGTTTTTGGTCTAGTAGTACACATGAATGTAGTAGTACGTGTGTGGTGTGACCCACAACAAGGCACACACATCACAATAAAGGATGGCCGCATGTGTCAATCCGGCACAAAAACTAGCTCAGCTATTCTGTTGACATTTAAACCTCACGGGTCCCAAGGATAGTGGTTGGTAGTTAACAAATCCGCCACCGGTTTTGTATACTTAAACATAATCTGTTGATAATATATTTGGTTACAAGTTGCTTTCGTGCGAAATAAGTATGATATGTAGGTGTAAACTTGCATCAAAAGATTTTATCATCAAAAGCAAGTTTTATTTAGTGCAGCAAATATGTATGTATCCACCTCTCTCTGTTTCCTTTTTAAGATATCATGCCTACTCTTTTCTAGTATATATCGCCTCGTCTATGTGACAGAGTAGGTAGCATCATATCTTCATGTTTTAAAAACCAATATATTCGAAAACCACAATATTTCTTTGCCTAGCGAACTAATACTTCAGTTTTGGAAAAATTTGTCCATCCCTATTTTTCATATACTGCATAAATAGTGCTATTTGCTAAATATCGAAGTATACCCATATTTTTGTAAAAACCAAACACCTCAAAATATTTAATACTTTTGTATTTCTAGAAACCGAAATATTCTTGGAATACTTCAAGATATACTCAGCTCCCAAAGGGGACCTAAGAGCATCTCCACCTAGACTAACAAAATAAGTATCCGACACCTGTTGTGGGCATAGAGTCAGCACACATTGAGCGCGACCTCATGCACTCATGCTGCTCCGCCTCGACTCCATGCCGCTTCTCTCGTATCCGCCTTGGAAGACGCGCCGGTGAACGTGACAAGCTCCTTGCGCAACATCGGCATTCAAGGTGCATCTTGTGCGTCACGTCCTAGCTGCTTGTCGTCTAATTCCACCACTGCATCTGCAACGCACCGTTTGTTGGCTCCCCGCGCCCGCCCGCAAAAAGTTTCTCACCACCTCCACCCGCGCACTCGGCCCTCTCGGTAGCACACTCCTGCTCTCTCCACCGAATGGTGAGCCGAGCTCAAGCGGTGCATCCCCTGTAGTTGCTTGTCTCCTCCATGCTCCATCACCGGCTGACGACCACCTGCCGCGAAGCTCCATATAGACCTCGTCCCGATTCAGCTGTTCCCTCCATGGCTGCCGCCATGCCCTATGCGATGGTGCCTCTCCTCCCAGCATCAGCGCGGGACACGCGCGCGGATCAACCTGGAACACGAGGTGGAAGTGGCCGCGACGCTGTCCATACAGGCGGCCAGCCGATGACACACGTGCCGAGCCTGGCCTGCGAGTGGAACGGTGGGTAGGTGGAGGAGAAAGCCATGAAAGCCGACTTTTCCCCAAACGAGGCCATGATGGCGGGGATGATAATCTCAATGAGCGCGTCGTGGACGTCCACCACGCAGAACAGCCGTTCAAGGGCGCGTCGCTCATCCGATACCGGCCTCAGCGAACGGTAGGATACTCGTGGCCCGGTCGTCGGCTATCTCCGCAAATAGTGCGTCCCCGACGGACATGCTATCGCCGACGAAGACGTGGTCGCCAAGTTCCATCTCCCCAGCGAAGACGGAGCCGAAAACCGACGTGTGCTGGCGATCCAGGGCAGCATCTTGGGGCCGATCTGGTCCCAGGCGAGCTTCTGGATCGTGGCATGCTGCATGGAAGGCGAGAATCCATCCAACGGTTGCACTGCGGCGGCCTCGGACGCGTGGCGGCACGCCCTGCAAACGGAGATGCACTCTTGGCCATACCCGGTGACTAGCATGGCCTCCGCGACCGCTGTCAGACCCCGGACCCAGAGATATACATACTGTTATGTGCTCCTAGCCATGGACTCACAAGGGCTTCAGGGTTACCAGCCCCGGCCGCAACACGGCAGGCAGACCGGATTCATCGGCACGTAGTCCGGATCCCCGGTCTACTACTCCTTGCATCCATGCTAGTCATAACCAATTAGGCATACCCAAGCGTCCACGAGTCGGATGAAACTGAAGGAACGGGACCAAAGTTATACAGAGCTGCTATGTGTCCAGAAAGTGCAACAACAATCGAGGGTTACTGGGGTTACCTCGCCCCAGGCCGATCAAATCGACAGGCGGGCTCGGACATGGATCATCGGCTCCACAACCCCTCGACTGCGACAACTATGCAGACATAGCCAAAACTGTATAACAATGAGCTCGAAACCAATAACCGATCAAAGCAGTACTCTAAACATAAAGCTTTATTAACAGGTGTTACTAGAGTATAGCTTACAAACAGAGGTCACACGACCCAACATTACATCAGACAACGGAAGGCAAATTATGTTGCTAGTCAACAAGAACCAAAAAGGCCTAAGAGGCCGCAACATAAGGCGACGTCCCAGCCCATAGATTCCAGGCTGCTACCTGGGAACCCCAAACTACTCGTCGATGTCCACGTTGAATCACCACCGATGTGAGATCTTCTCCTGAACCAAAATTAAGCAAACCTGAGTACGGGAGGTACTCAACAAGACTTAGTTAACCTATTATATATCTGCTATCTTCAGAAAGGTTTTATGAAGGTTATTTTGCGTAAAGCCATCTTTGTTTTCCAAGTTGACGAAGGAATAGCACGTCTCATAGTGCATTTTGAAAACAGATGAAAAAGCTACTCAACTACTGATATCATCATCTTTTAATCCACCAAAACATATCAGCACCTCGTGCTTCAAAGATCACCTCCTCCAGTTGTTCCAAACTAACTCATGCTACAAGGTAACCCCTCTCGGCATCTCCGAGGAGGCATCCTTCAATCGTTATCAACAAGTTTTAAGCATTCCGTTTATGTTGTCTATGATCACAGAATCCGTCACCAAGTCGTCTTTAACCGCAGACACGGCTTTTCGAAAAGATTTAACCCTGTAGGGGTGTACAAGTTTACCCACACGTACCAACCGACTCTTAGTGCCACCGGGGTTAGCACTAGTCCGGGAAGTGCCGGCAGAGGGTGGTCGATTCCCAGCCTTTACCTTGTCGAACCATATCCATAAGTCAACCCAAACAGGGCCACCCCGTCAACAGGGAGTTGGCCACGTCCTGACGGCACCTGTTCTGTGAGTCGGGAACAAGATCCGTGTACGTCCATCACTTGTCCCGGTCACGACCTAGTTTTCTCCAAAACATTTTCCGACTCACACGCAGATGGAAAGCTCAAACTACGTGGCTCATGGATAAGGTTAAACAAGTTAGTTAGCCGGGCGGGGTTCATCGGCCCACGTGTGGCTGTACGCTCAGTCTTGGCTCGAAGGCGAGAACTCGCTCCTAGGGGCATGAACAGGACAAAACGCCACAACCCATTGTGGCCTCACATCCATGCCGTGATTAGTCAAGTTATCAAAGGTAATTCCAACCATAAACACCTGCCATAGAAGATTCACGCATTGAACAGATTCATCAATTAGGCATGGCTAAGCAAGACTCACAAGGTTTAGCGGAGCGCGCACAAACAAACCTATAGCTGCTAGGTGAAGTGGATCAGGATATCTAGGTTATGCAGTATATAGGAGAACTCTATCTACTGACATCAAATAGTTTTGAACCGAATGCAAAGTACGAGATTCAAATCACTTTGAAATCATATGTGAGCAGATAAGAGGTTATGCTTGCCTTGGTTATAAGAAAACCAGATAAAGTCTTCAGGAATAAGTGCTTGACTTGTCGGTTAAGATCAAGTATTCGTCATGGAATTGTTGGCCTTCTCTTCGGAGTCACGTTCTACCGAGGGGGAACGAACACCCGAAAGAAGAATAACAATCAACACATGGCATCGATGCAATGCACAACATGTATGCATGAGCAAGTTAATGCACTGAAATAAAGCCCTAAACATGATCGTTGGGTTGCTAGGGTTCGTATGTCAGATATGCAGTTTTACTGAATTTATCCCGGAATAGACCCCGGAGGGGGTTTCGGGCGATTCTGAAGGTGAGTACAATTTTAGTTGCTCAAATGGGTTTGAAAACATCATAAACATGTTGCACTTGTCATTTTGAGCAATTTGGTATATAACTTTTAATTTTCTAATTTTAGTGAATAAAAACTTATTTTCTATTTTAAATGATTAAACAATATTAAATAAATGGTCATTTTTGGACTTTGTCAAACATGAATGAAAATGACATATTTGGGTAGAGAATAATTTTCTCAACATTTTGGTACCTTATTTATATTTTTCTGAATTATAAAACAATAGTTATTGAATTATTAAAATTAGACAATTTTCTGTAATTTTGAATAACGGAGGGGTCCACGTGTCAGGATTTAATTCAATTCCTAAATAAAATTAAAAGAACACGGTGACGTCATGCTGACGTAACCGTGACTTCACATGAACTCGATCTCACAGATCGATAGCAATTCGCTCGATTCGGCGATGGAATCCCAAATTGGCGGCAAAGGGGAGCTGCACGAGGCCCAGGGGAACATGTAGATGGTGGTGGGTGACCAAAAGGTCGCCGGACTTGGCCGGCGGCGACCATACCGCGGCGGCGGAAGATGGATGACGGCGGCAAGGTGATTCGGAGGGCTAGGGAGGAAGGAGGGGCACCTACGTGCTCCCGGGATTACCAGGAAGGCGGGGAAGCGGTCGGTGACGCTGGAGGGTGCCGGAATCGTCGTCGGCGTCGAGAAATCCGCGGCGGCCGGAGCTCGGGAAGACCACCCGATTCGCGCGGTACAGGGCATCCCGGGTCGTGTGCTTGCTCGAGCTGATAGAGGAGGTTCCGGAGGTCCTCGTGGTGGGTTCAAATCGGACGGAGATGGCCGGAGATGGCGGGGCGCGACGGCGGCCTCCGGGCTAGGGTTTCGGCCCTGCAGAGAACGTACAGAGAGGGAGCTTGGGGGTTCTGAGGGAAGGAGGGTTGATTCGGACGTCTCCTCGACGTCTCGATCCATAGAGGAGCCGTGGAAGAAGGAGGTGGCAATCAGCCACGGAAGCTTGGCCATGCAGCTGCTCTGCCTTCTGGCCAGAGCTAGAAGAAACAGAAAGGAATAAAACGGAAATACAATAACCCCCTAAAGTTTTGGGAAATTACAACAAGGTCCTTTTCCCTTTAGAACAGAATAGAAAACAGAGGTTTTGGGGGCCTTTTTGCAAACATAAAAATTGGCAAAATTCATTTTTGGGAAGCTCACATAATTTCCAACAAAACCATAACTTGGTTTGCCAAATTTGAAAATGTTTTTAATTCAAATTTTGGGTGACCACTTTAAGTGGTTTTTGGTCAAATCTTATTAAATTCAAATTCAAACTTGATTTAAATTTTATATGCATGATATGCCATGAACACAACACCACAACCCTTTCGTTAGCAAAAATTGGGATGTTACAACCGCGGGGAGGATCTGGTCATCTTCGAAGCTAGGTCGGTCCCAGAAGCAGCCCTGCCACAAGCATGGTGCCGAGCGTGAGCTGAAGACACGGGCGGAATTACCGCGTGATGCCTAGGGTGGGCTATTTGTACTTGTATGCCAACTAGATATGCAATTGTGACCGGACAATGTCCGGGCCAATTCAAAGGCCCCCAAGTTTGATTAGTCTCTCGAGGGTCCTGGGCAATTTTCTGGAGAAGCCCCTCCTTGAAGCCCCTCGTGGGAGCATTATACCAGTCTGAACCCCGTAATTGCCTTTGGGGGTCCTTTAAAGGCCCCGGTGGAGATGTCTCCAACTCTGGCAAGTGCATTATGACCCATCCCAAGAACAATTATGGCATCTCTAGCTTGAAGGTATTTCATGTAAATATTGGAGTATTCCAATCCATAAAAAAACATTTCGGATCAAGTTCATTTGATCAAAAGAATGACACCTCCAAATTCCTGTTAACTCCATTACTATACACCAATCCAATAGGAATTCCAACATTCACTATAAACTCTCTTGTTTAAACCCATTCGCATAGGATTGAGATTACACATGCAATTTTTCAAAAACATGTGTTTTTTAAATTCTTATATTTTCCTATCATATAATCTAAATAAGCCCGTAATACGCTGGAGAATACATCACTTGCTAAGCATGCAACATCAACACATATCCGTCTCTTAAGATTTCTTTTATCACTACCATACTATATGTTTACAAGTAGCAAAGACACATATACAAATACAGCAAGGAGGCCCCCAAACTTTGGAAAAGTCATGTAGAATATGCAAGTCGATCCGCTTAAAGATAAAGAGAGCCTAATGTTAGATATCTCGCTTTTTCAGCTTCATTTTCAGCCCATGTTATATAAAGAAGCCCTCAATACGCTGGATAATACATCACTTGCTAAGCATGCACAATCAACACATATCCGTATCTTAAGTTGTCTTTTATCACTACCATACTATATGGTTACATGTAGCAAAGACACATATACAAATACAGCAAGGAGGCCCCCAAACTTTGGAAAAGTCATGTAGAATATGCAAGTCGGCTTAAACATATACCAAATGACAACTTAATAACTTTATGAATACATTGGGAATTACATCATACATGATTGCCTCTAGGGCATATTCCCAACATGTGTCACCTCTTGGCTGCTTGTCGTCTCAACGTACTGTCTGTTGGCTCCCCGCGCCCGCCCACAAAATGCTTCCCACAACCTCCGCCCGCGCCCTCGGCCCTCTCGGCCGAACCCTCCTGCTCTCTCCACCAAACGGTGAGCCAAGCTTACGAAGTGCATCCCCTGTAGTTTCTTGTCTCCTCCATGCTCCATCACCGCCTGAGGAACAGATGCCTCCAAGCTCCATATTTACCTCGTCCTGATGCAGTTGTTCCCTCCATGGCTGCCGCCATGCCCTACACGCTGGTGCATCTCCTCCCAGTAGTAGCATGGGACACGTGCATGGATCTGTTATTTTGTGGTGATCCAATTTCATATAAAGATAAAAGAAAGTTCGGACGGAGCGAAGCGAGGCCCGTCGCCGGAGGCTTCGGACCGAGTTGTTGACGAGTTGGATCTGGATTCTTTCTTGTTTAGGGTTTGCCCCTTTCACTAGTGGAAACAACACCTATCGTCCAGGGCGCAAAATTCCGTTCATCCCGGTTGCACAAAAATCCGGGACCAATGCTATGCATTGGTCCCGGTTTTTGCGCCAGAGGAAGCAGAAATCACCTGAGGGCATCGGTCCCAGTTCGTAAGGAGGCATTGGTCCCGGTTTGTGGCATGAACCGGGACCAATGCCGCCCCACATGCCACCTTGCATGCGCATGGGCATTGGTCCCGGTTCATTCCGCAAACCAGGACCAATGCCCCCCCTTCCCCTACATATACTGCCTCACAACCCCTCTTCCCTCTTTTTTTTTGCTTGGAGGAGTGAGAGAGGTGGGTGTTAGTGTGTGTTATTTTACTATGCACACGAGGTGTTCGACGAAATACTCGAGCCACACATAAGCTCACTGAAAATGGTATCTTCGACCGAGGTTAACAAACTTATCTTTTTCATCTGTAATTGATACATAAAGAAGTAATATTTGTCGATGTACTGTGGTCATTTCTCTATTGAATATGTTATTGTAATGTTTTTTGATAAACTTAATTGTACTATGCAGATGGATGCACGTCAGCGATGGATGTACGGTGACCGACGCACTTCCGAGTATATGGTATACCTGAATGCATTTCTCGCTGTAGCTCAGGCGAACAAAGATAATGGCTTTATGTGTTGCCCATGTGTTGATTGTCGGAACGTCAGGGATCACTCTTCCTCGAGAATCCTTCACGGCCACCTACTTCGGAGAGGTTTCATGCCCAGCTTTAATTGCTGGACCAAGAATGGAGAATGAGGGGTTGTGATGGAAGACAATGAAGAAGAAGAAGAAGAAGATCCTTTGTTCCCTGAATACGGTGATACTGCAATGGAAGACAATGCAGTAGAAGGAGGTGATCAAGAACAGGCATCAGAAGAGCCCGATGATGATCTTGGCCGAGTTATTGCTGATGCAAGGGAATTATGTGAAAGTGAGTTGGAGAGGTTGAAGCTGGACAACATGTTACCGGATCACAAAAAGTTGTTGTACCCAAAATGCGAAGATGGTAGCACAAAGCTCAGTACCACACTGGAGTTGCTGAAATGGAAGGCACAGAACGGTGTGACTGACAAGGCATTTGAGAGTTTACTTCAACTAATGAAGTCGAAGCTTCCAAAGGATAACGAATTGCCTGAGAGTATGTACGAAGCAAAGAAAGCTCTCTGCCCTCTAGGATTTTCACAAAGTTAGGATCTTGTGCATCCCACTTGGCGCGCCGGGTCCACCAAAGGCTGCTTGTATATGTCCACCCTAAATATGAGGCACACAGACCGATGACAATCTTGTTCCTGTTAAGAGGTACTACGTGCGGTGGTGATCCGGGGAAGTAACGAATGCGAGGGTTTTTGGATTTCTTTCGAAATAAATAATGTCACATATGTAATATGGTTCGTGAGATCCGGATGAAGCTGAACCCTTTAGTGCACATGCGTAATGGTGACATTCCTCAGAAATCCCTTCCGGGGTTATGAAGAATGTCGCCGTTATGTATGTGCACAAAAGGGTCCAACCTTGTCCGGATCTCACTATTACATATATGATTTTGTTTAGTTTTAAAGATTTCCAGAAACCCTTCCTTCCCCCGCATCGCCATCACGTGTACTTACCTCGTAACAAGCACAAAATGTGAAGGTCCAACTTTACATCAAGGCCCGATGACCATCTTGTTCCTGTTAAGAGATACTACAGGCGGTGGTGATCTGGGAAAAGGAGGAAGATGGGGGTTTCTGGATTTCTTTGGAACTAAATAACGTCACATATGTAATATCGTGAAATCTGAATGAAGTTAAACCGTTTTGTCGACATACGTAATGGTGAAATTCCTCAGAAATCCCATCCGGGGTTATGAAGAATGTCCCCATTATGTACGTGCACAAAAGGGTCTAACCTTGTTCGGATCTCACGATATTACAATATGATTTTGTTTAGTTTCAAAGATTTCCAAAAATCCTTGTCTTCATCCTTTTCCGGATCGCCATCACGTCTTCATCCTTTATGTCATATTTCTCGATTTACTATTTTTTACTAAGGTATTTTACTTAATTACGGAAATATTTACTTAGTCCGGGCCTGTTTTTAGTTCATGTCTCTGTTGGACCCGCCGGGCGATGTCCGGGACTGGGCCCCGCCGGGCTGGCACTAGGAGCTCCTTAGTACCGGGGCACGCGGCTTGGTGAGAAATCCGGGTGACGTGGTCGACCCGGATATTCGTTGGTGGCCATCGCGTGGGCCACGCTCGGTGCGGAGAGAGCCGACCCCTGAGGAGGTGGTCCAACAGCGTATCAGGGAGGAGGACAAGCACGTCCGTCGCTACATGTACTTGCTCGATAGGCAGTATAGCAGCAGTTGGTCGATTATTCGGAGGGTTACTTACCACGTGAGCTATGACCCTGTGAGGGTTCCTCATCTGTGGATGCGTAGCACCCGCGACTCAGCACCCCGCGGCTTAGGACCCGGTCGGAGTTAATTAGTTTGAGAGATGTCATGAGACTGTGTATAAGTGATATTATTCGATCGTGATGTATTAGGGTTAAATAAAATGAACCCGAGCTATGTAACTCTTGGTGTGTATTATCGTACGTTTAAATATTTCATGAATATGTTGCTCTTTTTGTGTATTATCTATAAGAAATTTTGATGAAATTAATGGATCATTAGTTATTATCTATAAGCAATTTCGATGAAATGGATCTGGAACATATAGTTACTCTTTTTGTGTATTTTCGGAATATATAGTATGGAGCCAAGAGACGAAGATGCGGAAAACTTGCTCGAGGGTTTAATCCGCGGGCCCGAGGGAGAGACCGATGTGAGCCAGTGGATGAACGACTCCGGTGAGGGAAATCCGGAGCTAACCCGAGGAGACGGCTCCGGTGAGGGAGAAGCCGACGACTCCGATAAGGGAGTAGCCGACGGCTCCCGTTGAGCCGTACAAATTATGAACACCGGCTCCCGTGGAGATATGTTAATTAATGAAGCATCCGTTGTCTATATACATGTATTAACATTCTTTATATTTTTAGCCATCCGGTTCAAGCATATCAACCGGGAAAAAGAAGAAACGAGGCGCAACAAAAAAGTTGAAAGATACAGAAAGATATAGGATCGAAACGATCAGAGCAGACGACGCACCCGAGCTTCCCGTTGATGTTGCCCAAAAATTTGTGAAGCAATGCAGAGTGCTAGTTAGGGATCATATCCCGATCACTGTTCATGAGTGGAATGAGCCAAAAGATCCGCGAAGACAAGGAATTTCATTTGTGAGCACAAAATCCAAAGACCATCTTTTCAAAAAGATCATGTGTAATTTCACCTTACCCTTGCCGGAGGTGGACGAGAATGAGGCGGATGAGAATGCGGAGGTAGATGGTGAAGCTGATGTTACTAGAAAGAAACTTGAGTTACTGGAAAAGGTCCAGGCGTGGACTCTGAAAAAGATGGCCGAGCAATTCAAAAACTGGAAGAAAAGATTGAACCTTGAATTTGTTAAGAAGGGCAAGACTCCAGATTTCACTCAAGGGTATGAGAAAATAGAACCCTTATGGACATACTTTGTGAAGTACAAGATGTTAGAGAATGCACAGGAAAGGACAAAAACAAATGAGAAAAACGCCGCCAAAAAGGTATATCACCATGTTATGGGGCAAGCTGGCTACAAGGGTTCCATGCCCAAGTGGGAGAAATGGGAGAACGACCTGCTTGAGAAGGGGATCACTCCCGAGCCGTTCTTGTGGGTCGAGCGGACAAGGTCATGGTTCTACGGGCATGGGGGAACGTTGGGCGCCGAAGGAAATGCAATCTATAACATAAGGCATAAAGAGAATCTTCTACCCATAGAAGATCTGAGAAGCGCAATAAAGGACGTTAAAGAGGGGAAGTTTGTGCCAGATAGAGAGAAGAACGAGCTCACACGCGCCCTCGGGAATAAGGAACATGTAGGGCGTACACGAGGCAGAGAAGGAAATCCTCCGTGGAGTATTGGGTTTGACGACACCAAAAAGAAATACCCCGATAGAACCCGTCAACGGAAAAAGGACGCGGAGGCAGCTGAAGCAGAGAGTCAGGCAAACTGGAGGCGTCAACTTGAAGAACAGATAAAGCGGACGCAGGATGTAGCAATGAAGCAGCAAGAGAAAATTAACACACTTAGCCAGCAACTAGTGTCTACCGGCGTACCACACATGGTAGAAGGTGAAGTCGATGCTACCGGAGCCGCACATTCTCATTGGAAAAGCAGCGTTGCGTCCACGCAGCTCCCGGGTTATGACGCACCGCCGATGATGCACCCGGTGGACGATATCACGGAGATGACAACCTGTGAGCTCAACATGAAGGTCGTCAATATAACCATCAAGGCGGCGGTCGGCTATGTCTTACCAATTGGCAACGAACCAACTCACCATAGTCTTCCGGTTCCACGGGGCTACGCTGTTGTTGGGGTCGATGAAGTTGTCAACGGATTCGAGCGGGTGAAGCTTGAATTCCCTGAAGGTGAAGACGGAGAGGTGACTGAACTCGGAGAAGCCAAGAAGTTGAACGCTCTATGTCTAAAGGAATGCATTGTGCTTCCAAATCAGACGGCAAGGCCATCGACTCCTCACCATTCTCCAGCGCAACAGTCTTCAGCGTGGTCATCTCCGCCATGCATGACGTCTCCAGCGCGGTCGCCTACGCCGCCGCGTCAGCCTTCTCCGCCCACTAAGTTTCTGCCGAAACGTAAAAGATCACCCAAACGTCAACGGTCACCCCTCCCGAAGGTACCAAAGAAGTTACCAAAGTTACCTTACGACTATACTCCTGAGCAAAACCAGGAAATCGCAAGGGACGAATACGAGGCGTGGAAGGCGAAGCGGAAAGAGAAGAAAAAGGCAGATTTCCCCGAGACCGAAGATGATATAGAACGAGCGTGGAAAATGGTGAAGACTCTTCATCAACCCGAGCCGAGTCTGTCATCTGACTATGACCGCTCTATTCTGAAGTCACTCCAGGAAATGGTGCGGTCGACGAAGAGTAGTAGCGCAGGCGAGAAAAGGGGGAAATCAGTTGCCCAGCTCGGAGAGCAGAAAAAACAATCCATCTCCCCGCTCACAGTGATTTCCAATACCGAGGTGGGGACGAGCACTAATGCTGACGAGCAAATTGATTCGGAGTTTATACAACTGTATGGAGAAAAGGCAGCTGCTGCGGGTTTTCCATTGCTGAGTATATGCAAACAGTAGACTACTTCCCCGAAGCTGAATGTGCGTACAAATACCAGTACGGGAAACCTCTCGTAAAACCCGAGGAGTTAAAGGATCTACCAAACAAAATGCGAAGAGTGTATAGTTGGTATATGGAAGCCGCTGCGAAATCTCAGGACTAGATATGTCTCGCAGTTAAAGACGAGCACTACGGGTATGGAGATGGAATGGTTCTGATTCAATTTGATGAATTTTTTCAGTTATTCCAGCATCAGGCCCTCGACAAATCTATCGTTAGTGCCTATTGTCTGTAAATACTTATTTCTCTAATTAAGTCTCTAGCTAGCTCACCTCGTTCATTGCATATTCATATATATATATATATATATATATATATATATATATATATATATATATAGTACACTCATTATATTATAATTGCAGAATGAAGATACTCAAATGCAAAAGAGGACAAATCTATGATATTGGGTTCATTGACCCACATTTTGTTAGTCATAAGACTCTTGAGCTATGTGCCAAGGATACAGAAGATAACATTCTGAGGGCAATAAGGTTTCAACAACGGGTGAGTGTTACTGTGTTGTACACATTCTGTTTTTCTTAATACTCGATGTTCAGTGTATAATTGATGAGTTCTGCGTGCGCAACTTCCACTATATTCTGCTAATCTTCCAAGTTGATAAAGGAAAAGTACTGGTAATGGACCCAAACGTAAACCCCTAGCGATGTGGGCGGACATGCAGGAAATGATCCAGCGGTAATTTCAATCTTTATTAATTTCACTCTTTATATATGGCACTATATATATCCACTACTTTGTTTCATTTTCGGATATCAAGTAATTACTAACTCTTTTTATTCTTTTTCTTTCCCGGGCAGTGTTTTGGAAGAGGTTCACAAAAAAGGCTCCTGGTGAATGGAAATCAGAGCTTACATTTGATATTGTGGAAGTAAGTACTACTATCTAGATCCGCGCATGTCCTTGATTCTAGTGTCGATACCATTATCATGGCTGGTTGATTATTATTTTGATTGAAACCATGTTCTCGTAAAGTGCTTGCAACAGGAAGAAGGGAACCACTTGTGTGGATACTACGTCTGCGAGTTCATTCGTCAGACGACCTGTCCCAAGGGCAGAGATTTAAACCACCTTCATGTACGCCAGTCGTCAATTTTTCTTATTACCATCTATTTAAGTTACTTAGATTCATTAATATATATTGACCACTCTTCTTTATATTAGATCGAACGGCTCCAGGACGGTCTTCTACCAAGGGACCGCATACGAGCAATTCAGGAGGAAATTGCGGGCTTCTTAGATGCAGAGGTCGTAAATGTAAATGGAGAGTACTATAGCGCTGGTTGGAACTGAATTTGATTTTGTAATTCATTCCATCGGTCATGTAATATGCTCGATATACTTAGCTTCTGTAATATAAGTGTTCCTTCTTTTTATATACATATATATTACTTATTCACTCGTGGGATCCGGGAGGTCTGGGGAGGGGCCACCGAGGCTCCTCTCTTCTCGTGGGATCCGGGAGGTCCGGGGAAGGGCCACCGGGCTCCTCTCTTCTCCTGGCATCTGGGAGGTCCGGGGAGGGGCCACCAAGGCTCCTTATCAGTGTATGGTGACAGGGGTATCGTAAAATAGAATTGATCGCAAAACAGAAAATAAAAAGGAAAACAATAAAGGGAAAAAAAAAACTCTGCCGCGGCAGAGTAGTCATTCATCCCGGTTCGTGTTAAGAACCGGGACGAATGCCCCTGGCGAGGTTCGCCACGTGGTCAGCCCCATTTGTCCCGGGTCCTGGCACAACCGGGACCAATGTGGGAGGGCCATTTGTCTCGGCTGGCCCATCCCGGTTGCACAACCGGGACAAATGGCCCTTACGAACCGGGACAAATGACCCTGTTTCCACTAGTGTTTATATACCTCATGTAAGCTCCCGTTTGGGATCAATTGCAAATGAAAATCCCGCTGTTTGTAACACACCCGAAAAAAGTGAAGTTCTGCTGGCTGGCGCCCATGGTTTTTTTTTCTTCTTCATTTGAAGGGTTTTCCATGTTAAAAATCTTGTGTCCCCATGTGTCGATTTCTTTCTTTCAGGCAAGGAACTCGCGGTCATGCAAATGAAGACAATCATCGCTGCAGTGGTGTGGAACTTCGATGTGAGGTGATGGAAGGGCAGACCATACAACCCAATTGGCATCCTATTCATTGCAGATGAATAATGGGCTCACAGTAAGGCTGAAGAAGCGAGAAAATGTAACAACGGGATCTATTTGCCTATAAACCGTATTTATAGTTTTTGCGTGATCGCCTCAGTGTTTTGTTTATGTACGTATCATGATATCTTTATGAATAAAAAATACCATCATGATAAATAAACATGAGAGATCAATTTAGCATGGTCTTGTAGTAGGTCTTATGGAATTTTACAAGTTTTATGTTTCTAAAAGTATATGTGCTTTGTTCATAAAAACAATCTCTACAAGTTCGATCTATGTTTGTAAAGAACAAAATCTGTTTGAAAAATGGTGACATATCAAATCACAAAAAATATTGATGCTAACTAACCGACCTAGTTTTTGGTCTAGTAGTACACATGAATGTAGTAGTACGTGTGTGGTGTGACCCACAACAAGGCACACACATCACAATAAAGGATGGCCGCATGTGTCAATCCGGCACAAAAACTAGCTCAGCCATTCTGTTGACATTTAAACCTCACGGGTCCCAAGGATAGTGGGTGGTAGTTAACAAATCCGCCACCGGTTTTGTATACTTAAACATAATCTGTTGATAATATATTTGGTTACAAGTTGCTTTCGTGCGAAATAAGTATGATATGTAGGTGTAAACTTGCATCAAAAGACTTTATCATCAAAAGCAAGTTTTATTTAGTGCAGCAAATATGTATGTATCCACCTCTCTCTGTTTCCTTTTTAAGATATCATGCCTACTCTTTTCTAGTATATATCGCCTCGTCTATGTGACAGAGTAGGTAGCATAATATCTTCATGTTTTAAAAACCAAAATATTCGAAAACCACAATATTTCTTTGCCTAGCGAACTAATACTTCAGTTTTGGAAAAATTTGTCCATCCCTATTTTTCATATACTGCATAAATAGTGCTATTTGCTAAATATCGAAGTATACCCATATTTTTGTAAAAACCAAACAACTCAAAATATTTAATACTTTTGTATTTCTAGAAACCGAAATATTCTTGGAATACTTCAAGATATACTCAGCTCCCAAAGGGGACCTAAGAGCATCTCCACCTAGACTAACAAAATAAGTATCCGACACCTGTTGTGGGCATAGAGTCAGCACACATTGAGCGCGACCTCATGCACTCATGCTGCTCCGCCTCGACTCCATGCCGCTTCTCTCGTCTTCGCCTTGGAAGACGCGCCGGTGAACGTGACAAGCTCCTTGCGCAACATCGGCATTCAAGGTGCATCTTGTGCGTCAGGTCCTAGCTGCTTGTCGTCTAATTCCACCACTGCATCTACAACGCACCGTTTGTTGGCTCCCCGCGCCCGCCCGCAAAAAGTTTCTCACCACCTCCACCCGCGCACTCGGCCCTCTCGGTAGCACACTCCTGCTCTCTCCACCGAATGGTGAGCCGAGCTCAAGCGGTGCATCCCCTGTAGTTGCTTGTCTCCTCCATGCTCCATCACCGGCTGACGACCACCTGCCGCGAAGCTCCATATAGACCTCGTCCTGATTCAGCTGTTCCCTCCATGGCTGCCGCCATGCCCTATGCGATGGTGCCTCTCCTCCCAGCATCAGCGCGGGACACGCGCGTGGATCAACCTGGAACACGAGGTGGAAGTGGCCGCGACGCTGTCCATACAGCCGGCCAGCCGATGACACACGTGCCGAGCCTGGCCTGCGAGTGGAACGGTAGGTAGGTGGAGGAGAAAGCCATGAAAGCCGACTTTTCCCCAAACGAGGCCACGATGGCGGGGATGATAATCTCAATGAGCGCGTCGTGGACGTCCACCACGCAGAACAGCCGTTCAAGGGCGCGTCGCTCATCCGATACCGGCCTCAGCGAACGGTAGGATACTCGTGGCCCGGTCGTCGGCTATCTCCGCAAATTGTGCGTCCCCAACGGACATGCTATCGCCGACGAAGACGTGGTCGCCAAGTTCCATCTCCCCAGCGAAGACGGAGCCGAAAACTGACGTGTGCTGGCGATCCAGGGCAGCATCTTGGGGCCGATCTGGTCCCAGGCGAGCTTCTGGATCATGGCATGCTGCATGGAAGGCGAGAATCCATCCAACGGCTGCACTGCGGCGGCCTCGGACGCGTGGCGGCACGCCCTGAAGACGGAGATGCACTCTTGGCCATACCCGGTGACTAGCATGGCCTCCGCGACCGCGGGGAGGATCTGGTCATCTTTGAAGCTAGGTCGGTCCCAGAAGCAGCCCTGCCACAAGCATGGTGCCGAGCGTGAGCTGAAGACACGGGCGGAATTACCGCGTGATGCCTAGGGTGGGCTATTTGTCTGACTTGTATGCCAACTAGATATGCAATTGTGACCGGACAATGTCCGGGCCAGTTCAAAGGCCCCCAAGTTTGATTAGTCTCTCGAGGGTCCTGGGCAATTTTCTGGAGAAGCCCCTCCTTGAAGCCCCTCGTGGGAGCATTATTCCAGTCTGAACCCCGTAATTGCCTTTGGGGGTCCTTTAAAGGCCCCGGTGGAGATGTCTCCAACTCTGGCAAGTGCATTATGACCCATCCCAAGAGCAATTATGGCATCTCTAGCTTGAAGGTATTTCATGTAAATATTGGAGTATTCCAATCCATAAAAAAACATTTCGGATCAAGTTCATTTGATCAAAAGAATGACACCTCCAAATTCCTGTTAACTCCATTACTATACACCAAAGTTTTAAATAGCCGGCTATAGCCCAGCTATAGCCAGGCTATAGCCTTCCGAGAGGGTCGGGGCTACGGCTAGAGCCTTCCGAGACTATATGGAGAATAGCCGCTAATAGCCCGGCTGTATGGATATAGCCCTGATATAGCCTCTTAGCCCGGCTATATCCCGTCTAGGGGACCAAAATTTTGGGCCAAAATTTGTCACCTCCGTCAATTTCGGAGCTCAAATCAATCATTGTTGGTTGTTTAATTGTTGTTGTGAGGTGCGAGTGCGACCCATAGCGAGCTGGTTTCAGAAATGCTGAATTGTGTCATGAATAGTTGTTATTTAAACTCCTGATTCGTTCATCTTATATGATTATGTTGTTACGTTATGCGTTTGCTAATAATAGTATATAAACGATTATATGTTGTCTAAATTTTACTATTTTTTCAATATTCTAGCAATACGGCTATATGGTTATAGCCCGGCTATAGCCTTTCATAGCTTTTGAAATCGCCGGGGCTATATGCAATAGCCCGCTATTTTAAACTTTGCTATACACCAATCCAATAGGAATTCCAACATTCACTATAAACTCTATTGTTTAAACCCATTCGCATAGGATTGAGATTACACATGCAATTTTTCAAAAACATGTGTATTTTAAATTCTTATATTTTCTAATCATATAATCTAAAGAAGAAGCCCTTAATACGCTGGAGAATACATCACTTGCTAAGCATGCAACATCAACACATATCCGTCTCTTAAGATGTCTTTTATCACTACCATACTATATGTTTACAAGTAGCAAAGACACATATACAAATACAGCAAGGAGGCCCCCAAACTTTGGAAAAGTCATGTAGAATATGCAAGTCGATCCGCTTAAAGATAAACAGAGCCTAATGTTAGATATATCGCTTTTTCAGCTTCATTTTCAGCCCATGTTATCTAAAGAAGCCCTCAATACGCTGGATAATACATCACTTGCTAAGCATGCACAATCAACACATATCCGTATCTTAAGTTGTCTTTTATCACTACCATACTATATGGTTACATGTAGCAAAGACACATATACAAATACAGCAAGGAGGCCCCCAAACTTTGGAAAAGTCATGTAGAATATGCAAGTCGGCTTAAAGATAAAGAGAGCCTAATGTTAGATATCTCACTTCTTCGGCTTCATTTTTTTTTTTTGAGAAAGACGGTACAAACGTAAGCACTCAAATACACGCGTATACACTCACCCCTATGAACGCACACACGCACACCCTACCCCTATAAGCACCTCGGAGAGACTGAGCCGGCGGGTCTTGAGATTGACGAAGTCGTCACAGGCGCCTCGCTGTCGACGGGAACGTCGCCCCCCACTGAAAGAATATTCCGCCTAAATGCAACACAGAGGTGTCAAAACTGTGGTTTGAACTCTGGTGGGCTGGGGGGTACAACCACCCTCCTAACCATCCAACCACAGGCTGGTTTGCTTTTTCAGCTTCATTTTCAGCCCATGTTTCATATGCAATAAACAAGATGACTTGGGTTGAACGGTTTGTCCTTCGAGCACCTCCATGTCGAAGTCCACACCACAGCACCGACAATTGTCTACATCTCCATAACTGTGATGTCCTTTTCGGGACATATTCTTGGGCCAGAGTTGAAGGCCAAGAACTTGTGAGAAGGTATGTATCTAAGCGTGTTGCCGATGTCGTCTGAGAGCCACCTATCTAGGTTATAGTCGAGGCAGTCTTTACCCCACATGCTCTCCATTCTCCCCATTTTTCATCTAAGCGTGTTGCCGATGCTCTACATCTCCATAACAATGATGGTGTGACCTGCTTTCACCATATGACCACTCGTCATGATATCATCAGCGACCACAGTCTTGCGCACAAAAAGCCCGGAGCGTATAACCTAAGAGTCTCGTACAATACGGCTCCCAGATATATATATATATATATATATATATATATATATATATATATATATATATATATATATGGTCTTTTGTTTACTCTGTTTCAAATAACACCATGAGATCCATACCGCGGCTACTTTGTGTGATGCAATGGGTGAGAGGCAATCATCGCTACAGTGGTGTGGAACTTCGATGTGGAGCTGATGGAAGGGCAGAGCTTATAGCCCAAGGCATCCTGTTTACTACAGATGAAAAATGAGCTCATGGCAAGGCTGAAGAAGACGGAAATGTAACAATGGGCTCCATTTGCCTATAAATCGTACTATAGGTTTTGCGTGATCGCCTTAGTGTTGTGTTTATGTACGTACCATGCTATATTTATGAATAAGAACCGGCATGTAGTCATGATAAATAAACATGAGAGATTAACTTAGCATGGTCTTGTAGTAGCTTTTACAGATTTTTGCAAGTTCTATGTTTTTAAAAGTAGACGTTCTTTGTTCCTAAAAACAATCTTTACAAGTTCGATCTTTGTTTCTAAAGACCAAAAGCTCTTTTAAAATATTTAATGGTGACAACCAACCTAATTTGTGGTCTAGTAGTACACATGAATGTAGTAGTACCTGAGTATGGTGTGACCCACAACAAGGCACACACATCACAATAAAAGATGGCCTTGGTTTGACGCACAACAAGGCCAGTCACATGTGTCAATCCGGCACAAACACTAGCTCAATACGGTTGACGGGTCCCAAGGACAGTGGTTAGTAGCTAACAAATCCGCCACCGGTTCGATACACTTAAACATAATCTATTGATGCTATATATGGTTATAGGTAGTTTTCGTGACAAATAAGTGTGATGTGTAGGTGTAAACTTGCATCAAAATACATTATTATCAAATGCAAGTTTGATACTTAGTACAGAGAATATTTATGTATCCTCCTCTTCGTGTTTCCTTTTTAAGATAGCATGTCTGTTCTTTTCTAATATATATATCGCCTCGTCTATGTCACCGAGTAGGTAGCATATACTATCTTCGTGTTATCATGTGTAAGATTTTTTGCGAGAAATTTAGAAAATAAACTGTTTTTTCTTAAGCACCAAGGCTTAGTTTTACAGCGAAGTGGTTTAAAAACCAAAATATTCGAAAACGACAATATTTCTTTGCCTAGCGAATTAATACTTTAGTTTTGGAAAATTTGGTCCATCCCTCTTTTTCATATACTTCAGAAATAGTGCAATTTGCTAAATATCGAAGTATAACCACAGTTTTTGTAAAGACCAAACACCTCAAAGGATTTCATAATTCAGTATTTCTAGAAACCGAAGTATTCTTGGAATACTTCAAAAAATACTGAGCTCCCAAATGGGGCCTAAGATCATCTCCACCGGTACTCACGAAATAAGTGTCTGTCGCCCCTGAATTATGCTCTTTTGTGGAGGGTACCGGACATGTGTCCATTCAAAATCGGAGCGGTGATCGCAATGACGCCCCCTGAACAGCACCCCCCCCCCCCCCAATTTCACGGTAATAAACACAAACATGTTGTGGGCTTAGAGCCAACACACATCGAGCGCGAGCTCATGCAATCATGCTGCTCCGCATCGGCTCTGTGTTGCTTCTCTCGTCGCCGCCGTGGCAGACACACTGGTGAACCTGACTAGCGCCTTGCGCAGCATCGGCGTTCGGGGTGCCTCCTGTGTGTCACGTCCTGGCTGCTTGTCGTCTAATTCCACCACTACATTTACAATTTTCAACGCACCGTCCGTTGGCTCCTGCTCACTCCACAGAACGGTGACCCGATCTCGCGAGGTGCATCCCCTGCGGTTGCTTGTCTCCTCCATGCTCCATCACTGTGCCGACGACCACATGCCGCCAAGCTCCATATTGACCTCGTCCTGATTCGGCTGCTCCCTCCATGGATGCCACCATGCACTACGTGCTGGTGCAAATCCTCCCAGCAGCAGCGCGGGACATGCGCGCGGATCATCCTGGAACACGAGGTGGACGTGGGCGCGACAGTGGCCATACAACCGGCCAGCCAGTGACACACTTGCCAAGCCCGACCTGCGAGTGGAACGGCGCGCACGTGGAGGAGAAAGCAACGGAAGCCGACTTATCCCGGAACGCGGCCACGATGGCGGTGATGATGGTCTCTGTGAGCACGTCGTCGGCGTCCACCACGTAGAACAGTCGTTCAGGGGAATGTCACCCATGCGATGGTGGCCTCTGCGAACGCTAGGATGCTCGTGGCCTAGTCGTCGGCTATGTCCGTGAATAGTACGTCCCCGACGGGCACGTTGTCATCGGCGAAGACGTGATCGCAAAGTTCCTTCTCCCCAGCGAAGACGGAGCCGAATGCCAGCACGCGGCGACGAGCGAGGACTGCATCTTGAGATCGATCTGGTCCAGGCGAGCTTCTGGACCATGGCATGCTGCATGGAATGTTTGAATCCGTCTAACCGCTGCACTGCGGTGTCCACGGACGTGTTGCGGCAGCCCTGAAGATGGAGATGCACTCCTTGCCATACCGGGTGGCTAGCATGGCCTTCGCGACCGCGCGGAGGTGGCCAAACGTGTCTCTCAGGCTTTGGTCGTCTTTGAAGCTCGATGGGTGGTGCTGAGCGTTAGTTGAAGACACGGCGAGCAGGGGAATCACCGCGTGATGCCTAGTGTGGGCTATTTGTCTGACTTGTGGGCCATCTAGGTATGCAATTGTGACGGACAATGTCCTATGATGAGTCTCTCGGGAGTGCCGGAATTTTTTTCGGACAAGCCCCTCCTTAAAGCCCCCGATGGGAGCATTTTTCCGGTCCGAACCCCGTAATGGTCTTTGGAGGTCCTTTAAAGTCCCCCGGTGGAGATGTGTCCAACTCTGGCCGCAAGTGTATTACGACCCATCCCAAGAACAATTAGGGTCACTCTAGATTGAAGGTTTTGCAGCATTCCAATCCACGGCTCATTTGATAAAAAGAATGACACCTCCAAAATTATTATTGACTGCATTACTACACCCAAATCCCATGGGAATTTCAACATTCACTACAAACTCTCTTGTTTACACTCATTCGCGTAGGATTGAGACTTACACGTGCAATTCTTTCAAAAACATGTGTTTTTTAATTCTTATATTTTGTAATCATGTGACCTAAAGAAGCCTTTAATACGCTCGAGAATACATCACTCGCTAAGCATGCACCGTCAACACATATCCTTCTCTTAAGATGTCCTTTAACACGAACATACTATATGTATAGAGTGTTTACATGTAGCAAAGACACATATACAAATACAGCAAGGAGGCCCCAAATTTTGGAAAAGTCATGTAGAGTATGCAGGTCCATTTAAAGATAAAGAGAGCCTAATGTTAAATATCTCGCTTTTTCAGCTTCATTTTCAGCCCATATTTCATCTGCAATAAACAAGATGACTTGGGCTGAACGGTTTGTCCTTCCGGCACCTCCATGTCGAAGTTCCACACCACAGCAGCGACGATTGTCTTCATCTGCATAAGTGCGATGTCCTTTCCGGGACATATTCTTGGGCCAGAGTTGAAGGCCAAGAACTTGTGAGAAGGTATGTATCTAAGTGTGTTGCCGCTGTCGTCTGAGAGCCACCTATCTGGGTTATAGTCAAGGCAATCTTTACCCCACACGCTCTCCATTCTCCCCATTGAGTGGAAAGAAACAATGATGGTGTCACCCGCTTTCACCATATGACCACTCGGCATGATATCATCAGCGATCACAGTCTTGCGCACAAAAGGCCCCGGAGGATATAACCTTAGAGTCTCGTACAAGACGGCTCCCAGATATACCAGGCCTTTTGTCTCCTCTGGCTCAAATAACACCATGAGATCCGTACTAGCGGCTACTTTGTGTAATGCAATGGGTGAGAGTTCATTGCGCATGGTCGACACGATGTCAGGTCTCTGGGCGAGGATGTAGAAGATCCATGGCAGGGTCGTGGCTATTGTGTCTCTCCCAGCGAGCATGAAGCCAAGGAGTGTCGCACAGAATAGGTCATCGCTGGCGTAGTCTTGATCTGTGATATAGGAAGACAAAATATATATTAAACAATCTTGTTCCTCGCCATTACCACCATGTCCTTCTGCCTCGATCTTCTTCCTCCTCTCCATCATTTCTGAGACGAACCCACGTAGCACCATGTGTGCCACAGCGAGCTTTCTCTCTAGGCCGATGTCTATCCACCTCATCGCCTTCCAGAAAAAGGCCGGCATCATGTGCCGCACGAATCCCACTTCCATCACCATATCCATGGCGTGCAAGACGTCCATGGAAGGCATGTCCAGGGTTTTGGATTTCGTCCGAAAAAAACGGAAAAAGGCCGAAATCCGGCCATTTCGCTTGGGCCCGGTAATAGTGCAAGCCGGTCAAAAATTTCGGCCTTTTTTGAACTTCAAGCCCAGCCCAACACCCAAAAGAGCCCGTGTATAGCCCCCCACATGGTATAAAAACCTGAACTGAGCCTGCGTGAACCCTAGTTTTCATTTTTCCTCTTCCACTCCTTGTGTGGCGGCTGCACGCAACGGCAAGCCGAGAGAGGCGTAGCAGCGCCGCGCCACCGCCTCCGTCCAGCCTCATCCTCCAGCACTCACAGCCTCAAGCACCCCCCTCCTCCTTCGCCTTCCTATGGAGCGTGAATGTCGCGGCCTGGACAGCGCCCGTACACGCGGTGCCGGCACCGCGGCCACATGAGTTCGAGGCTGCTCCTTGGCGTCTACTGGGTCGACGTCGGCAGCAACACCGAGCGTGCCCACCGCAGTCGGTCTTAGCAAGGACGGCAGCGGCAGATGCATGCCCTGGCTTTGGAGGAGCTGCACGCCATGCATGGTAAGGTGAGGAATGTGCCGTAAGGCTGAATGATAATGGCCTCAAGACCTGAACCGTTGCATGCTTTGCTTAGAGAAACTGTTTTTTTTTTCTCCTTATGTAATCGTGTATTCATTGTGCTGTAAAAGATTGAATAGATGCGTGGATCAGACCAGTGAATGCATGTCTTGATAGTATTTATCTGCGTGTGCAAAGTGGCACTGCTATTTTTATCAAATGTGTTAGCTTTTATGTATGTATGCCTTCTGACCAGCTTGTTTGATCAGTTGTTTTCTGTGTATGCATTTTAATTTTTATTGATAATGGAAGTGCGCCCTGTTGTAACAGGGAAGCATCGATGAAGCCAAGCAAGATGTTGAAGATGCTGCTATGATGAGGAACATATAAACAACACGATAAGCAGCTTGGAAAGGTTTAACTTCATTAGCATTTATAAAGTTTTTTTATTATTGATATTTGGTTTGGTTGGCTTGCCGAAAAGCTATGGCATTACAAGAAAAGCATATGTGTTAACCATGACAATTGTCAAATACCTAAATGTTACTATTTCTAAGTTCTCTTATTCTTGTTAGCACCCTTCTGTTCCTACATGATATTATCATACATTTTAGATTAGGAACTATCAACTATGCTTGATTCTGTTTTAAATCTATCTTGTTGTCTTCACTATAAATTGACATATTTTCTGTTCCTACTAGGATCACTAAATTGATTGTCAACATGATGATGAAGAGGATGAGTACGATGGCCAAAATGGTTGTGCAAGTCCATCTGATGGAGGAGTGCCAAGCCAAGTTGAAAAAGACACGAACAAAGTTGAAAATGCGGATGAAATATCATATGTTAATTTCTGTTTATATTTGCTTAAGGTAATATCCATTGAATGCAATAGATTCTTGAATAGTTCTTATTAGGTTGCATGAAGTGTGTTTACAACTCTAGCAAGCCACTACAATGTGGAGAATTAACATAATTCTCTTTACCGTTGATCTTAGTTGTCAAATTTTTGTGCCTGTATACTTGAGCATACATCACAAATTCTTCAAATTGCTTCCTAGGTGTCCAGTTTCAGGATATGTCATGTTGAGTTCATTTAGAGTTAATTTGTAGCGGATATTATTCAAAATATTACTTAGGTGCATGAATCGCAAAATGATTACAGCTATTCTTCGCTTTTCTTTTCTTGCTTTGATCAACGCTATTGTGAAATGATTTGATTTAATATACAATGCTTTGACATTTGTAGAAGCTTTTTGGAGCGGCATATGTGGTGACAAGGCTGTTGTCCGATGACACCTGGGTTGAAGAATCTTCTTTTCTGGATTGTAGAACATTTAACTTTAGGAACTGTTGTGGACAACTAATTTGGATGGCTGGTCTTTTGATGTGATATTCCTGGATGTTCTTAGCTTATGGTCTATTATTCTTATCTGTCGTTAAACTACATTCTTTGGTTCAAGAATGTTCCGTACTATAACCTGGACTGTTGATCTTTTTTCTTCATTTGATAATTCTGCAGTGGTAATATTCAGTTAAATCTTGTGATATATAGTTTTCTAAATTTATTGTCATTCTACATAATTTAAATTTTATGTCAAATTTCGGTCATTTTTCGTTCATTTTTCGGCTATTTTTCGTCCTGAAATTCAAATTTTGACTTCGCCAATTCGTTCGGAAATTTCCGAAAAAATTCCGAAATTCCGAAATTCGTCCATTTCGCCCATGACCGGAAAAAAATGCAAAACGAAATACAAATCCCTGGGCATGTCCGAAGACATGAGGCCCGGGTCCACGCCGATGAGCGTGGTGGCGGTCATGTCAAACATAAACATTCCCATTAGTTCTTGCATGTCAAACGGAGTTCCGGTGCTCACCGCGTCTCTAAACCTTGGGAGGAGATTGTTCTCTAACATATCGCGGCAGCAAGCCGCCATACGGGCAACCAGCCGAGGGCTGCTGAGCACGCTCTGAATCTTTGCGCGGGGTCGGCGCCATGGTTCCCCGTCGAGGGTGAAGAGCGCGCCGTCCATGATGTCGAAGATGGCGGCGAACTCGGGGCCCTTGGGGTAGTTGGAGAAGTTCGTCGTGAAGATGTGTCGGACGTTGTCAGGGTCGCAGGTGAAGAAGAACCGCATCCCGGACAATGGCGGGCCGTGCGCCCTAAAGCTATGTCCTGATCCGGCGAGGACCATGGCAAGGTAATCATGCAATTTGTGGAGGTTGATTAGGAGGGAAGGGAACATGTACAATATTGGCCAGTTTGTGGGAAGCTTTGATCTGCTACTTGATGGCCTAAAGTAAAAGTACAAAGGAAGTAGTAGTGCGAGTGTGGAGATGAGCAGCCCTTGCAAGAATGAAATTGACATGGTTATCACTAGTTAACTAGATATGTAATGCTGTGATGGGCTTGGCGATGGCTTTATTTGTAGATAGTAAGCTCCCGCCACCGATCTCCATCAGTCCGTTGGTACTACACTAGCAGCGGTGGGTGTGCACACGCTTTTGCATTGAACAGTGATGTGGATTAATTAGCCTACATCAAGATATTCTACAGCTCCAACAAAGAATATAAAGTCATAATAAAGCCCCGGTAATACTATACATACAGATGGTTTGGGCTACAGAATCTGTTACGGAGCGTGGAATGAATTGTATGGCTGTGTTTTAATTCCCTCCTTGAAAAGCCGGCCAAGTTCTGATTTGGCACACTGCATACTGCAGTCCGTAAGAAAAATCCGTAACAGTTATCTGTAAGGGTAGCATTACTTTTTTTTGACAAAGAATATATAATATCGCGGAGATATAAATTACACCCAGCCTCTGCAGCAACGCAATAGACAGAGCCATTACGGATGCACACAGCCGAAAGGCAATAAGAATAAGAAATAAAAAGAAAAGTCCCGCTACAAAGTTGCAATCCTTGCAACAGCCGCACAATCACCACCAAAATAACACATGATGTCCAATTCTTCATAAGCAGCATCTTGAAGAAAAAAAGTGCCAGACACAACCAATTAAGGCCAGACCTTGGATTTTCACCCTGAAGATAATCCTCACTCTCAAAACAATGTCTCCAACAAGACCATTGCCAGGCACAACCAATTAAGGCTAGACCTTGGGTTTTCACACTGAAAGGTAGGACTTTGAACTTCACGTATGTTGTCGCCCCCTCTTACACGTCGCTGCTCCAAGTCATGAAACACCAAGCCATTTCCTGCTCGATGCAAATACTCCGAACGCCATTGCTAGTCCTCCAAATCTGAGCTTCGATGACCTTCTCCATCTCTGACTTCACCATGGATTTGCCCATGGTGGCAACGGAAGCAGAGCTTCGCGCCGCTCCGTGCTTTGCGACCGAATACCATCCGATCCAGCAATCTCTAGGCATAACATCCATGCGAGATCGCCGGCGGAGCCTTCCGAAACCCGACACTCCAGCCAGATCGAAGAGGACCGGCGCCAAGCAGATCTTCGTCTTTGCACGAGTTGGAAACCTAGGACCACCGCCATTATTGAGCACACCGGCATGCCCCAACGCCGCCGGTCGGAGCAGCAAAGGAGTCGGTCGAAAAAGCCACTCCGAGAGCCAGCCTCACATTCACCTCCAACTCGCCGTCCCGGCCACCGTCTCCGGTGGCAAGGCAACAGAGAAGAAAATAGCATTGCGCACAACTACAGAACAGCATCAGCACAGGTTGGGTCAGTCCAATTCGGATCCCAGATTGGATCCCATATCAGAATCCCCAACTTCCACCACGGTCTAGCGGCCGCCGGCGGCCCGCCGCCTTCTCCTCACCGCCCTCCCGCCTCGCTGCCGCAGGAAGGCGACGGCCGCCGTACGGGCCAACGAACGCCGCCTCCCCTAGCCTGGTCTCACACCTACGCCGCCATGGGGTCGGGCCCCCGCGTGAAGGAAACCCGACAGGCCGCGCCATCCCCGCCCGCCGCCTTCGACGGCCAGGCGTGGTCGCCACCACCGGCACCGGCGGGGAGGGACCTCTACTTGCCAGCAGATGCCTGCCGATGCAGGTCTGTAGCATTACTTATCTCTTGTATTTAATTGAGCTCGCCAGAATCACAAAATTATGAAAAAACACATGATCTTAGCCATGATGTTAGAATTATGTGTTATGCAAAAAATTGTAAAAAAACATCATCTGAGACAATTGTTTCCAAAATTGAACTGCAAGAATATCTGTGCGGGAAATGCACGTCGTGGTAGGCGATAGCTCGATACCGTTCAAACGAAACCCTTATCCGAAATACCAATCCACAATCGTGTAACTGCTCTCTAACTATAGGAGCCGTCCATCTTTCATCAAGTTCGATTATTCTATTTTATTTACTTTCCTGCCACCTTTGACACAACTCTCCGAACCCGCACTCATCTGCTCACTGCCAATGATTCGTCGTGATCACCTGAATTATACATGCATTGTTAGAGTCCTTGTAACAGCAGGTTTATCACACACGTTTTGAGTACGGATTTGTCTCCGACTGGCGTATGATATGAGCTACGACTCGTACATGATGTAAACGCTCTCGAGGCGTTCCCCTGGAATATAAACATGCAGCCCGAGGCCTCGTTGAGGCACGTCGATTCAACAAGTTCTACTGCACTAATATGGTATCGGAGCGCCCCACCTCCTGAAGTAGACGCTGTACGCAACTTTACTATCTCGCCATCGATCGGAAACAGAAGCCGAAACAAAAGCCCAGGCGATCTCTATGAAGCCCAGCATTAGCTGCGTTCAGAAACAGAAGAAACCAGACTCACGATCTTGTTGTGATCGGAAACGGAGGAAGACAATCGTTGTGATTGGAAGAAGAAGAAGACATCATCACGATATCGTTTTGATCGGAAACAACTGCTCCTGTTGCTGCCATGTCGTCGTCTACATCGACCACCCTGGCTGCAGCTCTCGGAGCCCCTCCTACACAGAAACTTACCCGATCCAATTATTTGTTCTGGAAAACGCTGGTGTTGCCTCCCCTACGTGGAGCTCAAGTCCTCGACCTTCTCGATGGTGATGAACCAGCTCCGGCCAAGCTCCTAGAAGTAACACAAGCTGATGCAGATAAGAAGAAAACCACAACTCCCAATGCGGCCTACTCATCTTGGCTTGGACGGGACCAAACGGTGCACGGGTGGTTACTAAACTCCCGCTCGTCAGAAATCCTCACACATGTCGTTGGCATTGAGTCCTCTGCCTATGTATGGACAATCATCAACAATATGTTCAATGTTTCTTCCCGCTCCAAGATCAACCAGTTACGTGGAGCACTCAATGGCACAAGGAAAAAATGACCTCTCTGCAGCCCAATTCTTTGCAAAGATGAGAAGCTTTGCCTCTGAACTAGCTGCTATTGGCAAGCCGGTGGAGGAGGACGAGATGATCGGCATATTCTCAATCGATTGGACAGTTCCTAACACAAAGATATGTGCCCATGACACACGCCAAGAGATGCTCTCCGAGATAGGCCACGACCGTGGCTTTACCTCCTCGGTCAATATTTCTCGACGTGGTCACGAGAACTATGACTACCGCACACGTGGTGACCGCGGTAACCGTGGTGACCGTGGCCGGTCCGCCAACCAGGATGACCATGGGAATTGTGAGCGCTATGACTCTGAGGGCCATCGTGATGATGGTGCACCCCGAGATGGATGGCGATGTGATGATTGAGATGACATTGGTACACGTCGAGATAATTGGCATTGTGATGATAGGCGCCCGTATGAGGATCGTCGTCGTGATGACCGTGATGGTGGAAGGCAGGGACGTTCATATGAGGATCGTCATCGTGATGACCGTGATAATGGAACGCAGGGACGACGCCATGGACATGGACGTTATCCTACTCCATATGTTGATGTGACATGTCAGATTTGCAAGATTCATGGGTACTCTACAGCGGATTGTTGGTGGTGCCGCCAGGATGACTCTGATGATGATGATGGTCGCAATGATCACCATGAGAAGAGGGCTCACATTGTTTCCTATGGAGTAGATACCAAATGGTACCCAGATACTGAGGCTAAAGATCATATCACCAATGAGTTGCACAAGCTTACAACACATGACAAGTACAAGGGTCGAGATCGAGTCCACACAGCTGATGATAACGGTATGTCGATAAGTCATATTGGTCATTCAATATTGCATATTCCCCATAGTATTCTACATCTCGACAATGTCCTTCATGTTCCTAATGCATCTAAAAACTTGCTCTATGTCCACAATCTTAGACGTGATAATTATGTCTTTATTGAATTTCGTCTTTTTTTCTTTCTTATTAAGGATCAAGCAACGCAAAGGGTTTTATTTAAAGGACCATGACATGGTGGCCTCTACCCCCTAGTGTACGAGTCTACTAGGTCTTCCAAGCAAGCTTTTGTTTCAACAAAACCAACGTCTTCCACGTGGCATCGCTGTTTAGAACATCCTTCCTCATTCGTACTCAATAATATTCTTAGGCAATATCAACTCATGTATACCCATGAAATAAATTCTTATATTGGTGATTCATGTCAATTAGCTAAAATTCATCAGTTACCATATCCTACTTCTACCAATGTGTCTACTGCTCCCTTAGAACAAGTTTTTTCTGATGTTTGGGGCCCTACACCTGCATCTGTTACTAACATCTCTATTATGTAAGCTTCATTGATGAATTTAGCTAATTTACTTGGATCTACTTGCTTAAGAAGCATTCTGATGTTTATCAAGTTTTCTTAAATTTTCAAGCCTTTGTTGGGCGAAAATTTGGGCAAAAGATAATCACTAGGCAAACTGACTAGGGGGTCATGAGTATGAGAAACTAAATGGCTTCTTTCAGAAAATTGGCATTACTCATCATGTTTCTTGTCCACATGACCATCAACAAAGTGGTTCCACTGAGCGCAAACACTGTCATACTGTTGAAGTTGGTCTTGCACTTTTTGCTAATGCCTCTATGCCTCTCAAAATTTTGGGATGAAGCTTTTCTCACAACCACGTTTCTCATTAACTTACTCTGTAGCGAAGTAATTACCTTTGGAAGGTTGATGCCACTGACGGTGGTGATGGCGCTTCACCGGTGTCAGCAACAACAAGGAACCTGCACACAACACAACCAAAATACTTTGTCCCAATGGTACAGTGAGGTTGTCAATCTCACCGGTCTTGCTGAAAACAGAGATTGTAGTGGTTTGTTTAACAGTGTAATAAAACGGACCAGGGTTCATAGGTTCACTCGTGGTGTCTCTCCATAAAAGATAGCATGCTAGGTCAACAAATTACAGCTGGGCAATTGACAAATAAAGGTTGCACCGTAGTGCACATTCATGACATGATGACTACTATGATATTTAGTGCCGGCATTACAACAGTATACATAGACCGTAATCCAACTGCATCTATGACTAATAATCCAACCTCAGGTTATCATCCGAACCCCCTTAGGTATTAAGTTGCAAGCAACAGATAACTGCATTAAAAAAAGTGTGTAATGTAAGCAATGATTGTACACGCGGGCACTCACACCGCTGTTTTCTCCCTAGTGGCAACAGCACATCCTCCCCCTTCACGATTCTGTTACACGAGCATACGCGAAAAGGAGGCATGAACCCACTATCGAGCATAAATACTCGCTCTTGGAGTCACTAGCAACTACTTGGCCAGAGAAACCACTAGCAACGGAAAGCATGCAGGATCACAAATAGCATATGCAATAAAGACTATAATCAACTTGGCATAAGTTCAATATTCATCGGATCCCAGGAAACACAGCACATAGAGTTACATAAGATCAATCTCGGTCATGTTAGGCAGCTCACGAGATCTAAACATGGAGGCATATGAGGAGGATATAACCATCTAGCTACTGCTATGGACCCGTAGTCCAAGGATGAACTACTCACGCATCACTCTGGAGGCAGGCATGGTGATGTAGAGGCCTCCGGTGATGATTTCCTTTCCGGCAGGGTGCCGAAGGCAGCTTCTGAACCCCCTGATCTAGGGTTGACGACGACGGCGGCTGCAAAACTTTTTGGGGATTTTTGATCAAGTGTCTAGGGTTTTCCATCCGGGGGGGATAAATAGGCGAAAGGGCAGAAGCGGTGGAGCCCTAGGGGGCCCACACCACCCCTAGCGCGGCCAAGGGGGGCACGCCACCCCATGGTGTGGGCCCTCTGGTGCCCCTCTTTGACTCCTCGTCGGTCTTCAGGATGTTTCTGGGGAATATAGGCACTTCGGGCTTTGTGGGGTCCAATTCCAAGAATATTTCCAGAACAACTTTTCTGAAATAAAAACAGCAGAAAACACGGAACTGGCACATGGCTTCTTGTTAATAGGTTAGTCTCGTAAAATGTGTAATAATTCTATAAAGAAGAGAGGAAACATGTAGCAATTGACATAATATTATAATGGAGCATCAGAAATTATAGATACGTTGGAGATGTATCAAGCATCCCCAAGCTTAGTTCCTACTCGTCCTCGAGTAGGTAAATGATAAAAGAATAATTTCTGAGGTGACATGCTACTAACATAATCTTGATCATAAAAAATGTAAAGGCATATGTAATCTGAGATCATAGAACTTCAAACACAAACATGATAATAGAACTTTAATAATAAACTATAGCAATCACTTTTCATTATGAAGAGTATCTCAAATAAAGGATCATGAATAATAATGCAAAGAAATATAAAAGTTTGTTTCAGGTATACAGAAAGCATGGCAGAGTGATATTTTGCTAGTCCTTAAGAGTGGGGCAAAACATAAATGCCAGGACACATTCAAAGTTCATGAGAAAGACTAGAGCAAATAATTTTAGAACAAATAATATCACATCATGAAGCAATTATTGATGTTTATGGGACAAATGCACATAGAACTCAGAATGGCAAAAATGCTCTCTCAACTGTGCATAAAGTTAGAAGATCGAGACCAACATAAAAGTAAAAGAAAGGCCCTTCACGGAGGGAAGCAGCGATCAACTCATGTGCTAGAGCCTATTATTTTATTAAACAGAGGTATTAAAAGTTTGACACTCCTCCCATCAATCTTTCACAAACCATGGCTAACCGAATCCTCGGGTGCCTGCCAACAATCACATACCGTGGAGGAGTGTCTATATTTTGGGAGATGTATGCTAATGTCAACGAATGGTAAACAGAAAATACAGTACGTCACAAGTCAACTGGATTCACAAAAGCGGCTCACATATGAAGGACGTATCTGGGTAGAATGTCATCCCTCTTTCTCTTTTCTTTACACAATTATGCTTTGACTGATAAATCAGGGGAAAAATAGTGAAGAGATTTTGTGTGTATTAATTTGGGGCTGGGCACCCCGCTGCCAGCTCTTCTATCATTTGGATAAGCGGATGAATCCACTAGTCAAGGGTGTGAAATTCAATCAACAAGTGAGATAAAGATTCTCTATTTAAGTCCTCATGAGCAAAAACATGAACAAAAAGTAGGAGTAATTTTGAAGGTTTTAAAGGTAACACATGAGCAATTTACTTGGAGTGGCAGTTAAATACCACATGTAGGTAGGTATGGTGGACACAATGGGAAAAATTTGGTTTTAGGGAGTTGCATGCACGAGTAGAGCTCATACTCAGTACAGGTGGAGGCTGGCAAAAGACTGGGAGCAACAAATCAAGATAGCATAAGAGCCATAATCATGCATAGAGACATAAATATCATTAATTAAAGCATAAGCGGTATCACAAGTTCAAAAACTAAGTGGTCATTCGTGACTGGTTCATAGTCATAAACATGGTGTGAACATGCGCCAAGTAAAACAAATAAAACATTCTAAAGAGAATACCATGAATTTATGCTTCCTTATGACAAGAATAACTCATGAAGATTTCAATGGCATATTAAACACTCTCAGCTATTTGAGGCTATTTATGCTACTCAATATCCACAAGGCTTTAGAACTAAAATAACATTTAGCATGGCATGAAAAATTTCTAGCAACAGTCTATACAAGCTTCTACTTGCACCATTAAAAATTCTACATTAAACAACAGTTTCTTCTCCCAACAAGCACCATATAAGATATGTTTTAACAAAAACTACTCTTTATGATACACAAAGCAAACATGAGATTACTCACATAAAACTACTAAAACTAACGGCTCTAATAAGAGATGCATGCAAAACAGGAGCTAAATAAATGCAGAAGCCAGACAAAGATTAAGAATACAAAGTATTCCCATGAAAAAGCGGAGCGTGTCACTCTTCAATAAGAGAATGCTGGGGTCCAACCAAGCTTATTGCAAAAATAAAAACAAACTGAAAGCAAAAATAAAAGACGCTCCAAGTAAAGCACATAAGATGTGACCGAATAAAAATATAGTTTCACTAGAAGTGACCTGATAATTTGTCAATGAAGAAGGGGATGCCTTGGGAATCCCCAAGCTTAGACGTTTGAGTCTTCTTGGAATTTTCTGGGATGTACCACCGGGGAATCCCCAAGATTAAGCTCTTCACTCTTCTTGATCATGTCATATCATCCTCATCTCCTGACCCTTGAAAACTTCCTTCACACCAAACTTCTCACAATCTTCAATAGCAACGTTAGTGCAATCGAAATAATAAATTCACATGGTTCTGTTTCAACACATGCCTAACACTCAAAAACACATTAGCTACTGTCACAACTTCTTTTAAAACTCTTTTTTCTCAAAAGAACACCAAAAGAAAGAGATTAAGATGCAAATGCACTTATTGGCAGAAATCTGTCAAAACAGGACAGCAGTTAAAGATGATTTTTTTTTAAATCTTCTGTTGCTCAAATCAAAAAGTGGTCAAGTAAGAAAAGTTGCGTATACAGCCCAGGATTACGCACAAAACAAATCAGGTCATTTTAAATTTTCCGGGATTTTATACGGAATAAACAGTGGACAACAGAAATCTGTTTCCTGCGCAGAAATCCGAAATATAGCCCCAACTTTCCACTAGAGGCTTTACCTGGCTCAACAAAAACACAAAAGAAAAGATACAGTGGGATTGCTAAGGAAATATAAAACACCCAGGTGCACAAAAACAAAATAAAACAAAGTAAAACTGGTTGAAAATAGAGAAATAAAACGGGTTGTCTCCCGGTAGCGCTTTTCTTTAACGCCTTTCAGCTAGGCATAGAAAGCAACTCAAGTATTTTAAAGTGAAGGAGCATCAACCTCATAACTTGCTCTAATAATAGAGTCAAAAGGTACCTTCATTCTATTTCTAGGAAGGTGTTCCATATCTTTCTTGAGTGGGAATTGATATTTAATACTCCCCTCTTTTATATCAATAACAACACCAATAGTTCTTAGAATAAGTCTTCCCAAAACAATAGGACAAGAAGCATTGCATTAAAAATCATTTACTTTTCTCTTAATGATAGGCTCCCAACCATCATCTAATTTCCTAGGGATATATGTTTCAAGTTTCAGCTTTTCTTCCCTAACTTTCATGAGAGCATTGGTAATATGTTTAGTAAAGGCCATATTCATGGCACTAGCATTGGGACTTATAGCAAGCTTTTGTAGGAACATAATAACTTCAGAGATATTGCAATCATCAAAATCAATGTTATTATCATAAAAATTAATGTGACCATTATCTCCCACATCTCTAAAAATTGCATCACTTTTATCAGAGGCAATTTCAGCAGTTTGAGGCAATTTAGCACGTTTCACCGAAAGGGTGGAGTATTTGTTAACACCAACTACTTTACCATTGATAGTAGGAGGTTTACTAACACTTGGAGCTTCAGTTTTACTAGTTTTGGTGATAGTGCAAACTCTAACAATATTATTCTTTCTAGCCAATTCATCTTCTCTTTCCCACCTAACACGTAATTCAGCCATCAACCTAACATTATTATCAATTCGAACTTGGATGGCATTCAAATTTTTACTTTCTTTAACATCATGTGGCGAAACCTTCAGTTTTAGAAAATCAACATCAATAGTTAGGCTATCTACTTTAGAGGCAAGAACATCTATTTTACCAAGCTTTTCCTCAACAGATTTATTAAAAGCAGTTTGAGTGCTAATAAATTCTCTAAGCATGTTTTCAAGATCAGAGGTAGAGATTTTATTGTTATTGTAGGAATTACCATAGGAGTTAACATAACCATTATTAGGAGGATAGGGCTTATAATTGTATCCACCAAAATTATTTCTATAAGCATTGTTGTTAAAATTATTATTTCTAATAAAGTTCACATCAACATGCTCTTATTGAGCAACCAAAGAGGCTAAAGGAACATTATTTGGATCAACTTGAGATTTACCATTAACAAGCATAGACATATTAGCATCAAGCCTTTCACTCAAAGAGGAGGTTTCCTCAACATAATTTACCTTCATACCTTGTGGAGCTCTCTCAGTGTGTCACTCTGAATAATTTATCATCATATCATCAAGAAGCTTTGTTGCATTGCCCGAGGTGATGGACATAAAGGTACCTCCAGCAGCTGAATCCAATAGGTTCCTTGAGGAGAAATTCAGTCATGCATAAAAGGTTTGTATAATCATCCAAGTAGTCAGTCCATGAGTGGGACAATTCTTCAACATAGTTTTCATTCTTTCCCAAGCTTTAGCAACATGTTCATTATCAAATTGTTTAAAATTAATTATGTCACTTCTCAGGGATATAATCTTAGGAGGAGGATAATATTTTCCAAAGAAAGCATCTTTACACTTAGTCCATGAATCAATACTATTTCTAGGCAAAAATAGCAACCATTCTTTAGCTCTTCCTCTCAAAGAGAAAGGGAATAATTTCAGTTTAATAATATCTCCATCCACATCTTTATATTTTTGCATCTCACATAGTTCAACAAAATTATTAAGGTGAGCAGCAGCATCATCAGTACTAACACCAGAAAATTGCTCTTTCATAACAAGATTTAATAAAGCAGGTTTAATTTCATAAAAAGCAGTAGTAGGAGCAGGTGGAGCAATAGGTGTGCAAATAAAATCATTGTTGTTTGTGATAGTGAAGTCACACAACTTAGTATTCTCAGAGGAACTCATTTCGGCAAAATAGAAGCAAGCAAATAAATAACAGCTATAAAGTAAACCTTTTTTTGTGTTTTCGATAAAGAGAAGGAAAACAAGACAAAAATAAAAATAAGACAATAAACAAAATAAAGAGGTTGAGAGTGAGAGACTCCCCTTGCCAGAAGACTTCTTCCTCCCCGGCAACGGCGCCAGAAATTTCCTTCATGCTACACGTTGGGAACCCCAAGAGAAGGGTGTGATGAGTGTAGCGGTAGGAATTTCCCTCAGTTAAGAACCAAGGTTATCAATCCAGTAGGAGTAAGAGGATCTTTGGAAGGTTGATGCCACTGATGGTGGTGATGGCGCTTCACCGGTGTCAGCAACAATGCGGAACCTGCACACAAAACAACCAAAATACTTTGTCCCAACGGTACAATGAGGTTCTTAATCTCACCGGTCTTGCTGAAAACAAAGATTAGATGTATAGTGTGGAAAATAATGTATGCTTGAAGTAAGTAAAGAAAGCAGAAAATTGTAGTGGTTTGTTTAACAGTGTAAGAAAATGGACCGGGGTTCATAGGTTCACTAGTGGTGTCTCTCCATAAAAGATAGCATGCTGGGTGAACAAATTACAGCTGGTTAATTGACAAATAAAGGTTGCACCGTAGTGCACATTCATGACATGATGGCTACTATGATATTTAGTGCGGGCATTACAACAATATACATAGACCGTAATCCAACTGCATCTATGACTAATAATCCACCCTCAGGTTATCATCTGAACCCCCTTAGGTATTAAGTTGCAAGCAACAGATAACTGCATTAAACAAAGTGTGTAATGTAAGCAATGATTGTACACGGAGGCACTCACACCGCTATTTTCTCCCTAGTGCCAACAACACATCCTCCCCCGTCATGTTTTTGTCACTCGAGCACAGGCGAAAAGGAGGCACGAACCCACTATCGAGCAGAAATAGTCCCTCTTGGAGTCACTAGCAACTACTTGGCCAGAGCAACCACTAGCAACGGAAAGCATGCAAGATCACAAATAGCATATGCGATAAAGACTATAATCAACTTGGCATAAGTTCAATATTCACCGGATCCCAACAAACACAGTACATAGAGTTACATAAGATCAATCTCGATCATGTTAGGTAGCTCACGAGATCTCAACATGGAGGCATATGAGGAGGAGACAACCATCTTGCTACTGCTATGGACCCGTAGTCCAAGGATGAACTACTCACGCATCACTACGGAGGCAGGCATGGTGATGTAGAGGCCTCCGGTGATGATTTACTCTCTGGCAGGGCGCCGGAGATAGCTTCAGAACCCCCCTGATCTAGGGTTGACGACGACGGCGGTTGCGGAACTTTTTGGGGATTTTTTATCAGGTGTCTAGGGTTTTCCATCCGGGGGGAATAAATAGGCGAAAGGGCAGATGCGGTGGAGCCCTGGGGGCCCACACCACCCCCTGGCGCGGCCAAGGGGGGCGCCACCCCATGGTGTGGGCCCCATGGTGCCCCTCTTCGTCTCCTCTTCGGTCTTCTGGATGCTTCCGGGGAAAATAGGCACTTCGGGCTTTGTGGGGTCCAATTCTGAGAATATTTCCACAACAACTTTTCTGAAATAAAAAACAGCAGAAAACAGGGAACTGGCACTTGGCATCTTGTTAATAGGTTAGTCCCAGAAAATGTGTAAAAATGCTATAAAGAAGGGAGAAAACATGTAGCAATTGGCATAATATTATCATGGAGCATCAGAAATTATAGATGCGTTTGAGACGTATCACAGTCCTAGGCATAAGGGGGTAAAATATCTTGATGTTTCCACTGGTAGAGTCTATGTTTCCAGGGATGTTATCTTTGATGAGAATGGTTTTCCTTTCGCTGCTTTGCATCCCAATATAGGAAGATGTCTCCGCCATGACATTCTTCTTTTACAACATGATTCTTCCTTTTCTACTAGTGGGGAATTACAACTTGATGATCATATGTCATTAGCGATTATACCTGTTGTTTCTAAGCATGAACAGGATCACATCCAAAAATTGATGACCCAGATGATAGCTCTTCGGGCAGTGAAGCTATTGGAGAAATTTGTGTGAAAATGATGCTCAAATTGATCGAAAAATGGAGCAAATTAAAATTATGTACAAGATGACAAAAATAGCACGGAATATGAGAACGATTTGGCCAACGGGTCAACCTCGGATCACCCGTCATCAAACTTTCATGGAGATTCTGGCGAAACGTGCGTGCTGAAACGCGCGCTGCTCGTGTTGATGTGACTAGCCAGTCTGGAACAGGTACGTCATCGCGGTTGTCTCCCGCTCGGGGCTTGTCTCCCGACAGCACTAGGGAGACCGACAGCGACGCAGTGTCCAGTAACAGTGACGCGGTGCACAGTGACGGGGAGAACTAATCCTCGCATGATGCGTCATCTCCTACGTGGACCCCGCTGCGCCACACATCAGGTGATTCTGGATCTTTTGTGGTTCATTCCACTACATCAGATCCTTCTGGATTTTCTAAACAGACACACAACAGTCTACTTGATTATATGTGGATGACTCGGCTGTATACTATGATGTGGTTGGTGTGCGCACACGTGCTCAAAAGGGAATTCACGAGCCTCACAGTTATAAAAACGGGACAATATGGTACAGTCGACAAGTGAATATTTATAAAGAAGCTAATATGTGTCATGCTCTTGTTGCACGTACAGATGAAACACACTCTTTTTTTGAGGCATTTGATAGCCCACAGTGGAGAGGAGCAATGGAGGAGGAATACAATGCGTTGATTCAAAACAAAAGTTGCCACTTGGTTCCAACAAGCTCAAATAGAAATTTGATAGATTCCAAGTGGGTTTATCGTCTGAAGAAGCATGCAGATGGTACAATTGACAGATACAAAGCTAGACTGGTCGCAAAAGGATTTAAACAAAGGTATGGGATTGACTATAAGGATACTTTTAGTCCAGTTGTTAAGGCAGCTACAATCAGAATTGTGTTAGCTATTTCTATTTCTTCGAGGATGGAATTTGCAGCACCTAGATGTCAATAACGTGTTTTATATGGTGTTCTAGAGGAGGAGGTTTATATGAGATAACCAACAGGTTTCGAAGATCCTAATACTCCCCATTATGTTTGCAAATTAGACAAAACTCTTTATGGTCTTAAGCAGGCTCCAAGAGTATGGTATTCTCGTCTTAGCTCTAAGCTTCAGGATTTTGCTTTTGTTCCCTCCAAAGCTGATACATCCTTATTTCTCTAAAAGAGATCGAGTATTACAATATTCATCTTGATCTATATTGATGACATTATTGTGGCAAGTTCCTCAAATGAAGTTGTTGATACTCTACTTCGAGACCTAAATATGTGTTTTGCCACCAGGGATCTTGGTGATTTGAATTTCTTTTTGGGTATTGAAGTGACGAAAATACATAATGGTTTATTTCTCACACATGAAAAATATGCTTCGGAGTTGCTAGAAAAAGTGGGTATGATTCAGTGCAAATATGCACCAACTCCATTGTCTTCTTCAGACCATCTGTTCTTAGTTGCATGAGACCCATTGGGTCCAGAAGATAGTACAAGGTATCGAAGCATTGTTAGTGCATTACAGTATCTTATTTCGACACGACCAGATTTGTCCTTTTCTATTAATAAAGTTTGCCAATATCTTCATGCACCAACAACTACTCACTGGACGCATGTTAAGATAATTTTAATATACATCAAGGATACTATCAAGCTTGGCATTACATTTCAGTCTTCCAAGTCAACTCTATTAAGTGATTTTTCAGATGCTGACTGGGCAGCTTGTTTAGATGATAGACGCTTGATGCATGTAAAATGCATAGATGAATTTTGCATATTTTCACATGGTTTTCTATTACATATTGCATCATATAAGGGTATAATTCAATGTTTTATAGTATTTTGGGGTTAAATTACAAAGTCCCCAACTTTTATGGAATTAACCCTGCCTGTCAGAAACCCCGTTTTCTGTATTTTTGACATTTTCAGGGGGCAAACTTCCGCGAAATCACCTGAAAATCCGCGGGGTCATTTTCTTGGAAGGAGAAGACTTGCGGGCGAAGGATCCACGAGAATTGGGCAAGGAGGCCCAAAAGAGGACCCTCCACGCGGCCAGATTCCTTGGCAGCGTGAGAGGCCCCCTTTTGGCCCCTGTGGCCCCAATTCCTTCCATCTTCGACTTACCGACTCCGTCTTGACCTAAAACCAACTATAAAAAGGGTCCCCCGTACCCTTATGGAGGGGAGCGCCGCCGAAACACCGAAACACCAAAACAGAGACCTGGAGTTCCAGATTGGAGGGGGAAAACTCCGGCGTGGTGCCGCCGGTGTGATCTCCTACCCCTCCAACGTCATCTCCATTGACATCTCCATGAAGAGGGAGTAGTCCACCCCAGGGCTATGGGTTTGTGGAAGTATCACTTGTATCTCTCTCTCTATGTGCTTCACTAATTAGATCCGTATGAGCTGCCTCACATGATTACGGGCACCGTTGTAATTCCTATGTGGTGGATCTTTTCTATGAGTTATTGAATCTGAGATTGCAATTGTTTCTCTTGAGTTATTTGAGTAGATGTATCTTATGTACCCCATTCTTATTTGCTAGCTTTGATCAATCTAGTTCTTGAGAGCGTGTGTGGGGTGATGGGTGCATTAGTTGGAGTAACGGGGGGTGGCTAGTGCTGTGAAAGTGACAGAAGTTCAGCGATCCACTTAGGTTTTGTTAAACCTTTCTTAGTTACCTCACTAGGGATAAAAAGGAGTACCTTGTTACCGGGGATTTGAAGTGACACTAATCAATCTCCATGACTAGATCTAGCAAGTTATTACTTCAACTTCATGTCACATTGCTTAAAGCTATACTCTGGTTTTTCCTTAATTATCGAGGTGTTATGATTTATTTCGCATCTTGGTGGAGTATAAGAGGGATCAATATGACCGTAGAGATCTCTATGCTAGGACGTGATGCCCATATGAAAGTACTCAATGTTAAACATGTTATTGTAATCTCACATGTAATTCTTTATGTCCACCGTCTACCACTTTATTTGAGAGAATGCAAGTGTGAAACCATGAACCCCGGTCCTATTTTAAATATAAGAAAATACTCTAGTTACTTTGCTGCAATTTACTTTACTTGAACTTTACTTTACTTGCATCTCCAATTCGAATTTACATTATCTCCATCACCACTTGCATCACAAAAATACAAAAACAATCCATTGCATATTTATTTTCTCATTTGCATTTAGTAGTATATTTAATTATTGCACGTTTACTTTCAGTTTTGCATTGCAATTTAGAAGTCTCACACCTTGTGCTTGAAAACCATTTGGTGAGGTTGAGGGCACAAAATTCTCTACTTGTTTGCAGGATCCTGGAGGAAGCTTGGAAGACAACTGCTGAAATACTGGCTCCCCAAGAGTTTGATATAAACCCTCGAGTCACCCTTGTGGGGAAGAAGGCTTGCCACTAGCTACACACTCTGCACTTGGAGTCTCAACCTAGCCATCAAGCGTTTTTCTGGCGCCGTTGCCGGGGAGCCATAGGTGAAGGAGTTGTCCAAGGGAGCTCACAAGAAGTCTTCATCACCAACAAGGTGTGAAAACACCTAAGCTTGGGGAGGTTGCACCTACGTGAGTACCGTCCTTTCTATCTCCACCTTCTTTCAAGTAGATTGTTTTGTTTCTTGTCTTGTTTTTGTTTTTGTTTTGTTTTTGTTCTTGCTTTTGTTTTGTCTTGCATACTTTATTTTACTTTGCATTTTAGCTTTGCATTTAGTTATCTAGTTTATTTTAGTATTTCGAATTTGCCTAATTACTTTACTTTTCAGTTTTGCATAAAAAATTAAAAACTACATAAGAACTGTTAAAATGGGTGATAGAACTAAATTAACTGACTACACAAATACACCCAATGACCAATTCATTGCTAGGCCAATTACTACACCTTTAATACAAGCTGAAAGCTATGAAGTAAGTCCTAGTTTATTGAATTTAATTACTAGAGAGCAATTTGGTGGTAGTGCTATGGAGGATGCCTCTATGCATCTTCATGATTTCATGGAAATATGTGATATGCAAAAATATAAAAATGTGGAAAGTAGTGTTTTAAAACTGAAATTATTTCCTTTTTTACTTAGAGGAAAGGCTAAAGAATGGTTACTTTCACTACCTACAGCTAGTATAAAGTCTTGGGATGATTTAAAATAAGCTTTCATTAAGAAATATTATCCTCCCGTTAAAATTTTGCAAAATAGGAATAATATCCTCTCATTTAGGCAAAATGATAATGAACATGTAGCCATGGCATGGGATAGAATTAAATTAATGCTTAGAACATGCCCATCACATGGAGTAAATGAATGGACCATACTACACTCTTTTTATAATGGTCTAAACTACATGTCTAGAAATATACTTGATTCTGCTGCTGGAGGTGCCTTTATGAGTAAAACTGTAGGAGAGGCTAAGAGCATATTAGAAAGCATATTGCAAAATTATAGTCAATGGAATACTGAAAGAGCACCCAATCCCACTAAGAAAATAAACTCAATTGAAGAAACCAATGATTTGTCTTCTAAAATGGACACTATTCTTGCTTTTATTAATAAACAAAATATGGAGAATGTGCCTTTGCAGGAGCTAGTTGGTACTAATTCTGAAAGTGTGGATGTTAATTTTGTTAGGAATTATGGTAGCAATGGTTTTGGTAATGCTTACAATTCATATAGTAAACCTCCTTATGTGCCAAATAAACCTTTTGTTCCATATCCTAATGCTAATGAAAATAAGTGGAAGCCTTCTAGTGAAATTTCTGAATCTAATAAATTGCTTATGGAACAAGTTGCTAGTCACAATGCTATGATACATGAGTTAAATAAGTCTATTGCATCCATTAGTAGTGATATTAAAGGATTGCAACTTCAATCTTCGAATTTAGATAAAGCATTGTCAAAATTAGTTGATAATCAAGCAACTCTATTAAGCATGTCAGTAGGAAAGCCACAAGCACAACCTAGTGTAGGAATGAATTCTATTACTATTGCTGCTCCTATTATTGAAAATATTGATCATATTGCTGAGAATACAAGTGAGCATGTCCCTGCTAGCTTAGAAGAAACTTTGAATGAAATAGTGAAGTACCCTTAATATTTACTTCCATATATGTCTTATCTTGCTAGCAAAGATGAAATTAGTCCTCATGAATCAAGCATGCTAGCTAAATTAGAGAGTAAAGTAGAGTAAATTATGATGCTTACTGAAATTAAGGATCCATTGCTTGATTTAGAAAAAAGTAGCTTGCAAGAACTTATTGCTACTCTACAAAAATTTGCTAGTGATCCCACTATAAATGTTAATCAACCTGGCTTTGGATCTTATATTGCTAATCATGTCTTGCAAGAAAAAAATTCTAGGTACAAGAATGAGGCCATGATACCTCCTAAGCTTGGGGATGCATGGATCCCCAAGGTGCTAGTTTCAATTGGAAAAGAAATTCACCATGCTATGTTAGATCTAGGTTCTAGTGTATCGGTACTCTCTAAAGAATTATATGAATTGCTAGAACTAGAAAATTTAGAAAAGTGCTCAAGTGAATTTGTCCTTGCTGATAACTCTACTAAACATGCTGTAGGAGAAGTATATATAAGATGTTATCATTGAATTTCACATGACTTTCGTACCCGTTGATTTCATTATTATGGATATGGGGGATAAATCCCCTAGTCCTATTATTTTGGGTAGACCTTTTCTTCGTACTACAGGTGAAATCATAGACTCCAATGAAGGGAATGTCAAGTTTCAGTTCCCTCACAAGAAAAGCATGGAGAACTTCCCAAGGAAGAGGGGCACGCTGAAGAACAAGCTCCCTCATGAGCTTTATCCCTCTTGATTATTAAGTAAGTAAAGCCTAGCTATATGGCTATAAAGAAAGCGCTTTACGGGAGGCAACCCGGTTGTTTTTGTTTGGATTTTCCTAGTGTCCTCTTGCTTTCTCAAGAGATTAGTTTTTTTCTTTTAATTCTGGAGTTTTCAATAAAGAGTCAAGTCAAACCCATTTGGACTTATAAGTTGCTATCCTAGTGCATGAAATTTCTGTTTCAGCACGAGTCTGCTCACCGTATGATTTTACGTTTTTTATTGGTATGTCGTATTGAGCTAATTTTTTAGTATGTTCTGCAACTTTTCGTCCTATGTAGGAACAAAAATTGGCTTAATTTTGTGAGGAGTCTAGCTTAGGGAAAAACGTTCGTTTTGCTGCTGCTGCTTTTCTGGACAGATTCTGCCTTCTTTTGTTTTATGCACTCTTTGGGCTTGGGAATCGAATTCCATGATTCTTTCAAGCAAGAGAGTGAACATAAAACATAATGAACCTTATTTAATATCTACTGGAGCATTTGAATTGGAATTTTTCACAGCAAGCATGTGATTTGTTTGTCCTTGCTAATCTCACCCCACAGAAAAAAAAATGGGAGAAACATGTTTTGTGAAGTTTTTTCACAGGGAATAGAGGAGCTGCACCTCAGGAAATCCAATAATGGTGAAAGCCATAAGATTGGGGATGTGATGAAAACCCCACTGGAGCTACACTCTTTTGGTTAGCACACGTCTACTTTCTGTTTTTCTAAGCAAAGCATTTATCGTAGAGACTTGAAGCGTCTAGTTTTTGTTTTTATTTTGTTTTGATAAGACCACCATCATTTTATATGAGATTGAGCTACTGGAGTTTGGGTTGGAATGTATTAGATTCTAGTATTATGACTTGGAATAGGCATTCCATGGTTGATTTGAAGAGCTAGATATGTTTGCATGATTTATAGGCTTTTTATGTGTAGAAATTTGCAATAATGTTGTCTTGAGCTATCTCTTATTCATGTCCTTGATGTTAATTGCTGGTTTATTTAGTTTGTCATGAAATGAGTAGTTCTATGGACATATGCATGCATAGTAGCTGGTCAACTATCTCCCTCTTGCTAGCCCAAAAATTTAAAAATTCCAACAAGTAAAAACTTGTTTCCAACACTCCTTAGCCAAGTATTTCCAGTGAGTCCACCATATCTTCCCATTAGCTTCATTGATATTCCGAGTATGTTCACCATGTTATTGTGTTATTTATGTTCTAAATTAAGATATTCACTTTATTAATTTTCATGGGTTGAACTTGGGATAGGACTCTCACGAACTTTTGAAGGCACACTTTACTTTTTATGCATCTAATAATCATGACCCAATAATGGGAGCCACAAGTTTTGCGTTTGACAAGTGTGTGGTTGGGAGCTAGCTATAAATGTGTATCACCGGAAAGCTTTCAACATTGCACAAAAAAATTTACATTTGGTTGATATCATGTACTTTTGTTTTTGGACTCCTGCCATGCCGAAATGAATAGAGGAATAGTAAGTTTTGATGAGTAAGTATCTATATGACTAGAGAAACGCATTGGGCCACTAACCCAAGCCATGCTTTATAATGGTGGAAATTTACTTACAGCTTGAGTGACTCTACAACACATCCTATAATAAAATAAGAAGCTATGCATAATAGTGAATGAAAATAAAAAGGATAATGAGTCTACTCCGTTTGTTCATCTGGTCATTGTTACATGGGCTTGTTTCCATGTAATGGGGCAAGAGGTACCTCTTTGCGGTTCCCTATGATGTCATTAATACTTATTATGATTGTACAAAGCTTATTAGGAATCTTAAGTTGAGTAATCATGGAGTAGGTTTTCACACTCACGGGGCATGAGGCTTTCAACCACCTTGTCATTCTCATTACTTCAATACTCACAATTTTAAGATGCTAGTGATAAAGGGGCAATGAGAGTCCTAGATCAATGGATACCACATTTCAATTAGTAATTTTAGTTGAACAATTTAGAGGCTAAATAAGACTTGATCATGTTTTACCTCTACTCAATTTTCTCCAAAGTGTCCACCATATTTTCTATTCTCCATTATGCTATTCTTTGACCAATATAGGATTTATTTTTCTTTTTGTGTATGCATTTGGTCCATAGTGCTTTTATTTCATTATACACTTTTTGAACTTTCATGAAGCATCTTTGCTTGCATATTTGATATTTCTTACAACATGAATTGTATATTTCTACTCATTTCTAGTATTAATCGTTTGATTATATGTAGCATGAATAATCCTCCTTGATATCCCATGATTGTTTCAATATGCAAAACCCATCTTAGTTTTATCACCTTCATACTCGAGGACGAGCATGGGTTAAGCTTGGGGATGTTGATGCATGTAAAATGCATAGATGAATTTTGCATATTTTCACATGGTTTTCTATTACATATTGCATCATATAAGGGTATAATTCAATGTTTTATAGTATTTTGGGGTTAAATTACAAAGTCCCCCAACTTTTATGGAATTAACCCTGCCTGTCAGAAACCCCGTTTTCTATATTTTTGACGTTTCAGGGGGCAAACTTCCTCGAAATCACCTGAAAATCTGCGGGGGGCATTTTCTTGGAAGGAGAAGACTTGAGGGCGAAGGATCCACGATAATTGGGCAAGGAGGCCCAAAAGAGGACCCTCCACGCGGCCAGATTCCTTGGCCGCGTGAGAGGCTCCCTTTTGGCCCCTGTGGCCCCAATTCCTTCCATCTTCGACTTACCGACTCCGTCTTGACCTAAAACCGACTATAAAAAGGGTCCCCCGTACCCTTACAGAGGGGAGCGCCGCCGAAACACTGAAACACCGAAACAGAGACCTGGAGTTCCAGATTGGAGGGGGAAAACTCCGGCGGGGCGCCGCCGGTGTGATCTCCTACCCCTCCAACGTCATCTCCATCGACATATCCATGAAGAGGGAGTAGTCCACCCCAGGGCTATGGGTTTGTGGAAGTAGCACTTGTATCTCTCTCTCTATGTGCTTCACTAATTAGATCCGTATGAGCTGCCTCACATGATTACGGGAACCGTTGTAATTCCTATGTGATGGATCTTTTCTATGAGTTATTGAATCTGAGATTGCAATTGTTTCTCTTGAGTTATTTGAGTAGATGTATCTTATGTACCCCGTTCTTATTTGCTAGCTTTGATCAATCTACTTCTTGAGATCGTGTGTGGGGTGATGGGTGCATTAGTTGGAGTAACGGGGGGTGGCTAGTGCTGTGAAAGTGACAGAAGTTCAGCGATCCACTTAGGTTTTGTTAAACCTTTCTTAGTTACCTCACTAGGGATAAAAAGGAGTACCTTGTTACCGGGGATTTGAAGTGACACTAATCAATCTCCATGACTAGATCTAGCAAGTTCTTACTTCAACTTCATGTCACATTGCTTAAAGCTATACTCTGGTTTTTCCTTAATTATCGAGGTGTTATGATTTATTTCGCATCTTGGTGGAGTATAAGAGGGATCAATATGACCGTAGAGATCTCTATGCTAGGACGTGATGCCCATATGAAAGTACTCAATGTTAAACATGTTATTGTAATCTCACATGTAATTCTTTATGTCCACCGTCTACCACTTTATTTGAGAGAATGCAAGTGTGAAACCATGAACCCCGTTCCTATTTTAAATATAAGAAAACACTCTAGTTACTTTGCTGCAATTTACTTTACTTGCACTTTACTTTACTTGCATCTCCAATTCGAATTTACATTATCTCCATCACCACTTGCATCACAAAAATACAAAAACAATCCATTGCATATTTATTTTCTCATTTGCATTTAGTAGTAGATTTAATTATTGCACATTTACTTTCAGTTTTGCATTGCAATTTAGAAGTCTCACACCTTGTGCTTGACAACCACTTGGTGAGGTTGATGGCACAAAATTCTCTACTTGTTTGCAGGATCCTGGAGGAAGCTTCGAAGACAACTGCTGAAATACTGGCTCCCCAAGAGTTCGATATAAACCCTCGAGTCACCCTCGTGGGGAAGAAGGCTTGCCACTAGCTACACACTCTGCACTTGGAGTCTCAACCTAGCCATCAACGCTCCATCGGAGGGTTTGCTATTTCCATAGGGCCAAACCTAGTCTCTTGGAGTGCTATAAAACAAGCTAAAATTTCTAGATCAAGTACAGAAGCTGAATATAAGTCATTAGCTAATGCTACAACAGAAATGATATGGCTTGAACCACTTCTTAATGAGCTTGGAGTTCAGTTACATGAGAAACCATGTCTATGGTGTGATAAAATTGGTCCTAGATCTCTATCCTCTAATGCGGTGTTTCATGCACGTAACAAGTATATTGAGATTTACTATCACTTTGTTCGAGAACGAGTAGCTGATAAGAAACTGGAGGTTAAATTTATTTCAAGCAAAGATCAGATTGCAGATGGTTTTACTAAAGCTCTTCATGTTAAAAAATTCTATGAGTTTAGACGTAATCTAAATCTTTTGCAAGTTTAGATTAAGGGGGAGTGTTACAGTCCATGTAATATTAGGTTTATCACGTACGTTTTGAGTGCGTATTTGTCTTGGACCCACATACGATATGGCCTCCGACTCCACTAGTAGAAACATGGCCTATCATCCCGGTTCGTAAGGGCCATTCGTCCCGGTTGCCGAACCGGGATGGGGCAGCCGGGACAAATGCCTGACCCCATTCGTCTCGGTCGTGTTAGGACCGGGATGAATGGATAGTCCACGTGGCCGGTGTGCGCCGGAAGGTGGCCAGGACCATTCGTTCCGGTTAATAACACGAACCGGGATGAATGCCTCCTCTGCCGCAGCAGCATTTGGACCATTTTCTCTGCCACGGCAGAGTATTTTTTTCTAGTTATTGTTTTACTTTTTATTTTATGTTTTGCACTCAGTTCGATGGTACTATATATATAGCAAAGAAGGAACAATTATATTACAAAATCTAAGTATGTCGAGCATATTACATGAACGCTGACTGAATTAAGAATTTCCTCGAGCAACACTTTTACAAAAGCAAGGTATGTCAACAGTCAAGTTCATCCAAGCACGGTGTAAGGGCGATAGTATTCCCCTTTTTCATTTAGGACCTATGCATCTAAGAATCCCGCCATTTCCTCTTGAATTCCTCATACGTGATCACTTTGTAGAAGACCGTCCCGCAGCCGTTCGATCTAATATAAAGAATATTGGTCAATATATATTAATGAGACTAAGTAAAGACAATAGATGGTAATAAGATAAAATTGATAATTGACGTACATGAAGTTTATTGAAATCTCTGCCCTTGTCACAGGTCGTCTGATGAATTAACTCGCAGACATAGTATCCACATAAGTTATTCACATCTCCTTGTTCCAAGCACTTTACGAGAACATGGTTTCAATCAAAATAATAATCAAGTATTATAATAGTATCGAACTGGAATCAAGGAGATGCGCGGATCTAGCTAGTAGTACTTACATGCAGAATTTCCAATGTAAGCTCTGCACTCTACTCATCCCTAGCCTTTTTTCTGAACTGTTTCCAAGCGCTGCCCGACAAAGAAAACGAATAAAAAGAGTTATTAATTACTTGATATCAGAAAATGAACGAAAGTTATCGATATAGTGCCATAAAGGTTGAAATTACCATTGGATCATTTCCTGCATGTCCGCCCAGTCCTCAAGGGGTTTACGATGTGAGTCCATTACCAGTACTTTTCCTTTGTCAACTTTAAAGATTAGTAGAATAAAGTGGAAGTTGTGCATGCATAACTCGTCAATTCTACACTTAACATTGAGTAAGGAAAACAGAATTTGTACAAGACAGTGACACTCACTCGAAGTTGTAAGGAAATAGTATTTCCCTTTTATGTTCTTGAAACCTTAATGGCTTCACAATTTTATCTTCTGTATCCTTGGGAAATAGTTGAAGAGTTTTTTTATTAACAAAATATGGGTCAATGAACCCAATGTCATAGATTTGTCCTCTTTTGCATTCGAGAATCTTCATTCTGCAATTATAATATAATGAGTATTATATGAATGCAATGAACGAGGTGAGCTAGCTAGAGACTTAATTATAGACATAAATATTTACAGACAATAGGTACTAAGGATAGATTTGTCGATGACTTCTACCTGGAATAACTGAAATAATTCTTCAAACTGAATCAGAATCAGTGCATCTCCATACCTGTAATGCTCATCTCTAACTCCCCACACTATCCAGTCCTGAGATTCCCGAGAAGCTGCCATGTACCAACTATGCACTCTTCACATTTTTGTTGGTAGATTCTTTTCCTCATCGGGTCTGACGAGAGAATTCCCGTTCCGGTATATTAATTTCAATCAGAAGAGGGAAAGTATTCTAAGATTTGGACATACTGAGCAATGGACATACCCGCAGCAACGGCCCCTTTTTCCGTACATTGCAATAAATTCCTGATCAATTTGCGCGCCCGCACCTGTGCTTGGCCCCACCTCGGTATTGGAAAACACTTTGAGCGGCGAGATGGATTGTGTTTCCTGTTGTTTGAGCTGGGAAACTGATTTCCCGCTTTTCCCGCTTGCGCTACTACTCTTCGACCACACCTTTTCCTGGTGTGACTTCAGAATAGAGCGGCCATAGTCTGATGACAGCCTCGGCACGGGTTGATGAAGTGTCTTCACCATTTTCCACGCTCCTTCTATGTCTCTATCGGTGTTGGGGAAATCTGTTTTTTGGCACCTTCGGCTTAGATTTTCACGCCTCATATTCGTCCTTTGCGATCTTCCGGGTTTCCTCTGGAGTATAGTCGTAAGGCAACTTGGGTAGGTACTTTGGTACTTTTTGGAGGGGCGATAGTAGAGGTATCAGTGATTTGTTATGACTCCCCAGAGATGCGGTGGTACTCGTCCACTTTAGGCAGCCCTGAGACTTAGTGGGCGGAGACGGCTGACGCGGCGGCATAGACGCCCGCGGTGGAGATGGCAGGCGCGGTGGAGACGGCAAAGACGACTGTTGCGCTGGAGACTGGTGAGGAATCGATGGCCTCGGCGTCGGATTTGGAAGCACAATGTGTTCCTTTAGGCATAGAACAGTCAGCTTCTTGGCGTCTCCTAGTTCATTCACCTCCCCGTCTTCACCTTCAGGGAATTCAAGCTTCACCCGCTCGAATCCGTTCACAACTTCATCCACCCCAACAACAGTGTAGCCCCGTGGAACCGGAAGACTATGATGAGTTGGTTTAGGGTCAATTGGTAAGGCATAGCCAACCGCCGCCTTAATGGTTATGTTGTTGACGACTTTCACATGCAGCTCACACGGTGTCATCTTCGTGATATCATCCACCGGGTGCATCATCAGCGGTGCATCATCATCTTCATCACCCTGGGGCTGCGTGGAAGCAACGCCGCTTTTCCGATTAGATTGTGCGGTGCCGGTAGCATCGAATGAAACTTCTACTATGTGTGGTAGGCCGGTAGTACCTTGCTACTGGCTAGGTCTGTCAATTTGCTCTTGCTGCCGCAGTGCTTGCTCCTGCGTCCGCTTTACTTGTTCTTCAAGGTTACGCCACCAGTCTGCCTGATTTGTTGCTTCACCTGCCTCCAATGCCTTTCTGCTCTGACGACTTCTATCATGATATTTCTTCCTCTCCTCGGCAAACCCATATTTCCACGAAAATCCACCTGGTGTGGTTATTGTCCGTCATGCATGTTCCTTATTCTTAAGGGCGCGTGTGAGCTCGTCGTTCTCTCTATCTGGCTCGAACCTCCCCTCTTTAGCATCCTTTATTGCGTCTCTAAGATCTTCGATCGGTAGTGGATCCTCTTCATGTCTTCTATTATAGATGCACTTCCCTTATGAGTCCAACGTGCCCCCATGCCCGTAAAACCAAGACCTTGCCCGCTCGACCAAGAGGAATGGCTCTGGAGTGATCGCCTTCTCAAGAAAGTCGTTCTCAAGATTATTCCACTTAGGCATGCTACCCCTGTAGCCAACTTACCCCATTTTATGGTGATATATATTTTTTGCAGTGTTTTTATGATTTCTTTGGGACCTTATCAGACCATCCTCTGACTTCTTGTACTTCACAAAATCTGTCCATAAGGGTTTTATTTTCTCATACGCTCCAGTGAAATCCAGAGTCTTATCTTTCTTGATAAAGTCAAGGTGCAATCTTTTCTTCCATTTGCCGAGTTGTTGGGCCATCTTCCAAAGAGTCCATGCCGAAATTTTTCACTAAGGCAATTTTTTTGCTGTAGGGTAGGATCCTCCTCATTCTCATCCACATCCGGTGTCGGTATGGTGTAATTAGCCACGATCTTTTTAAAAATATTTTCTTTGGCTAAGTTGCTGGCATATGCAATTCCTTCTCTATCCGGGTCTTTTGGCTCATTCCAATCCGGAACAATGATCGGGATGTGGACCCTAACAAGCACTTCACATTGCTTTACAATTTTTTTGGCACCATCATTGGGAAGCTTGGGTGCGCCGTCTGCAGCGATCTTTTCGAGCGTGTACATTTCAGTCTCTTTCAACTGCTTGGTTGGGCCTCGTTTAGTCTTCTTTCCGGATTTGCTAGATCCGGATGGCTAAAAGAAGAAAGAGTGTTAATACATATATATATATACAACAAATTCTTCACTAATTAACATATATATATATGCACCTCGCCGGAATTTGTAATTTCTATGGATCGACTGAAGTCGTCGACTTCTCCCTCATCATCTCCCTCGCTTATCTTGTAGGATTCTCCCTGACCGGAGCCGTCTCTTCGGGCGAGCTCCGGATCTCCCTCACCAGAGCCATCTCTTCGGCGAGCTCCAAATCTTCCTCACCAGAATTGTTCATCCACTGGGTGACATCGGGGTCTCTTGGTTCCATACTTTCTGCAAATAAACAAATTGCAAGTGATTGTCAATTCACAAAACATAAACAAAATTGCAAGTTATTTTCAATGCACAAAACTTAAAAAACACTTATCAACTAGTGTACCCTAGTAATTTTTCTCTCTTAATATTTCATGCCTTTTTGAGAATCTCTTTTCAAGGTCTTAAATATTTTTATTGAATGTTTTCTTGCTTGGTTAGTTTTTGTTGGAAACATGCCCTCTTCACTGATTGTTTTCCTAGCCTTGCAAGTCTTAGAAAAATTATAAAAAATGGGAAAATGAAAGTAGATACTTCAATCTTCAATCTCCCATTTGAATTTCTCAATTTGCAATTAATTCTGTATTTATTTGAAAAATTATCTAAATATCCTAAGAAAATGACTTAGCAGTATTTCTAATAATGTCTCTAAATATTTCTAATTTTATTTCCCAATTCTATTTCTAGTTTTTATTTCCCAATTCTATTTCTAAATATTTCTAAATAGCAGTAATTTATATTTCCTAATTTATGTTTCTCTAATATTTTATCTCTAAATATTTATATTTCCTAATTTTTGTTTCTCTAATATATATATATATATATCTAATTGAAAATAGTAGTAAAAAATAAAAATAAAAAGCAGTGGAGGGGCTTACAGAGAGGAGTCGTAGCAGGAGCGACGGCGACCACGGGCAGGGGCAGTGGAGGCGACAGGAGGAACGGCGGCGAGGCGGGCTCCTCTCCTTCTCCGATGCAGCGGCCGGAGCGGGGCTCGGGCTCGGGCTGTTCCACGGCTGCGCGGGGGCTCCTCTCCTTCTCCGATGCGCGGGGGCAGGGCCGGCGGCACGGGGCTCCTCTTCCTCTCCTTCTTCCTTGCTCTCTCTCTCTCTTTAAGGACGGCGGCGCGGAGGCCGGAACGGTGGCGTGGGGCTCTCATCTTCCTCTCCTTCTCCTTTGCTCCCTTTGCTCGATTGATTTGGGAAGGAAGGAGAGCAGTTAAGTAGTAGAGGGCATTTGTCCCGGTTGGTGGCATCAACCGCGACTAATGGGTCATTCATCTCGGTCGATGCCACCAACCGGGACGGATGCCCTCTTTTTTCCCCTGGATCGCGTAGAGGTGGGCCACGTGGAACGGGCGCAAGGGGGGGCATTCGTCCCGGTTGTTTGCATAAACCGGGATGGATGCCCTATTTTTTAACTGTTTTCAAACTTTTCAATGTTTGCCGCCCTTTTTTTTCCAAACCTCCTATAAACATCAAATACATTTAAAAATACCTAGTTTTTGAAATGTTTTGAATTTGGAAAACTTTCAATATGAAAAGTGTTTAAAATTGCTTAACTACTTCCAATACATGTGTTTTCAAAAATAATTATTCTAACTATTCAAACTAGTAACGATTTTTAAATATTCACATATTTGAATTTCCTTTTCAATATTGTTTTGAATGTCCATAGTTGATAAGGCCCTTTTATCCCGGTTCATAACCTTCAACGCGCGCCCTTTGAACCGAGACTAAAGGTCTATTTATTCCTGCCATATTTCTTTCCGTGCCACCGTGTTCCCGCCTTATTGCTTTCAGCGCCATAGTATTCCTGCCTTATTTCATCCCGCGCTTTCCACCATTTCCCGCCTCCATCTTCCCGCCATTACTCACTATATATATGTAGCCTTGGCCTCCACTGCCATATCACATCTAAACTCATATCTGCAACCTCATCACTCTCTCATGGCTTCCACCGTGCCCACTCTAACCTACTCGGAGGTGGAGGCGCTTTGCGCCTCAAATTACCCCTGCCCACCCGGCTACACCGTCCCCGCCGGCTGGTACCTGAGCGCCGGAGGCATGCCGGTCCCTCCTGTCCCTCAAGGTATGGCGCGCCGGGCGGCCATCACAAACCACTACTACCTCGAGCTCACACCGGAGCAGCATCGGGATCCTCGCTGGGATCCCGACTACCGCCCCACATGGGATGCCTTCTTCATCAATCGGCGTGAGAGGGCTCTCCCAGGCATGAGGAGGATGACCCTCCTCCTTCGAACTTCAACGAGGCCGGCCGTTGGCTCTGGTGGCGTGGCCGGATTCTCCAAAGCATCATGAACTACATCACTGCCGGTGAGTACCCCCGCCTGCGCTACCCTCACTTCCAGTCCAGGCATGCTCCCACCGAGATTCAATCGCGGACCGCCGTCCGACGGCAGCGACGACGACGGCGGCGACTTCGAAAACTATGAGTACGGGTATTATAGACCTAGGGGGAGTATGACTAAACCTGGTCCAGGACAAATGGTTCGTCTATGTACCCAAGATTCTTGAGATCCATTGTTGTCATTCCGTATTGCTGGTTTAGCTACCTGTGTACCCTGCCTCCTGTTAGCCTAGACGCCGTAGCTTAGGCCTCGGTTGAAGTTACTTTGATGTATTAGGGTTAAATAAAAATGGAAAACATGTGAAAACATATGAAAGCGAGGTGAAAACATAGTGTAAACATGTGAAAACAAGGTGGAAAACATGGAAAACAAAGTGGAGACATGCGAAAACATGTGGAAAACACAGTGTAACCAACAACATTACATATATTTACACCAAAGTTTTAATACATTATTACACATCACTTGTTTGCTAAAATGCCTTGGATGCCATGAATCCTTCTTCGGATATGTCCCTTGCTTATGATCGCTTCGGCCATAACCATGGAGCATCCTCATTATTTAATGGGGTGGTTGGGTCAGTTTTCACTATGAAGGGTGGAATTTCAGCAAACTTGTTATAATCTTCTGACATGTTTTTCTTTTCCTCGACTCCCACAATGTTTCTTTTCCCTAAAAGAACTATGTGGTGCTTCACCTCATCGTATGATGTATTTGGTTTCTTTTTTTTCTTTTTTTTTCTGGAGGACATGTCCATCACATCGAATACCTGAGCCACATCATTGGCTAGGACGAATGGTTCGTCATTGTAAAGAATATTGTTGTGATCTATTATTGTCATTCCGTATAGCGGGTCTACTTTTACCCCTTATCCATTCAGGTTGGCCCATTTGCACCGAAACAAACGGAACTTAAAACAAGGTCCATAGTCAAGTTCCTATGTCTCCTCTATGTAACCATAGTATGTGTCCTTTTTCCCATTCTCGTTTGTTGCATCAAAGCGGACACCACTGTTTTGGTTGGTTCTCTTCTTATCTTGGGCAATTGTGTAAAATGTATTCCCGTTTATCTCATACCCTTTGAAACTCACAATAGTCGAAGATGATGACCCCGCTAACAAGTAGAGTTGATCTCCAACAGTGGTGTCATTTATAAGATGTGTTTGCAAGCAACTGCCGAAAGTCTCGATGTGTTTGAGTTTATTCCATCAGTCGTCCTTCCCCAGGTTTGTGTAGCGTACAATATTCTTGTGTTCCTCGAGATACGGAGCCACGAAGGTGCAATTTTGTAGAACCGTGTAGTGTGCTTCAGTGAAAGAATGCATGTCCCTGGGTATCATTGTTTTTTTCGTAGCATTCCTTTTCCCCTCTGTCTTCCCTCATGTCGCGATTCAGGAACACCAATCGTCTTAAGGTCAGGAATAAAGTCAACACAGAACCCAATAACCTCCTCTGTTCCATAGCCCTTGGAGATGCTTCCTTCTGTCCTAGCACGGTTATGAACATATTTCTTCAAGACTCCCATGAACCTCTCAACGGTTAACATATTGTGTAGAAATACCGGACCGAGAATATGAATCTCTTCTACTAGGTGAACCAGGAGATGTGTCATAATGTTGAAGAAGGATGGTGGGAACACGAACTCAAAACTAACAAGACATTGGACCAGATCCCTCTGTAACCTTAGCAAACTTTCAGCATCAATTACCTTCTGAGATATTGTATTGAGGAATGCACATAGCTTCACAATGGGTACTCGAACATTTTCTGGTAGAACCCCCTCAATGAAATCGGAATCAACTGCGTCATAATCATGTGGCAGTCATGAGACTTCAGGTTTTGGAATTTCCCCTCCCATATTTATTATCTCATTTATATTCGACAAGAAGCTAGACGGCACCTTGATACTGTAAAGGACTTCAAAAAATATTTTCTTCTCTGCTTTGGTAAGAGCGTAGGTGCTTAAGTAACGACGCCATGTATCCGTGTGCTTGTTGTTTTGTTCTTTCATACGTTGTTGTTCCTCCCGTGCTTCTGGTCTATCTTTTGACTTCCCATACACGCCCAGGAAGCATATCAGGTTGACGCTGAGATTCTTCGTCACGTGCATCATGTCGATTTAAGAGCAGACCTCTAGGACTTTCCAATAGGTTAGCTCCCAAAATATAGATTTCTTCTTCGACATGGGTGCGTGTCCGGTAGCGGGGTCGTTCATAACAGATAGACTGACGGGACCCTTCCCAAAGATTACTTCTAGGTCCTTGACCATACCAAATACATCATTACCACTATGGAGGTCAGGCTTCTTCTGGGTATCTGCCTCACCTCTGAAATGCTTGCCTCCTTTCTTTCTTACGGGATGCTTGATCGGAAGAAATCTACGATGCCCTAGGTATACAACCTTGTTACATTTATCCAAATATACACTATCAATCTTATCTAAACAGTGCGTGCATGCATCGTATCCCTTGTTTGCATGTCCGGAAATGTTACTAAGAGCAGGCCAATCATTGATGGTTACGAAAAGCAATGTCCGTAGGTCAAATGGCTTTTGTTTGTTCTCATCCCACACACGTACACCTGGTTTGCCCCACAACTGTAAGAGTTCTTCCACTAATGGTCTGAGGTACACATCAATATCGTTGCCAGGTTGCCTCGGGCCTTGGATGAGCACTGGCCTCATAATGAACTTGCGCTTCATGCACAACCAAGGAGGAAGCTTGTAGATACATAAAGCCACGGGGCCAGTTGTTGTTGCTGCAGCTATGCTCCCCAAAAGGATTAATGCCATCTGTACTTAGACCAAACCATAAGTTTCTTGCCTCGTGTGCAAAGTCCGGGAAGTCTCTCTCGATTTTTCTCCACTGCGATCCATCAACGGGTTGTCTCAACTTTCCGTCTTTCTTCGGTCTTCTTTGTGCCATCTGATGACTCCCAAGTACAGGAGATCAATTGTAGTACCTTTCGATAAGTATTTGAGTGTCGAACCCACGAGGAGCTGAAGGTAAGCTATCTATTCTCTAAAGCCCTATAACCCTCTTATATGGTTGTTTATGTAAAGCAATAAGTTTGACTAAAAGGAACTAACTAATTAAAAGCAAGTGATGTGGAGTGTGGTTTGTCTAGTAACTAGTGAAGCAAGTTTAAAATGCAAGTAATCCTAAAGCAAGTTTCTAAAGCAAGTTTCACAAGTAGCAAGCAGCAAATATCTAAAGTATCTCAAGGGAGCAAGTGTTCTAGCAATAGGTGTTTCGTTCGTGTGGTTGTCACAATTAGTGAAGCACATGTTTTAGTCTTAGTTGTTTCTTCTAGGAAGGAGCCATGAATAGGTATAGTCAAGTAAATGATCTACAGCCCCTTATGATGGATCATGTGGCCAAGTAAATGACTGCACAAGATTGATTAAGACATAAAGTCCACCATAGCCTTACGTTCTAAGGTCCCCTATATATCCCCCAATAACTTAACTTTGTGGCTCGGTCTCAGGTTACTGTCACTCCCAAGTCACCACCACTCCATTATGCTACCGGTGATCACCTTACATGCATTCCCCAACATATCTGTGCACTCATATATTGTACATAAAGACAATCATAGAAGATAACAAACTTGTATGCAACCAATCAACGAACTATTTCACCATTGCCAAGAACAATTCACTACTCAAACATAGACGGTGATGAGGGAATAGTAACCCGGTATGCCAGCTCCCAGGTGTGACCCGGCCCAAACGGCGGCTGGACCAAATCCGGCTAAGGACAAAGAAACTCCTGGAAGGCCCAGGGCTTGTAAAGTTCGTAACCCGGATTGTGGGTTATGGTAAGAAAAGTTAGGGTTCGTATGTAGAGTTCGAGTAGGACTCGAGGAGCGTTTTGTAGGGTAAGCCCAGAGGGGTATGAGTACTATATAAACCAACCCCTGGGCTTCGCCTAAGAGAGATTCAAGTCATAGTCGTAACACCTGTTATCGAGTATCCAGTATAACCATATCGAGAGCCGGCGAGTTGCTTTCCGGTTCTTAGATTGCTTTCGCCATGTTCTCCTTCGAGCTAAACCCTCTCCCAAATACCTGTGTCGACTTGCCCCAAGATCAGTTACCCCAGGTAACATCTGCCGTGATCATCCCACGACAGTTGGCGCCCACCGTGGGGCCTGCGTCCAAAGGTGTTTACGTCACGGGAGAAGCTCGGAAGGACATGGAGAACTTCGTCGTCGGCGAGATCTACTCCAATGGCGAAGGAGAAAGAATAGTGGACAGTTCCGGGTGGGAGTTGGAGCCGGATCGCTGCGAATCTGGATCCGTGGTGTCAATCGGCCAAATCGGTATCTTCATCGGCATGGTACGTACACTCAATTTGAAAGGACAATATCATGTGCATGTTACAGGAACTTCCAGCAGGGACAAAAGGGCGTTAAAACAAACAGCGAATCTATCCTCCTCGGCCACTCCGGGATACTTGAGGTGGGCAGAGCAAGAGGTAACGTGGAGCAGAAGAGATCATCCAGAAGGAGTAGAGCACCCCGGAACTTTGGCGTTAGTGGTTTCGCCACAGGTCAATGGTTATGAGTTGAGAAAGGTATTGATGGACGGAGGGAGCAGCATCAACATCCTATATTGGGAAACCTTCTTGCGCATGAACCTCAAGGAGTCTCAGCTACAAAAAAGTTCGACGGTGTTCCATGGGATCGTGCCGGGTCATTCGGCACGCCCCGAAGGGAAAATTGCATTGGAAGTAGCCTTTGGAGAATCGGTAGATAACTATCGGGTGGAGTGGCTCACGTTTGAAGTGGTCAAGCTGCATAGCCCCTACCACGCTCTGTTCGGAAGGCCGGCTTACGCTAAATTCATGGCTAGGCCGTGCTACGTATATTTGCAGTTAAAAATTCCAGGCCCCAAGCGGACCATCACTATCCATGGAAACCGGGATATAGCAGCAGAGTGTGATGAGGGAGATTCGGTGATGGCCGAGCAAGCCTGCAGAAAGGAAGAGCTTAAATATTACCGGTCTCAGGTGGATCCGGAAGATGGCACGGCATTGAGAAGACCAGATTCTGAAGACGAAAGAGTGAAATTTAAGGCGGCTCAAGACACCAAGAAAGTAGATTTTGTGGAAGGAGACCCCACCAAGCAGTTCACTATAGGGTCCAATTTGGAAGACGCGCAAGAAAAGGCCCTAGTGGAATTTATACGCTCAAATGCGGACGTGTTCGCCTGGACACCCAGCGACATGCCGGGTATCCCTACCGAGTTGGCAGAGCACAGTTTGCATGTGGATCCCAGGGCCAGGCCTGTGAAGCAAGGTTTGAGAAAAATGAACGAGGAAAGGAGATGAGCTATAGGTGAGGAAATCGCACGACTATTAACCGCAGGCTTTATCATGGAAGTATTTCACCCGGACTGGTTAGCGAATCCGGTTCTAGTGATGAAAAAGACAAATGAATGGAGGATGTGCATCGATTTCACGAGCCTCAACAAGCATTGCCCAAAGGATCCGTTCGCGCTGCCAAGGATAGACCAGATCATAGACGCGGTAGCCGGAAGCGACTTGCTATGTTTCTTGGACGCATATTCGGGATACCACCAGATTAAACTCAAAAGGGAGGATTGGGAAAAAACCTCATTTATAACCCCTTTTGGGGCCTTCTGCTACAAGACCATGACGTTTGGATTGAAAAATGCGGGCGCAACTTATCAGCGGTGTATTCAGAAGTGCTTCGAGGATCAAATTGGGCGCAATGTGCACGCATATGTGGATGATGTGGTTATTAAGACCCGGAAGGCAGAAACATTTATTGATGATTTAAAAGAAACGTTTAAAAATTTGAGGAGGTATCAGATGAAGCTTAACCCAACGAAGTGTGTATTCGGAGTCCCGGCCGGGAAGTTACTTGGCTTTATAGTCTCCGAGAGAGGAATTGAGGCAAACCCGGATAAAATCAAGGCCATACAGAATTTGAAGAAACCGGAAAATTTGAAGCACGTCCAAAAACTCACGGGCTGCGTGGCAGCCCTGAGCCGGTTCATATCCAGGCTTGGAGAAAAGGCAATACCCTTGTACCGGCTTTTGCGGAAATCAGATAAGTTCGTATGGGATCAGGAGGCAGATGAGGCGTTTGAAGCACTAAAGAAGCAGTTATCTGAAGCGCCAGTACTAGCGGCGCCGGGTCCTAAAGAGCCTATGTTATTATACGTGGCAGCCGGTCCCCGAGCCGTCAGTGCAGTGGTTGTCGTGGAACGCAAAGAAGATGGGAAAGGTTACCCGGTCCAGAGGCCGGTTTACTATGTCAGTGAAGTGTTATCGGAAGCAAAGCAGCGTTACCCGCATTGGCAAAAATTGGTGTTTGGGGTCTTTATGGCCAGCCGGAAGTTGAAGCCATATTTCCAAGAACATCCCATAACAGTGGTTAGTTCAATACCAATGTCGGATATCATCAGAAACTCGGATGCAACGGGCAGAATAGCCAAATGGGCGATAGAGATGGGAGATTATCATATCAGCTACGAGCCCAGATCGGCAATCAAGTCCCAGGCCTTGGTTGATTTCGTTAACGACTGGACGCACACTGGAATGGTTACCGCAGTTCCAAGTTCCGAGTCATGGACCATGCACTTCGATGGATCAAAGCAGTACGAGGGGTCAGGAGCCGGAGTGGTGCTGACATCGCCCAAGGGGGATAAACTAAGTTATGTGCTACAGATTCATTTTGATTGCTCAAACAACGTGGCCGAGTATGAGGCTCTGTTGCATGGCTTGAAGGTAGCCAAGGAGATGAACATTAGAAGGATACGATGCTTTGGAGACTCGGATCTCGTGGTGCAGCAGGTGTCAGGAACCTGGGACAGGAAGGACGCCACTATGGCAGCGTATCGCAGGGAAGTGGATAGGGTTGCCGGGTGTTTCTCCGGGTTTGAAGTGGAGCACATAGACAGAAGAAAGAACGAGGCGGCGGACGCACTCGCCAGACTCGGCTCGCGCAGGGAGCCGGTTCCACCTAATGTTTTCGTGGACGAGCTATGGCGGCCGTCAGTTAAATCCGAGTCTGAAGAAGAATTAGCAAATCGAGACCCGGACGTGGAGCTCGTGGCTACGATACGCGACGTCCCCGAATGGACGGAGCCATATCTGGCATACTTATCACGGGGCGAACTACCAGAACAGGAGGTACTAGCAAGACAAATCGTGAGGCGGGCAAAAGGATACGCCATTATCAATGGAGAGTTATACAAGAGAAGTGCGGCAGGAGTCTTTTTGCGCTGTGTGACACCAGAAGAAGGCCGACAGATCCTTAAGGAGATCCATGAAGGTGATTGCGGGCATCATGCGTCCACAAGGTCTCTTGTGGCCAAGGCCTATCGACATGGGTTCTTCTGGCTCACAGCTCTAGCAGACGCGGAACGGATAGTGGCAAGGTGCGACGGATGTCAAAGGTACGCTCGTCAAACTCATGTGCCGGCTATGGAGTTACTGACCATTCCATTAACTTGGCCATTCGCTGTTTGGGGTATGGACATGGTTGGCCCCTTCCATATGTCACCTTGCAAGAAGACGCACCTTTTAGTTGCTGTTGATAAGTTTACCAAATGGGTGGAGGTTATGCCGGTCACCAATTGCGAAGCGGCCACAGCAGTCAAATTCCTGAAAAGAATTATATACCGGTTCGGGTACCCCCACAGCATAATTACCGACAATGGAACCAACATGTCCCTTGGAGAGATGGAAAAATTTTGTGGCAGCAATGGAATCAGGCTTGATGTAGCATCAGTAGCACATCCGCAAGCCAACGGGCAAGTGGAGAGGGCGAACCAAGAACTACTTCGTGGATTGAAGCCAAGACTGAGGGTTCCCTGTATCAGGGCCGCTGGGGCATGGGTTGAAGAGCTTCCTTCCGTGGTCTGGGGTATTAACACTACACCCAACCGATCCACCCAGATGACACCTTTCTTCATGGTCTACGGCGCAGAAGCGGTATTACCAAGCGACATCATTCATGATTCACCAAGAGTGACAGCTTATGTGGAAGTAGAGAACGAGAAAACCCGGCAAGACGCCGTGGATATGTTAGAAGAACAAAGGGAGCAAGCCTTGGAAAGATCAGCCATATATCAGCAGGACTTGCGAAGATATCATAGTCGGCGGGTGAAAAGCCGGGTCTTTCAGGAGGGAGACTTGGTCTTGCGCTTGGTTCAGACAAACGAGGGAAGGCACAAACTATCGCCACCATGGGAAGGACCTTTCATCATAAGCCGGAGCCTGCATAATGGGTCATATTACTTGATAGATGCAAGAGAAGAATCGACCACAGTCAACGATACTGCTCACACAACTGCACCTATGCAAGAAAGAGATAGACCGTGGAACGTGGCTCAGCTACGTCCGTACTATACTTAGCAGAAAAAGATGTAACAGGCAGCAGGTTTCAGACGCACTCTTTTCCTATCCAGGGCACCCTTGGGGACTGGATGGGTTTTTAATGAGGCGGCTTGCTGGCCTAATTTTTTCATATCAAATAAAAAGGGATTATCAAGAAAAGAAGCAAGTGTTATTTATACGATGTGAATATTCAGGTCTTGAGGGCTGGTTGCTCATACAAGCACAGCTGTAAACTCAAAAAAGACCCGGCCTTGATGCCAATGAGTTATAGGGGCCGGCCATTCGAAAAAACGAGTGCGGCTACAATCTTATAACCGGACAGAGAAGTCCAAATTTCTCGGCTATTCTTACTTAAGCTCGATGTGACTCGCAACAAAGTGGCATGATCTGTTCGCCTACGATTACTATCAGTCATGAGACCCAAATGGGACTTGCTTGACCCCGTTTTTCGTATTGATGTAACAACATGGTATCCACGCGAAAGCCGGCTTATAGTACAAGATAGTCGAAAGGGTCATCTAAACCACAGGTTATGCAGAGTATAAGGCTGACAGCCGGAAACTCAACGATTATCAAGCATAACTTCAAACCTCATAAAAGCTGTCCTGAAGTCTTGGGCATCCAGCGACAGGCGATTCGTTTCCTTGAAAAGAAACAATCATGTGTCCTAGACGCGGAGACCCGGACTGGGGACTTATGAGCTCTAAGGAAGAAACAGCATCATCCAGCCGATAAAATTACAACGAGCCACGCATCCGGGTCTCAGGAGCTTAGGGATTCAGGTGTAAAACCGTTCCCTAGACACCATCGAAACCCGGAGGACGGGTCTTGTTAAGGAAAGTATAAAAAAAAAAAAAAAAAAAAAAAGAAGTATCGAGACTAAAGCAAGTGGATATCAAGAACAAGCAAACGCAAAGACACATTCATCAAAAGCCCAAAGGGGCGCAAAGTGCATCGGGAGTTTAAATAAAAGTATTACAAAAACCATGAAGTATCAAAAGAGCGCAGGCGCTCTGCTTAAACGAGTAATAAAGCTGTTTTGGCGACGCTTTGCCGACTAATGCATATGGAATGACAGGAGACATTCATTACTTCAAGCTGCAGGATCCATCTTGGCCTTGCCCTTGTTGCCGCTGGTGGTGGCGGTGCCACCCGGATTAGTAGCAGTTCCGGGTTGCGAAGCTGCAGGAGCAGAGTCGGCAGCGGCCTTCTTGGCAGCTTCGTCCCTTATCTTGAGCGCCTCCTCCCTCCAACGGGCAAGCATATCGAACGGCTGGGGGCGGTTCGCCTTGACAACCTTGTCATTAGCATCATAAGAAGGGAGAATCTCATCAATCTCTAAGCTGTCAGCAATAACGCTAGCCGGATGGCGGACTTCTTTCTGAATAGCCTTGAAGTCCTTTGGCAAAAACTTGGACCCATCCAAGTTGAACTCCGGAAATCCACTCATAAGTTTGGCAAGTTGTAGCTTGGGGGCGTAGGCTTTAGCCAATGCGAGCCCCCGGGTTACCCCAAATCGGCAGGAGGACCGTTTCCAGTGCCAAATCCACTCGGGGATCGTGGAGCAGAATTCCAGTAATCTCTTCATATTATCTGGCTTGACATCCGGCAGTCGCAACTCATCAAGTATCCAGCTAACTCCGCCGCAAAGTTGGCGAAGAGTATTCTTGATGGTTTTAAGCTTGGCAGCATCATCTTCTTCGGGGGCAGCATCATGTGGGCCTGCTAAAAAAGGCAAAAAGGAACAAAGATAGTAGGCAAGCAAGTGCAGTTGTTCAATCCGAGTCATAAAAAGGTGAAATTTAAAAATCTTACCAGTCGCAGTACGATGGACATCAGCAATTTGAGCAGAAAGAGTTGTAAGTTTGTCCTTAGCCCTGTGAGCTCTCTTCCTGTACTTTTTCGTTATCTTTTGGCATCTGCGAGCCTCAGTCTCAGCAGCTTCACGAAGGGCCGTTTCTTTTTCAATACGCTTGGTGGACTTGGCCAGCTTCTTCTCCAACTGTGAAACATAGTCCTGTAAGGAAGCATGAAGAGGGATCAGCCAGAAACATTATACAAAGTTCCAAGCAAGTTACCTAGTAATTTACTCGGAACTTGGGGACTATGTATGGAAACAATTGATGATTAGTCGGGATTACCTCGTGCTTGGTTATTAAGGCATCTAGTATGTTTTCTTCGTCGCCCTTCAAGGTATGAAGGGCATCTAGCATTTGAGCAAAGGTCATGTCTTCAGGGCGAAGTTGAGAAGGGCCGGAGGATTGGCCCTCTTGTGGAGGAGTTGTTCCGGGTTTGGGGGTCGAAACCCGGATAGTTTGAACGTCCGGGTTAGGAGAGCCCGGCTTGGTCTCCAAAATGATGTCTTCGTCCACTTCTTCCGAGGGCTGGGGTGATGCAGTCTTTGGTGGAATTGGGTCCTTAAAAGGATCTTCTCCATTTCCGTCCTCGGCCTCGTCCTCAACCTCAACGTCCATGTCATCACTCGGCTTCTCCTCTCCCTGCTCTCCTGATTCAGGGATATCCGGGTCGCTCAGCGTAACTGTGGCGCTGAAGAAAAGAAGGGAGACATTGATCAATGGAATATACGGAAAAAAGAAAGTTAACCAGTACGAGAAAATGTAAGTAAAGGTAGTTTACCCGGTGTTCACGGCATAATCCGGGGGAAGCTCGCCGCTGGAGGCGGATGACGTTGGTAAGAGCACTGGCTGCGGTACGCGAATTTGCCCGGCAAGTGGATGACCAGGAGACGGATGACGTTGAGGAGATTGGGAAGGTTGAGCTGGAGGGGTACTGGCTCGATGAGCGGGTGAAGTGGAGATACCCGGGTTAAGGGGATCATCCCCCGGAGAATTCCGGGTCACCCTACGTTTAGTCGGGAGAGGGTCCTTCAAGAAGGGTGAATGTGATAATCGCTCGTTAAGTTCATGCATAGCAGCAAAGGAGTAAGGCGCACGAGACATAGAAGAGAAGGGAACCTTTTCAACTACCCCTCTAGCTTTCCTTTTGTTTCCAACTGGGGGCTCTTGGTCAGACTCAGTGGCTTCCGGGTCATTTTCTTCTTCCTCCTCTTCGTACCCCGACCCTGAAAAGATGAGTAAGTATCAGAGAAGAGAAATAGCGCAGATGGAAGGCAGGCGTAAAGGTTATGAAAGAGTACCCTCATCATCATCCATGGACTCGTCTTCCTCTTCGTGGTCTTGAGAAGGAGGAGAGTTTTCGACTTTCCAGAAGGGATCGTCAGCCTGTGAACAAGTAAGTACAAGTGATGGTTAGAGACTATAGTGGACGAAAGTACTGAAATAAGAAGAAGGGGTTAGGTCTTACCGCTGGGGCGGGATTCTCCCGAGTAAACGGGGGTAACCCGGTGGTGTTCTTTATAACGTCTAGTCTCTCCATCAAGAAGCCCTTGATGGTCTTGTTGGTGTTACCGGCAGGGAAATTTTTGGTGGAATAGCGGAGGGAATCTGTGATGTGACCCGAGTATTCGTGCAGCGACTTTGAGCGAATGGAGTTGGGCTGAACCCGGAATTCCACCCAAGTCTTTACCAAGTTAAGCCCGAGAAGGCCATGAGCTGAGAGGGCCGCTAGTTTGGCCAAAAGGGGCTGAATTGCTTCCCTATCAGAGTCAGGAGCAAAAGCACTAAAAGACTCGGAGGGCTCGAGGGGGGTCTCCGAGTAACCTGGCAGTTTCCTCTCACCATCCGGAGAGGTGTCATGGCAATAGAAGAAAGATAGCTGCCAATTTTTGGAATGGGAGTTCAGGTTAAGGGCTGGCATCAGTGAGTGCTTGCGGCGCTGGATAGACACCCCGCCGCAGGTAAGGAGTACTCCGTTGTCGCTCTCGCGGCACGGTTCGCATTGGAATAACTCGGTAAAAAGGACTAGGTTTGGTGGAATGCATAGGTAAGACTCGGACAAGACTATGAAGTGGGTGATGTTCAGCATAGAGTTAGGCCCTATGTCGAACACCCGGAGGCCGTAGTGGCTTAGAATTTCTCGGAAGAAGGGGTGACCCGGAGGACGGAACCCCCGGATCACGTGCTCGGTAAAACAGATTACCTCATTCCCGGTAGGAGTGGGATGGGTCTCATCGCCAGGAACCCTCCAGTGTATTTCCTTTTGAGAAGGAAGGATTCCTAACTCGGCCATCCCATCCAGTTTGGCCTTCGTCGTTGAAGACCGGCCCCAATTGGCAGAAGTGGGTTGGGAGGTCTTAGCAGGAGCCGGGTGTTTCCCCTGTCTTTTAGGGGCCATGGAGTTGACCTGCAAAGGACAAGAAATATGTGGAGTAAGATTCGGAACACCAGATCATTCGAGTCTGGAGACATTAAGGCGCTGAAGGCTAAAATAAGACCCGGATAATGCGCTACGATGCTAAATGCTGAAGATTTTCCGGGTGTCAGATGAAGTTGAGTAAATTGTTAATTACTTACGTATTGAGGTGGGTTGGGTCAACATGGATGGTTGCCCATACCTTTATTGTGGAGGAATTAACTGGAAAAGGAGGATTATCCGGGTGTTAATGTGACAGGCGAAAAAACAAGGCGGAACGGATCTAGATCGAAGAACTTGCAAGTAATCTTATATGAAGTTTGGTGGTTAATAAGGGTGCGGGGGTGAGTTGCGACTGCGCATCAGGTGCTTAAAGGAGCTAAGGACTATCGAAGCGGATTAATTTGATGATACCCGAAAGTAATTTACGGGTTGACCCAGATCCAATCCTGGTCAAATTGAGGAAATTGCGAGTTTCAGTTGGATGATTGAGAGAGGCTTACCAAAGAAACTAGGGTCCAAAATGAGGCTGGTGCGTGGCGCGGCTTGAGTGTCTCACCACGGCCCTTGATGAGAGAAATGAAGGTGTGACGGCGATGCTTGATGGCGGCGTTGGGAAGCTCGGGGTCGATTGCGGCCGGAGATGGCCTTATCTTTCGCAGCGTGCGCGAGCCTGGTGGCAGGGACTGCGAGGGAGCGAGGAGAGAAAGGATGTTGAGGCGAAGTGAAAGGCCTAGGGTTACTTTCGGTTAATATTTATAAGGGAAGTGGTGAGCTCGCCCGCGGCTGGAAAGCCGGAAGTTACGGAGCAATAATTATCCGCACAGATTTGGTGTTGCGGGCGTTCGGAACGAGGTGAAATGTTCCGTTGACAGGGGGAACGCGATTTATCCCGAGATATCAGGGATCCTTATCGAGAGTAAGGCCTTAATATCTTAGGGTTCAAATTTGGAAAGGTCCGTTGAGCATTCGAGGAAGGATCGAGCTGTCGAATAACCGCTACGGAGCTGTGTCTAGTCATCTGTTAAAGTAACTTGACCCGGTTCACGTAAGCTTGGGCGTTTCATATCTTTTTAGGGAATAGCGAGCACTTCAAGAATGAATCTGTGAAGCCCGCGCTATCCTGGGGACTACTGATGAGGGAATAGTAACCCGGTATGCCAGCTCCCAGGTGTGACCCGGCCCAAACGGCGGCTGGACCAAATCCGGCTAAGGACAAAGAAACTCCTGGAAGGCCCAGGGCTTGTAAAGTTCGTAACCCGGATTGTGGGTTATGGTAAGAAAAGTTAGGGTTCGTATGTAGAGTTCGAGTAGGACTCGAGGAGCGTTTTGTAGGGTAAGCCCAGAGGGGTATGAGTACTATATAAACCAACCCCTGGGCTTCGCCTAAGAGAGATTCAAGTCATAGTCGTAACACCTGTTATCGAGTATCCAGTATAACCATATCGAGAGCCGGCGAGTTGCTTTCCGGTTCTTAGATTGCTTTCGCCATGTTCTCCTTCGAGCTAAACCCTCTCCCAAATACCTGTGTCGACTTGCCCCAAGATCAGTTACCCCAGGTAACATCTGCCGTGATCATCCCACGACAGACGGGGAGACACAATACATCAAGGGAATATAGTATTGCATCATACATCGTGTTTGCCAAGAGATTACATTGGAGAGATGTAGCTGATCTTGCTATAGATGTTGATGATGACCACGCCGGAGGGGGTGGAGCCCTCCGGGGGTGATCCCGGCGGCGTTTCCCCCCTCCGATCTTCCCCGGCGGCAGCCTTCTGTCTCTCTCTTTCGTGGTTTCGTCTCTCGGTGCCGCCTCCTTCTCGAAAAGGCCAGGGGACCCTTTATATAGTCGTTTTTAGGTCACGAGACACTCGGGAGAAGAAAGATCGACGGCATCGGAGCCACGGGGGCAAAAAGGGGGCCCCACACGCGGCCAAGGAATCTGGCCGCGTGGAGGGTCCTATTTTCCACCTGGTTGGCCTTTTGTCCCTCTACTTTGGCCCATGGTCTTCGTCTCGAAAATTCTGAACCGTGCTCTTTGGCCTTGCTCTTTTTGGAGTCCCGAAGCTCCCGGAAAGTCTGAAACACTAAAAAGTACGTTTTCTGGAAAACAGGGTTAGAACCAAAAGAAGGGGGATTGTTCAGAAAATCCCCCAAATCATTATAAAACATGAATATAAGTTGCTAATATGTAGGAAAAACAAGTAATAACATGCAAAGTTCATGTATGCATTTTACATGCATCAACATCCCCAAGCTTAACCCATGCTCGTCCTCGAGTATGAAGGTGATAAAACTAACATGGACTTTGCATATTGAAACAATCATGGGATATCAAGGAGGATTATTCATGCTACATATAATCAAATGATTAATACTAGAAATAAGTAGCAATATACAATTCATGTTGTAAGAAATATCAAATATGCAAGCAAAGATGCTTCATGAAAGTTCACAAAGTGTATAATGAAATAAAAGCACTATGGACCAAATGCATACACAAAATGAAAAAATAAAATCCTATATTGGTCAAAGAATAGCATAATGGAAAATAGAAAATATGGTGCACACTTTGGAGAAAATTGAGTAGAGGTAAAACATGATCAAGTCTTATTTAGCCTCTAAATTATTCAACTAAAATTACTAATTGAAATGTGGTATCCATTGATCTAGGACTCTCATTGCCCCTTTATCACTAGCATCTTAAATGGTGAATGTTGAAGTAATGTGAATGACAAGGTGGTTGAAAGCCTCATGTCCCGTGAGTGTGAAAACCTACTCCATGATTACTCAACTTAAGATTCCTAATAAGCTTTGTACAATCATAATAAGTATTAATGACATCATAGAGAACCGCAAAGAGGTACTTCTTGCCCCATGACATGGAAACAAGCCCATGTTACAATGACAAGACAAACAAACGGAGTAGACTCATCATCCTTTTTATTTTCATTCACTATTATGCATAGCTTCTTATTTTATTGTAGGATGTGTTGTAGAGTCACTCAAGCTGTAAGTAAATTTCCACCATGATAAAGCATGGCTTGGGTTAGCGGCCCATTGCGTTTCTCTAGTCATATAGATACTTACTCATCAAAACTTACTATTCCTCTATTTCATTTCGGCATGGAAGGAGTCCAAAAACAAAAGTACATGATATCAACCAAATGTAAATTTTTGTGCAATGTTGAAAGCTTTCCGGTGATACACATTTATAGCTAGCTCCCAACCACACACTTGTCAAACGCAAAACTTGTGGCTCCCATTATTGGGTCATGTTTATTAGATGCATAAAAAGTAAAGTGTGCCTTCAAAAGTTCGTGAGAGTCCTATCCCAAGTTCAACCGATGACAATTAATAAAGTGAATATCTTAATTTAGAACATAAATAACACAATAACATGGTGAACATACTCGGAATAGCAATGAAGCTAATGGGAAGATATGGTGGACTCACTGGAAATACTTGGCTAAGGAGTGTTGGAAACACGTTTTTAATTGTTGGAATTTTTAAATTTTTGGCAAGCAAGAGGGAGATAGTTGACCAGCTACTATGCATGCATATGTCCATAGAACTACTATCGCACCCGGACTTCTAGAGGATACACACAGCCCGCTAAACATTAGATAATTGGCTTACGGGGCCTACCTGCACCCGCATCTCAATATGAGTAGGCCAACACGTAAACGTGTGACAACCATCCTCTACTATTCATCGTCTGTGAAACCATCCAATAGGAATCCGAATACTTCCATTGACGTACTGCATAACATACACACATTGTACGTCAACGGCATTTGAACAAGTGATATCACAACAAATCTCTAAGACACAAGGAAATAGAAATAAGTGGCAAAAGCTCTCACTAGAGCAGAGATAGCAAATACAGGCATGCAGAGGACACATGTCCCAACAAGTCATCATTACATCACAGCGGAAGCATCCAAAGTGTCTGAGTACAGACAAGATCCAAATAGGCCTAAGAGGCCGGGAACGAAAGAACGGAGCCCATCCACGAAGTGTCGGATCCTGCCCGGGTCCGCTATCTACTCGTCAGCAGCCTCGTCATACTCCACGTAGTAGCCACCATGGGGATCCTCGGAAACATAGTCTGCAGAACCAGCAGCCCCAAAGGGGTCAGTACGGACAAGTACTGGCAAGCAAGACGCACAAGATACCAAAGTGTACCCGACAACACCAAGTACAGATGCTTTGGGTTCAACGGAGGATAGGGGATACAAAGGTGCGGCAGCGGGCTGCACTAACCAACTACAGAGGCACGCTACAACATTCGGCTAAAAGAAGGGGATAAGATAGCGCATCGGAGCCAACTACCACTAACCTCAAACAAACCCATCCTGGATCTCGCCCCTTATCCAAAGAAGCAATCCGAGGATAACTCACGCAGTTGGATTGATGAAGGTTCAAGTTATTGTGTCAATGAGCCTATTACTAGTCAAATTATTATTAATTAGGTGTAAGTTGTCTAATCCTTGTTAGCCATCCCTATCACCAAGTCATCCATAACCGCGGAGAACACGGCTTCTCGAGAAGATTTAACCCTGCAGGGATGCACCAATTTGGTCGTACACGTAAGAATAACCCGCCAGGCGGGGATCAAACCCACCAAGCAGGCCACTCAACACAACCCAACTCTTCTTCGCATCAAGCCCAAAGAACCTCGTGCAATTGAGCGCACGGCTAGTAAAGCCCCACGAAGAAAAGGGGACCCTCATAGCACTCTAAGAACGTGTCTCCCTAAATGCCGACTACAAAAGTTACCACCCTGGCGGCAAATGGAAAACCCGAACTAAATGAGGCGATTTGGACGAGATGCGAATCGAATCAAAGTTGAGGGGGGCGCCCATACACGCTTTCCACATGCAGTTAGCGCGCTCATCATGGATCTAGAGGACAAGAACTTTTCCTGAGTTCGACACTAGCAGGCCTCAAAACCATACCGGGCCTCCTGCCGGTGCCTTATCATCAAATTATTATTACCTCAAACATTAACAGGTTGTTGTTTAAGTATCGAGCCCCCAGAACATAATAAATATGGTAAAAGAAATAACGGACATCAGACTCGAGCACAACAACCCTAAGCATGATAGTACGACACAGGCAACAGGCAACAGGGTTATAGGTGTGGAGGTGAGGCTATATCCAGGGTTACAGGATAACATGTGATAGGATCGGAACACAAGCAACGAATCTTAAGGCTAGCAGTATAGACAACGGAAAGTATCGGTATCCAGTGTGGAAAGGACACAATGGTTCATGTGAGTGAATACTTGCCTGCAAACTCAGTAGCCTGGTACTGGGCTAACTCCTCTGAAGTGGTATCGTAAACCTCGTCTGTCTCAACGTCGTCGTCTATTCGAGAAGAAGCAAACAAACAACGAAGAGAGACAACAATCAATAACATGGCATAATGCACAAACATGGGATGATTCATGACAATTTAATTGATGCATCAAAGATAAGCTAGTTGACATGGTAAACATATTTAAATGGGCCCATATGCAATTTGGGTTGCATATAGAAAGGCCCAAGAATTAAAGTTGAATTAAGTGATCTACAAATAACCATCATGTGAAAGTTGATTAGAATGATGCATGGATGATGAAAACAATAAGAAAACAACAATAGCTTCAATTTGATATGTTGTTTACCAAGTTTGGAATTTTATTTATTAAGTTATGAAATTTGGCTTCTTAAATGAGTTACACAAACATTTATTGTTTTCACCCATTTTAATTGTTCAAAATAGATAACAAAATTCATATTTGGAAAGAACACAAAATTTTAGATGGAATACATATTTCATTTGTTGAAAATGGATTTAAAATGAGCAAGTTATTAATTTGACAATTTTAAATGCATTAATTAAGAAACAGTTTTTTCAGCAATTTAATTTATTTAAAACAGAACACAAAGTTGATATTTGCAAAGTTCATGAAAAATGGGATGGAAAACATATTTAGTTTGTTGAATTTGGAATTTTTATGCCCAAGTTATGAATTTTGCAATATGAAATAGATTACACAAGGATTTAATTATTTCACCAATATTAAATATTCAAAACAGTAAAGAAAGTTTATATTTAGGTAGAGAATTTAATTTGGTATGGAAAACATATTTTACTTATCCAATTTGGATTTGTATTGCAAAAGATATTTGAATTTGAAAAACAGGGGCTATTCTGTGATTTTAAAAGTCTTAATTTTATTCCCGGTGCTTAGGTGCAAAAATAGAATTTTCAGAATGGGCCCTGGAAGTTGTGTTACGCAGGGCAGACCTGCCCTTGGTCACTGGCCAGTGGGCCAGTGCCCAGCTGGCGCCTGCGTGGCCCGCGGGCGTGCGCGCGCGTGGCCACCACTATCGCTGACAGGTGGGGCCCGCGTGGCTGCGTGCAAAAAGCGTGGCTTTTATTCGCGCGGCGGGGAATCGAACTCGCGACCGTGGGCTCGCGCGCGTGGGTCTCTGGCCACTGGGCTGTGCTGCGGAATCGTGACAGAAGAGTGATGCGTGGGGTTTTGAGGTGTATCTTCGTCAGTTAACTGAAACGAAAAGTTCAGTTAACTGAACTTTGGCTGACAGAGACGGGGATCGCCGGCGACCTGCTGCTGCGACCGTGCGTGTGCACGTGGACGCGTGCAGGGGGGTGCGGTGCGTGTACGTGCAACAGGAGGAAAAGGAGGGAGGGGAAGAAGATGGTGCTCACCACCGTTGCAGGCCTGCAGCGGCTCGACGTTCTGCTCGGGGACGGCGGCGACATACGACGTGGACGGCTCGGTGGTGGCGATCCGAGGCCGCTAGGGCCTCTCCCTGGAAACGAGGAGGAAGAGGACGACACGGGGCTTTCGTTCCCGCTGAGAAAAGTCCTCAACGACGACCACCGTAGCCGCTGCGTCACCTCCAACTCTCGGCCATGGCGGTGACCGGTTTCGGTTCAGAAAAATTCAGAAGAAAATGCAGAAGAAAAGAGGGGATACGAGAGGGAAAAAGGGAGGTGGCGGCGCAGTGAGGAAGAGAGGAAGGAGGAGGCTAGGGTTTGGGGCTCTCGGGGGTAGATAAGGGAGAGGAAAGGGAGCAGGTGGAGGTGGGAGGTGCGGTGGTGGCTCCTGCTTGCGTCAGGGGTGACAACACCCGTACGGAGGAGGAAGAAAAGGAGCCGGGCCGCGCGCTACGCGCTGGCTGGGGTGGTAGGTGGGCTGGGCCGGCCCATTCAGCTGGCCTGGTCTGCCTCCCCCAGCCCGTTTTTCAAAAAAAAAATCTGTTTTTTTTTGTAGAAAAGAAAAGAGAAGGAAGAGAAGGGGTTTTTGGGGTTCAAATTTTTTGGTGATAATTTTTATAGGTTCCTCATTGCAAAAGCCCAGTTTCACCAACTTTTTTTTTCAAAAATTTTAAATTTATGTTGCTGTTTGAAATTTAAATGAATTTGATTGAATTTTGCAATAATTGAAAATTAAGCAAGTTAATTATATGAAAATTCAAGTTTACTGGAAACAATAGAATTGTTTGATTTAAATGTTTCATTTGAAAATTGTAACAAACCAAGTGTGAAACAAGGATTTGAAATTTGTTTTGAAATTCAAATTCAACACATGAATGCAATATGATGACATGATGCATTTGAAATAAAAACAGGAAACAAACATTCTAAGGTTGTTTTCATACTTGGGATGTTACAAAACGCCCCCCCTTGGAGGAATCGCGCCCCGAGATTCCTACTGAGAAGAGAAAAGGTCTGGATACTTCTTGCGAAGATCCTCTTCGGTCTACAACGTTGCCTCTTTATCGGAATGATGAGACCACTGCACTTTTAAGAACTTGGTGCTCTTGTTGCGAGTTTTGCGCTCGGTCTCATCGAGAATGCGAATAGGGTGCTCCTCATAAGAGAGGTATTCTTGCAGTTCAATGGAATCATGATCAACTGCATGACCTGAATCTTTGAAGCACCTCTTGAGCTGTGACACGTGAAACACATCGTGCACCTTGGATAGCTTTTCTGGAAGTTCAAGACGATAGGCATTTTCTGCACGCCTTGAGAGAATGTTGAAGGGACCAATATATCTTGGTGCAAGCTTTCCTTTGACACCAAAACGATGAGTGCCTCTGAGGGGAGTTACACGGAGATATGCTTTGTCTCCAGCTGCATAGACCATGTCCCTGTGTTTGCTGTCATAGTAGCTTTTCTAACGAGATTGAGCAGTCTTCGGATTGTCACGAATGATGCGAACTTTCTCTTCGGCCTCGCTAACCATGTCAGGGCCTAAGAGTGAACGTTCACCAGCTCCAGACCAATTGATTGGACTCCTGCATCTGCGGCCATAGAGAGCCTCAAATGGTGCCATGCCTAGGCTTGCCCGGAAGCTGTTGTTGTAGGAGAATTCAGCATATGGAAGACATTCCTCCCATTTCATGCCAAAAGAGATACCACATGCTCTGAGCATATCCTCGAGAATCTGATTGACTCTTTCGACTTGCCCTTGAGACTGAGGGTGATAGGCTGTGCTGAACAGAAGCTTGGTGCCCAAGGCTTCTTGAAAGCTTTTCCAGAAATGACAAGTGAAGATGCTTCCACGGTCTGAGCTTATTTCCAATGGAATACCATGAAGAGGAACAATCTTTGCTGTGTAGAGCTCTGCTAACTGACTAGCTGAGATTGTTTCTTTGACAGGAAAGAAGTGAGCGACTTTAGTGAGTCGATCAATGACAACGAAGATTGCATCGTTGCCCCTCTTGGACTTTAGGAAACCAGTGACGAAGTCCATTTCAATCATGTCCCACTTCCATTCGGGGATTTTCAGAGGTTGGAGAAGACCAGCTGTTTTCTGATGAACTGCCTTGACACGTTGATAGACGTCGCATTCAGAAACGTATTGAGCAATTTCACGTTTCATGCTAGGCCACCAATACAGTGTCTTGAGATCCTGGTACATCTTTGTACTTCTAGGGTGTACGGAGAGAGGAGTTTCATGAGCCTCCTTGAGAATGACATCTTTGATACTTTGAATTTGAGGAACTGCAATGCGTCCTTCGAAGAACACCGTTCCCTTGTCATCAATTGAGAAGGACTTAAATTTCTCCTTGCCTTCTTTGATGTGCTCTACCATCTTCTTGATTTCAACATCACGAAGTTGTTCAGAACGAATCTTGTCCTCGAGAGTTGGACTGGCTGTCAAGTTTGCAAGATAGCCTTGAGGAACAAGACCAAGGTTGAGCTTCTTGAATTCTTCATGAAGAGGAGGTTGGCTTTCCATGATCATGAGATTATTGCAATATGACTTGCGACTGAGAGCATCGGCCATAACATTAGCCTTGCCTGGAGTGTAAGAAATGGTAAGATCAAAGTCTTTAATCTTTTCAATCCATCTCCTTTGTCTGAGGTTTAGATCTGGTTGAGTGAAGATGTACTTCAGACTCTTATGATCGGAAAAGATTTCAGTGCGATTACCCAACAAGTATTGTCTCCATTTCTTGAGGGCAAACACAACTGCTGCAAGTTGAAGGTCATGAGTGGGATAATTGAGCTCATGTGTGTTCAACTGACGTGAAGCATATGCCACAACTTGACGTTCTTGCATAAGAACTGCACCTAGACCTTGGAGAGAAGCATCACAGAATATTTGGAAAGGTTTGGAGGGATCTGGGCCAACCAGAACTGGTGTAGAAGTGAGTTTAGTCTTTAGGAGATTGAAGCTCTCATCACATTTTGGAGACCAAACGAACTTCTTGTCCTTCTTTGTGAGGTCAGTGAGAGGTTTGGCAATCTTGGAGAAGTTTGGGACGAAGCGACGACAATAGCTAGCCAAGCCAGGAAAACTTCTTACTTGCTTCACCGTCCTTGGAGGTTTCCAATCAACAATTGCTTCAACCTTTTCTGGATCAATGGCCATGCCCTTGGCAGAGATGACATGACCAAGATAAACGACTTCGGAGATCCAGAACTCACATTTGGAGAATTTGGCATAAAGACGATTTTCGCGAAGCTTCATGAGAGTTAGACGAAGATGTTCTTCATGCTCTTCCTCGGATTTGGAGTAGACAAGAATGTCATCAAGATATACCACAACGAACTTGTCGAGGTATTCATGGAAGACAGAATTCCTGAGTCGAGAGAAGGTCGCCGGTGCATTGGTGAGACCAAAGGACATGACGGTGAATTCGAATAGACCGTAGCGAGTGGTGAAGGCTGTCTTTGGAATATCCTCTTTTCTGATCTTTATTTGATGGTAACCCATTCTCAAGTCCAACTTGGAGAATATTGAGGCTCCAGCAAGTTGATCAAAAAGATCATCGATGCGAGGAATTGGATACTTGTTTTTGATGGTTTTCTCGTTAAGAGGACGATAGTCAACAACGAGTCTCTTTGTTTGATCCTTCTTCGCAACGAACAGAGTTGGGCAACCCAAGCCGAGGAACTAGGTTGAATGTAACCTTTTTCCATGTACATATCAATTTGTTCCTTCAACAACTTCAGCTCGGGAGTTCCTATCTTGTAGGGATGCTTAGAGATTGGAGCAGTACCTGGTTCAAGTTCGATCACGAACTCAACAGCTCTGTCCTGAGGCATTCCTGGCAACTCTTCTGGAAAGACGTCAGGGAAGTCGCAAACCACCGGAACATTTTCAAGTGAAGGTAGAGGTTTTGCATTGAGGGTGCACAGCTGAATGGAACTTGATTCATGTGGAGAATAGATTATCTGGCCAGAAGGGTGGAACAGAGTTATTGACTTTTGAGCATAGTCAATTCTTGCTTTATTGGCCTTCAGCCAATCCATACCAAGAATGACATCAATGTTAGAATTGCCAAGCAACATGAGAGAAGAAAGGAATATGTGGCCTCCAATTAGGATTTGATTGTCCTTACTTATCTTGCAAGTCAACATTTGAGATCTCGGGGAGTGAATAGTGATCTGATTGCTTAGTGGAACCACAATTAGGTTGTTTGTTGTGGCAAAGGTCTTTGACACAAAAGAATGTGATGCTCCGGTATCAAACAACACTTTAGCTGGAATAGAGTTTACGGTAAATGTACCGAGAACGACGTCAGGAGCTTCCTCGGCTTTGTCGATCTTGACATGATTCACCCTTGCGGTCCTCCCGACAGGCCTGTTGTTGGAGTTGAAGGCCTTAGGCGAGGGAGCGCGCACCATTGCCTGGTTTGTGTTAGGACGAGGTGGTGGTGGAGGTAGCTGCCTATGCGTGCACTTGTCGGCGTAGTGTCCCGTCTGCTTACACTTGTAGCATGTGACGACATGAGGAGGCCCTGGCCTTGGCTGCCCCATCGAAGCCCTTGGATCATGCAGCTGAGCAGGGTTGGTGGGCGGGGAGCGAAGCCTGGAGAAGTTTGGGCATATGGATCCCGAGTGACAGCACCATTTGGTACCCAGATGCGGCGCTTCTGCGGAGGGGTGGTCATGTTGGAGGAGGAACCACCCTCACGCGAGTGCTTGCGAGACTCCTCGAACGCCTTGCGCCCATTTTCTTCATTGAGCGCGGTGTTAACGAGATCCTCGAAGCTGTCGGCCTTGACGTTGGTGAGGGCATACTTGAGTTCCGGGTTAAAGCCTCTGCGAAACCTTGCCATCTTCTTAGCTTCAGTGGACACCTCATCTCCAGCGTACCGAGCGAGGCGATTGAACTCACTCTGATATCCGATGATGTCCAACTTGCCCTGCTTGAGAGAGCAAAACTCTTCACGCATTCTTTCCATGAGACCATCTGGGATGTGGTGCTTCAGGAAGGCTTCCTTGAAACGATCCCACGTGACTGGCATCCCAGTTCTCATGGCCTGGAAGTTTTCCCACCAAGAAGCTGCTTGACCCTTCAGCAGATATGAGGCATACTTGACCTTGTCTTCTTCAGCTACGTGTGCAATCTCCAGAGCCTTGGCTATCTCACGGATCCAGTCATCAGCGTCCAGAGGCTCGCGTGTGGCCACGAAAGCTCTTGGGCCCAGACTGAGAAACTCCTTGATGCTGACTCATGGAGCTGTCTGGTTGATGTGCTGATTAGCCTGAAACTGGGCCATCTGCGTCATGACTTGGGTCATCTGAGTCAACAGCTCCGTGATTGGCGGTGGCTCAGGCGTAGTGTTCCTTGTTGGTGGCATCCTGAATGGAAATGCATTTTAGCACAACAATAGACAATGATTGACTTGGCAACCGAAAGATAGATTATTCCGACGCATGAATAGACAACCACAAGGTTCACCATCACATGTTCAAATACATCAGAATATCCAATACACCATAAATGGTTCGAATGCCAAAGGATAACTAAACATAGCTAAGAATGGATACATCGGTACTCCCATGCTCATCACGCAGGACGGCGGCTAGGAGTACGACGAGAGGTACGGTGAGGAGTACGCCCACGAAAGTAGGTGGAACGACGATCCACGTAGATCGGACGTGTTCTGAGACCAACTCTAGGCGTGGTGAAGTACATAGCGTCGACTCCCTGTGCTCCAAAGCGTGGAATCCCAGTGTAACCAGCACCAAGGTTAAGGAGTGGACCTCTGATCGGCTCGTAACCTCCTGCATCTGGCAGACGACGCCCAACTGGCTGATCGAAACGTGCAAAGCGCTCGTCTCCAACAAAGTCTGTGGTGTAAGTCGCCAGACGAGTCAAAGCAAGGTGAAGCTGCTCTCTGACTGAAGCCAACTCCTGAGATAGTGTGCGGGCAACTGCGTCAGTGTGACTCACAAACTGAGCGGTGATGTGCAGCCTGGAGCTATCATGCTCGTAAACGTCCAAGTTGTCGTAGAGAGTGAAGTGAGCTCCCTCCGAAGTGATGTAACCACGGGGGATGTGGCGATAGATACAATCGTCAAATCCCCAGTAGTCAGCACGAAGGACGGTGAGGCTCACATAAGCTGCCTGCTGCACAGCCATATCCACCGTGGAACCCACTGCCTCATAGCGGTGGACTACGCTCATGCCATCATCTGACAGAATGTAGACGATAGCCTGGTAGTAGGTCTGCTCAAACTCTCGCTGCTGCTCGTAGACCTGGTACTCTGGTGCCCAATGGAATCCCAGAAAAGTGACCATGTCTCTCAGCATCTCCGGATAACCGGAAGTGCTCTCGCAACGAGTCATACGAACCACCTGCGGGTAGAACCTGAGATCCATCTGCAGATGATCGGGGAAGCTTTGATTAGACGCCGGTAGAAAAACTGAAGTGGCAAGCAACAACAAGGTTCCAACGAACGAAAAGGATCTTGAGAAGAACAGGATATCGAAGCAACATTTGGGAAACACGAGACCAAACACTCCTGAGGTACTACAGAAAACCCATCCGGGCTTCTAGAGGATCAATATCTACTGCTTAAGGAATAGAGGATCTGCTTCCGGGGCTTATGTGCCTCCGTTCTCAATCGTGAGTAGGCAACATGAAAATCATGTTACAACCACCTCCATTCCTATGGTCTAGTAGATATAACTATCATAGAGAAACCAGGATACGTGAAATCCTAACTTGAAAGTTTAGGTGAGAAGAGAAAACAACGTTGCACTTTCTTACCAGAAAAGGGAGGGTGGGTGGGGAAAGAAATAAAAGAACAGAATTCCTACTCTCACGTTTCATTTTTCCTATATAGCTACAAAATAGTTTCTAGACTCAACTGCGACCAGTAAAAGGGATCCTACAGGCAGACAGGCTCTGATACCATTTGTCGCACCCGGACTTCTAGAGGATACACACAGCCCGCTAAACAGTAGATAATTGGCTTACGGGGCCTACCTGCACCCGCATCTCAATATGAGTAGGCCAACACGTAAACGTGTGACAACCATCCTCTACTATTCATCGTCTGTGAAACCATCCAATAGGAATCCGAATACTTCCATTGACGTACTGCATAACATACACACATGGTACGTCAACGGCATTTGAACAAGTGATATCACAACAAATCTCTAAGACACAAGGAAATAGAAATAAGTGGCAAAAGCTCTCACTAGAGCAGAGATAGCAAATACAGTCATGCAGAGGACACATGTCCCAACAAGTCATCATTACATCACAGCGGAAGCATCCAAAGTGTCTGAGTACAGACAAGATCCAAATAGGCCTAAGAGGCCGGGAACGAAAGAACGGAGCCCATCCACGAAGTCTCGGATCCTGCCCGGGTCCGCTATCTACTCGTCAGCAGCCTCGTCATACTCCACGTAGTAGCCACCATGGGGATCCTCGGAAACGTAGTCTGCAGAACCAGCAGCCCCAAAGGGGTCAGTACGGACGAGTACTGGCAAGCAAGACGCACAAGATACCAAAGTGTACCCGACAACACCAAGTACAGATGCTTTGGGTTCAACGGAAGATAGGGGATACAAAGGTGCGGCAGCGGGCTGCACTAACCAACTACAGAGACACGCTACAACATTCGGCTAAAAGAAGGGGATAAGATAGCGCATCGGAGCCAACTACCACTAACCTCAAACAAACCCATCCTGGATCTCGCCCCTTATCCAAAGAAGCAATCCGAGGATAACTCACACAGTTGGATTAATGAAGGTTCAAGTTATTGTGTCAATGAGCCTATTACTAGTCAAATTATTATTAATTAGGTGTAAGTTGTCTAATCCTTGTTAGCCAGCCCTATCACCAAGTCATCCATAACCGCGGACAACACGGCTTCTCGAGAAGATTTAACCCTGCAGGGATGCACCAATTTGGCCGTACACGTAAGAATAACCCGCCAGGCGGGGATCAAACCCACCAAGCAGGCCACTCAACACAACCCAACTCTTCTTCGCATCAAGCCCAAAGAACCCCGTGCAATTGAGCGCACGGCTAGTCAAGCCCCACGAAGAAAAGGGGACCCTCATAGCACTCTAAGAACGTGTCTCCCTAAATGCCGACTACAAAAGTTACCACCCTGGCGCCAAGGGTTCGCACCTGCATATGCATGCGGCAAATGGAAAACCCGAACTAAATGAGGCGATTTGGACGAGATGCGAATCGAATCAAAGTTGAGGGGGGCGCCCATACACGCTTCCCACAGGCGGTTAGCGCGCTCATCATGGATCTAGAGGACAAGAACTTTTCCTGAGTTCGACACTAGCAGGCCTCAAAACCATACCCGGCCTCCTGCTGGTGCCTTATCATCAAATTATTATTACCTCAAACATTAACAGGCTGTTGTTTAAGTATCGAGCCCCCAGAACATAATAAATATGGTAAAAGAAATAACGGACATCAGACTCGAGCACAACAACCCTAAGCATGCTAGTACGACACAGGCAACAGGCAACAGGGTTATAGGTGTGGAGGTGAGGCTATATCCAGGGTTACAGGATAACATGTGATAGGATCGAAACACAAGCAACGAATCTTAAGGCTAGCAGAATAGACAACGGAAAGTATCGGTATCCAGTGTGGAAAGGACACAATGGTTCATGATGTGAGTGAATACTTGCCTGCAAACTCAGTAGCCTGGTACTGGGCTAACTCCTCTGAAGTGGTATCGTAAACCTCGTCTGTCTCAACGTCGTCGTCTATTCGAGAAGAAGCAAACAAACAACAAAGAGAGACAACAATCAATAACATGGCATAATTGCACAAACATGGGATGATGCATGACAATTTAATTGATGCATCAAAGATAAGCTAGTTGACATGGTAAACATATTTAAATGGGCCCATATGCAATTTGGGTTGCATATAGGAAGGCCCAAGAATTAAAGTTGAATTAAGTGATCTACAAATAACCATCATGTGAAAGTTGATTAGAATGATGCATGGATGATGAAAACAATAAGAAAACAACAATAGCTTCAATTTGATATGTTGTTTACCAAGTTTGGAATTTTATTTATTAAGTTATGAAATTTGGCTTCTTAAATGAGTTACACAAACATTTATTGTTTTCACCCATTTTAATTTTTCAAAATAGATAACAAAATTGATATTTGGAAAGAACACAAAATTTTAGATGGAATACATATTTCATTTGTTGAAAATGGATTTAAAATGAGCAAGTTATTAATTTGACAATTTTAAATGCATTAATTAAGAAACAGTTGTTTTCAGCAATTTAATTTATTTAAAACAAAACACAAAGTTGATATTTCCAAATTTCATGAAAAATGGGATGGAAAACAAATTTAGTTTGTTGAATTTAGAATTTTTATGCCCAAGTTATGAATTTTGCAATATTAAATAGATTACACAAGGATTTAATTATTTCACCAATATTAAATATTCAAAACAGTAAAAAAAAGTTTATATTTAGGTAGATAATTTAATTTGGTATGGAAAACATATTTTACTTACCCAATTTGGATTTGTATTGCAAAAGATATTTGAATTTGAAAAACAGGGGCTATTCTGTGATTTTAAAAGTCTTAATTTTATTCCCGGGGCATAGGTGCAAAAATAGAATTTTCAGAATGGGCCCTGAAAGTTGTGTTACGCAGGGCAGACCTGCCCTGGGTCACTGGCCAGTGGGCCAGTGCCCAGCTGGCGCCTGCGTGGCCCGCGGGCGTGCGCGCGCGTGGCCACCACTATCGCTGACAGGTGGGGCCCGCGTGGCTGCGTGCAAAAAGGGTGGCTTTTATTCGCGCGGCGGGGAATCGAACTCGCGACCGTGGGCTCGCGCGCGTGGGCCTCTGGCCACTGGGCTGTGCTGCGGAATCGTGACAGAACAGTGATGCGTGGGGTTTTGAGGTGTATCTTCGTCCGTTAACTGAAACGAAAAGTTCAGTTAACTGAACTTTGGCTGACACAGACGGGGATCGCCGGCGACCTGCTGTTGCGGCCGTGCGTGTGCGCGTGGACGCGTGCAGGTGGGTGCGGTGCGTGTACGTGCAACAGGAGGGAGGGGAAGAAGGTGGTTCTCACCACCGTTGCAGGCATGCAGCGGCTCGACGTTCTGCTCGGGGACGGCGGCGACATACGACGTGGACGGCTCGGTGGTGGCGATCTGAGGCCGCTAGGGCCCCTCCCTGGAAACGAGGAGGAAGAGGACGACACGGGGCTTTCGTTCCCGCTGAGAAAAGCCCTCAACGACGACCACCGTAGCCGCTGCGTCACCTCCAACTCTCGGCAATGGCGGTGACCGGTTTCGGTTCAGAAAAATTCAGAAGAAAAGAGGGGATCCGAGAGGGAAAAAGGGAGGTGGCGGCGCAGTGCGGAAGAGAGGAAGGAGGAGGCTAGGTTTTGGGGCTCTCGGGGGTAGATAAGGGAGAGGAAAGGGAGGAGGTGGAGGTGGGAGGTGCGGTGGTGGCTCCTGCTTGCGTCAGGGGTGACAACACCCGTACGGAGGAGGAAGAAAAGGAGCCGGGGCGCGCGCTGCGCGCTGGCTGGGGTGGAAGGTGGGCTGGGCCGGCCCATTCGGCTGGCCTGGTCTGCCTCCCCCAGCCCGTTTTTCAAAAAAAAAATTATGTTTTTTTTTGTAGAAAACACAAGAGAAGGAAAAGAAGGGGTTTTTGGGGTTCAAATTTTTTGGTGATAATTTTTATAGGTTCCTCATTGCAAAAGCCCAGTTGCACCAACTTTTGTTTTTCAAAAAATTTAAATTTTTGTTGCTGTTTGAAATTTAAATGAATTTGATTGAATTTTGCAATAATTGAAAATTAAGCAAGTTAATTATATGAAAATTCAAGTTTATTGGAAACAATAGAATTGTTTGATTTAAATGTTTCATTTGAAAATTGTAACAGACCAAGTGTGAAACAAGGATTTGAAATTTGTTTTGAAATTCAAATTCAATACATGAATGCAATATGATGACATGATGCATTTGAAATAAAAACAGGAAACAAACATTCTAAGGTTGTTTTCATACTTGGGATGTTACAACTGCTCATTTCATGAAAAACTAAATAAACAAGCAATTAACATCAAGGACATGAATAAGACATAGCTCAAGACAACATTATTGCAAATTTCTACACATAAAAAGCCTATAAATCATGCAAACATATGTAGCTCTTCAAATCAACTATGGCATCCCTATTCCAAGTCATAATACTAGCATCCAATACATTCCAACCCCAAAATACAGTAGCTCAATCTCATATAAAATGATGGGTGTGGTCTTATCAAAACAAAATAAAAACAAAAACTAGACGCTTCAAGTCTCTACGATAAATGCTTTGCTTAGAAAAACAGAAAGTAGACGTGTGCTAACCAAAAGAGTGTAGCTCCAGTGGGGTGTTCATCACATCCCCAAGCTTATGGCTTTCACCATTCTTGGATGTCTTGAGGCGCAGCTCCTCTATTCCCTGTGAAAAAACTTCACAAAACATGTTTCTCCCATTCTTTTTCTGTGGGGTGAGATTAGCAAGGACAAACAAATCACATGCTTGCTGTGCAAAATTCCAAATCAAATGCTCCAGTAGATAGACAATAAGGTTCATTATGTTGTATGTTCACTCTCTTGCTTGAAAGAATCATGGAAATTCGATTCCCAAGCCCAAAGAGTGCATAAAACAAAAGAAGGCAGAATCTGTCCAGAAAAGAAACAGCAGAAAAACGAACGTTTTTACCTAAGCTAGACTCGTCAAAACATTAATCCCATTTTTGTGCTTACAGAGGACGAAAAGTTTCAGAACATACTAAAAAATTAGCTCAATCCGACATACCAATAAAAAACGTAAAATCATACGGTGACCAGACTCGTGCTGAAACAGAAATTCCAAGCACTAGGATAGCAACTTTTAAATCCAAATGGGTGAAACTTGACACTTTATTGAAAACTCCAGAAACTAAACTAAAGACTAATTCTCTTGTTACAGCAAGAGGACACTAGGAAAAACCAACTAAGAACAACCGGGTTGCCTCCTGTAAAGCGCTTTATTGATAGCCGTATAGCTAGGCTTTTCTTACTTAACATCATGATGGTTGGAGTGAGGTGGCTTGGCATCCCCAAGCTTGGATTCTTGTACTTATTTGATACATGTAGGGTGAGCCCAGGGGTACATCCCCAAGCTTGATTGGTTGTCCCTCTTGATCTTTGTTCATCTCACTCAACTTTTCCTCCTGAAAAATTCTTCTTACACAAATCTCAACATAAAACTTGATTAGAGGGGTTAGTGCCTCCATAAATAAAAACCAGATAGGTACAGCAAAGACACATCATGAGTTGATTCTAAATATTAACTACTGTTACTACAGTTGTGCGTTGCTCCTTGATCAAAAGAACCACACAAAACACAAGTAATGAGAGCAATGCAAAATAAAGACATAATCTGCCAAAAACTGAACAGCCCGTAAAGAGTGCATTTTTAGAGGCACTTAAGTTGCTCAAATCAGAAAACTTAAAACTAATGAAATATGTAGCGATAACTAAATATTTCTGCCGTAAATTACCAGTTCAAAATTCCACTTCTGTGATTTTAAACATTTTTTGCAGTGAAGTTCAGGAATCTGTTTTTCTTGACAGTTAATTACTATTGTTTAATCCTATCTCTCATATAAGATTATTCTTGCCATTTAAGATGAGAAATAAGACAGAAATGTGATGTTACAGTAGTGAACTAATATTTTTATTGTTTTTAGCTTTGGAAAAAGTTTTAATGATAGAGACTTTGCAATGGTTTCATTGGCATGAACAACACATGTTCAAGGTCGACCCCAACTTCTCCATTACTCATCCTTCTCATTTACTTTCCCAAAAAATTTATAAAATGAAAATCTTAAACTAAATGATAGATAACAGTAGGTAAAGGTATTTTACATGTTGAAAAGACATAAATGTGTGCTCAAACCGAATAGGAAATTAAAGCATGAGGAACACACCAAAAAATATTAAACAATTTATTTTTAAGTCTAACCCCTTTCCTATGCATTGGCATTTCGTAATGAAACAAATAAAAGAAGCACATAATAGCAAGCATAGAAAGGTAGATCAAGTGCAACTTCAATACTTTCAGCATAAAGAGAGGAAATTTAATATTGTTGAAATATGTGTAACCATGTTTCCCTCTCTCATAATAATTTTCAGTAGCATCATGAATAGATTCAACAATATGAATATCACATAAAACATTCTTATCATGAGCCACATGCATAAAAGAATCACTACTCTCCACATAATTAAAATCCTCATTAGTGATAGTGAGAGTTAAACATTCATAATTTTCATTGCAATCATCATATATAGGAGGCATAGTATCATCAAAGTGAATTTTCTCCTCCAAGCTTGGGGAACTAGAAATATCATGCTCACCAAAACCAACTTCCCCAAGCTTAAAACTTTCCATAGAATCAGCAAGTATATCATTTTTATCCTCAATAGTAGGGGGACTAAAAATATCATATTAATCAAGACAAACTTCCCCAAGCTCAAGGTTTTCCTTAGCAATAAAGGTGTTCAAAGAATTAGTACTACCACAAATATGATTGTTTTGCAAATAATTTTTCAATTTCTCCTCAAACACTTCATGTCCTAATTCAAGGTAGATATTATACAGTTCTAAAATTGTTTGGTTGTTTTTTCCATTTTATAATTTTTTTTGTGTTTTAGGTTTATATGTTAGTATGCAACGCAAACAAGAATAAAAGCTTAGCACAATGCTCCCCGGCAACGGCGCCAGAAAATGCTTGATGACTCCCAAGTGCAGGAGATCAATTGTAGTACCTTTCGATAAGTATTTGAGTGTCGAACCCACGAGGAGCTGAAGGTAAGCTATCTATTCTCTAAAGCCTATAACCCTCTTATATGGTTGTTTATGCAAAGCAATAAGTTTGACTAAAACGAACTAACTAATTAAAAGCAAGTGACGTGGAGTGTGGTTTGTCTAGTAACTAGTGAAGCAAGTTTAAAATGCAAGTAATCCTAAAGCAAGTTTCACAAGTAGCAAGCAGCAAATATCTCAAGTATCTCAAGGGAGCAAGGGTTCTAGCAATAGGTGTTTCATTCGTGTGGTTGTCACAATTAGTGAAGCACATGTTTTAGTCTTAGTTGTTTATTCTAGGAAGGAGCCATGAATAGGTATAGTCAAGTAAATGATCTACAAACCCTTAAGATGGATCATGTGGCCAAGTAAATGACTGCACAAGATTGATTAAGACATAAAGTCCCACCATAGCCTTACGTTCTAAGGTCCCCTATATATATCCCCCAATAACTTAACTTTGTGGCCCGGTCTCAGGTTACTGTCACTCCCAAGTCACCACCACTCCATTATGCTACCGGTGATCACCTTACCTGCATTCCCCAACATATGCGTGCACTCATATATTGTACATAAATACAATCATAGAAGATAACAAACTTGTATGCAACCAATCAACGAACTATTTCACCATTGCCAAGAACAATTCACTACTCAAACATAGACGGGGAGACACAATACATCAAGGGAATATAGTATTGCATCATACATCGTGTTTGCCAAGAGATTACAGTGGAGAGATGGAGCTGATCTTGCTGTAGATGTTGATGATGAACACGCCGGAGGGGGGTGGAGCCCTCCGGGGGTGATCCCGGCGGCGTTTCCCCCCTCCTATCTTCTCTGGCGGCAGCCTTCTGTCTCTCTGTTTCGTGGTTTCGTCTCTCGGCGCCGCCTCCTTCTCGAAAAGGCCAGGGGACCCTTTATATAGTTGTTTTTAGGTCACGAGACACTCGGGAGAAGAAAGATCGACGGCATCGGAGCCACGGGGGAAAAAAGGGGGCCCACACGTGTCCAAGGAATCTAGCCGCGTGGAGGGTCCTCTTTTCCACCTGGTTGGCCTTTTGGCCCTCTACTTTGGCCCATGGTCTTCGTCTCAAAAATTCTGAACCGTGCTCTTTGGCCTTGCCCTTTTTGGAGTCCCGAAGCTCCCGGAAAGTCTTAAACACTAAAAAGTACGTTTTCTGGAAAAACAGGGTTAGAACCAAAAGAAGCGGGATTGTTCAGAAAATCCCCCAAATCATTATAAAACATGAATATAAGTTGCTAATATGTAGGAAAAACAAGTAATAACATGCAAAGTTCATGTATGCATTTTACATGCATCACCATCGCAACAGCCTGACATGCTCTTTGTTTCTAAATATACGTTTCAACCATGGTATTATAGGAGCATACCACATCACCTTGGCAGGAACCCTCTTACGGAGGGGCTCGCCGTCAACATCACCAGGGTCATCTCGTCTGATCTTATACCGCAGTTCAGTGCATATGGGACATTCATCCAAATTCTCGTACTTTTCACCACGATAGAGGATGCAGTCATTAATGCATGCATGTGTCTTCTGCACATCTAATCCTAGAGATCAGAGGGCCTTCTTTGCTTTGTACGTACTGTCAGGCAATACGTTATCCTTTGGAATCTTCAACTTCATTAATTTCAGCAACTCCGGTGTGGTACCGAGCTTTGTGTTGCCATCTTCACAATTTGAGTACATCAACTTTTTGTGATCATGTAACATGTCGTCGAATTTCAACCTCTCCAATTCACTTTCGGAGTCTTCCCTTGCATCAGCAATAATTCGACCAAGATCATCACCGGGCTCATCTCATGCATGTTCTTGATCACCTCCTTCTTCTGCATTGTCTTCCACTGTAGTATGACCATATTCAGGGAACATAGGATCCTCTTCTTCTTCATTGTCTTCCATCACAACCCTTCTTTCTGCATGCTTGGTCCAACAATTATAGCTGGGCATGAAACCTCTCTGAAGGAGGTGGCCGTGAAGGACTCTCGAGGAAGAGTGCTCCCTTGCGTTCCGACAGTCAGCACATGGGCAACACATAAAACCATTCTCTTTGTTCGCCTTAGCTACACCGAAAAATTCATCCAGGACTACCATGTACTCTGAAGTGCGTCGGTCACCGTATATTCATCGCCTCCGTGCATCCATCTGCATCATATAATTAAGTTTAGCAAAAACCATTACAATAGCATCTCCAATACTAAAATAACCACCGTACATCAAAAAATATAATATTTTTGTATAAATTACAGATGAAAGGGATAAGGTTGCTCACCTCGGTTGAGGATATCATTTTGTGTGAACTAAAGTGTGGTTCGGGTATTTTGTCGAACACCTCTTGTGCATAGAAAAGGAACACAAAACTGGCACCCACCTTTCTCACACCTCCTAGCAGAAAAAACAGAGGAGGGAAGGGCGAATATATAGGGAAGGGGGCATTCGTCCCGGTTCAGGCCACGAACCGGGACGAATGCCCCTTTTCCAACCGGGAGTAATTCTCTACCACTAGTGGAAAGAGGTCCAAAGAATTTTACCTTTAGTACTTATACCCCCTCCCCAAATAGAGCCGTTTGAGCAGGAAAATGATACCGGAAATTCTGGTTCAAACTTGAACCAGAAATTCCAGTTGGCCTTTGTTCTTCAGATATGGATTCGAACTTAGTTGACTTCTACCGGAAATTCCGGTTGGAGCGAATAATCCGGTTTGAAATATCTGGTTAGCTTCTGTCCCAAATTGGCTCCTAAACCGGAAATTCCGGTTGATGTGGAAATTTTCAGTTCACTTCTGTGTCTTCAACTTCCAGTCCTTAGCCATTTTGAGCACAAACTTCCACAACCGGAAATTCCGGTTGTTCCAGAAATTTCCGGTTGAAAATTTCCGGCTCATCTCTGTCTCAAAGCTGGGTTGGGATCTTCCTAGCCAGAAATTCCGGTTGACCTGGAAATTTCTAGTTAGAAATATCCGGCTCCTCTCTGTCCCAAATTCCAGTGATCTAACTTCACCAATCTTTTGGTGATCGATGCGTATATTGAAAATAACACCTACACACTCAACACCTTGATAAATAATGTACTTAGTATTGTTAACTAACACACAAAACCAACGGGAAAACTTAATGCACTTTCAAACGTGCTCACAGTCGTCTACACCAACGACAGCGCCAACATGACGGGTTATCTTGCCACATTCCAACGATGGGTTGAAAGGGCGAAGGAACAAGAGTTTCATAGGGCTTGATATTGAGTACACGTGCAATAAAAAGGATGTTTCCGTCATCCAACTATGCTTCAAAAAGAATGTCTTGGTCTTCCAATGGGCAAGGTACATTTTGGGCCTTGATCCATTTATAGGTTTATTATAAAAATTGCGTAGGATAGCAACATGTCCGGTCCCCATTTGAATCATATATGTGCGTGATATATAGAACATATGACATAGTTCATGGTAGTTTGTTGCACATTAGCAAATTCGTGATAGAACATATATAGCAAAATGCATATTGGTAAATTGCATAGGATAGCAAAATGTTCCCATTTGAATTCTATGTGAAAGATCAATTACTATTCAGTAGTGAATTAATTTTCCTTGTTGCATATTGACGAAATCCGTGATAGAACATATGACATAGTTAATTTATGACATATTGGCACATTGCATAGGATAGCAAATTTTTCTATGTGATACAAATTGCATAGGATTCCCATTTAAATTCTGTGTGATAGATCAATTTGTATTTAGTAGTGAATTAATTTTCCTTGTTGCATATTGGCATATATATTTAATTAGTAGGTTATTGTTATGATTCTTAATTAATAATTTGTTTCATTCTAATTTGTTGTTGCTTTAGTGACAAGAAGTGTCAAACTCTCATGAACTTCCTTTTCCGCAGGAGCATTCGTTTTGTTAGCGTTGATATATACAATGACAAGATCAAGATGAAGAAAAGCTTCAATATTGAGATATCGGCTGCCCGCCACATTGATACCCAGGACATATTCAGGCCTCAGCATGATAGGACTTCAATGGTTCATATGGCAATCGATTTGATCGACGACTACTACACTGATATGAAGACCAAGAGCGAGAACCACGATGAGTGGGAGACGACTCCACTTCATGGCAAGAACATTGAGTATGCCGCCATAGATACTTACGTCGCATACGAGTTGTACCGCATTATTCGAGTCGTCAACCATGGGCAGCGTCACCTCCTACCGGAAGCACCAGCAGTTGATGATGATGATGATTCAGACAACTACTAGTGTTTGCGTGGGCGAACACACTTTTTATATATATTTATGATGTGTTGTTCTTGGGGGTAGATCATGTGATCTCTATTATGTATAGTACTTTATATATATCTCTCTATGATGTAGTAGTGCTTGGGGGTCGATCATGTGATCTCTATTATATACGTATAGTACTTTATATATATCTCTCTATGATGTGTAGTGCTTAGGGGTCGATCATGTGATCTCTATTATGTATAGTAATTTTATATGTATCTATATTTATGTTCATGTTTAAGTATGATGTGAGCAAGATTTCATTGTGATCTATGTAATGGAGGAGTACTTCTCTAGGGCCAAGCCTAACATTGTGTATAAGTGTGCTATGGATTTTGGATGACAGACAATGCACTTCAGGGTCCGACCTGCTTTAGCGGCATCCACTTCTCTCTAGTGAGTTTCATGACTTATAGTCTGAAAGTATTGGATCAGACAAACATGAGGGAAAATTTTCAAGAGTTGGGTCATACCTTTGTCTTCTGACTTTCTAGGTCCTAGCCTAACACGACCAAGCAACTAGGTAGACACTTTTCTACCCTATTTTGACATCGGTACGGGCTTTATTCGTATAAGCCTAGTTTTTCTCCAACGGGACTAGGGTTTCATCGGAGAGGGACTCCGGCGTTGGGATCCCACCACAAGATTGGGGGTTCCCTAACATGAGCGTAGAAGTGTGCTATGGGTTTTAGATGGCAGATAATGCACTTCGGGGTGTGACCTGCATCAGTGGCATCCACTTCTCTCTTCTGAGTTTCATGACTTATAGCCTGAAAGTCTTGGATCAGACAAACATGAGGGAAACTTTTCAAGAGTTGGGTCATAACTTTGTTTTCTGACTTTCTAGGGCCTAGCCTAACACAACCAAACAACTAGTTAGACACTTTTCTACCCCATTTTGACGCAGGTATCGGCTTTATTCGTATAAGCCTAGTTTTTCTACAACGGGGCTAGGGTTTCAGCTGAGAGGGACTCCGACATTGGGATCCCACCACAAGATAGGGTGTGCCATAAAATGTGTGTACATGTGTGCTATGGGTTTTGGATGACATGAAAATGCACTTCGGGGTGTGACCTACTTCACCGGTATCAAGTTCTCTCTAGAGATTTTCATGACTTATAGCTTGAAAGTACTAGATCGGACAAACATGAGGGAAATTTATCAAGAGTTGGGTTATGGATGTCTCATTTTGGATTTGTCTCATTCTTCTAATCGATTTAGACATATTATTTGTCACATTTCAACTTACGGATTTGCATATATGAATTATTCAATATTAAATGGAAAAAGGCAAATAAGTTAATTATTATTTGCATTTAAGAATATTTTAATTCAAAATATTATTAATGATTTATTTCTTTTTATTTAAATAATTATTTCGATTCATAAAATAAATGTGTGTGACATTATAGTCCATGGGTTAATAGGATTGATAGGATACTATTATCAGTTACGTATTTCTTGTTTGTAGGTGGCTCATAGGGAATGAACTAAGAAGCTAAGTGTGCTAGTGCTGGAGTAGTCTAAGGATGGGTGGCCTGTGCGGGAAGTGTTAGTAAAAGGGAGTAATTTAGATTGAAATTAAGAATGCTTAGTGATAAATATGAGTTTAAGTGGTTAAACAATAGAAATAAAAAAAATGGAAATAAAATTGATTTTTTTCTAGAAAAAGTCGACAAAAGAGAGAAAAAAAAGACTATCCTTTAGTATAGTATAGGTTCTTGTTACAAACTGGTACCAAAGGTATCCGGCCCCGTTGGTTCTTGTTCTGAAAATGTACAATGGTGAACAATTTTTTGGATGAACAATTTTTGTCGGTGAACAAAAAATAATACGAAAACAAAAATACCGGTATTATTTTTGAAAATAATACCGAAACAAAAATACGGGTGAACAGAAAATAATGATGCATGAAAAATGTTTGTGAACCAAAAAAATAAAAGTTGTTTAAATGATAGTGAACAAAACATGTCGATGAACAAAAAATAAAAGTGAACTAAAATTTTCGGTGCACCAAAATGGTTCTAAATTTAAAAATGGTTTTGATTTTTAAAAATGGTACCAAACCAAAACTATTTTTAAAAATGGTTTCAAACTTGAAATGGTTCAATTTTTAAAATTTTCACATTTCAAAATGGTTCGGTAAAATAGAAAAGAAAAAATGATTCAGATTTTTAAAATATCAAAAACGAATATTTTCAAATAAAAATAAAATAAAAAAATAATAAAACAGAAAAGAAAGAATAAAACGGAAATAAAAGAGAAATAGAAAAGAATAAGAAAAAAACAAAAACAAAAAAAAGACAATGAAAAGTCCAATAACCGGTTGTGCCCCAATGAAACTCATGCGATGATCCGTGATTCGAATCTCCCCTTCCCTGCTATTTTCTCATACTTTTTCTTTAAAGAAAGGCTAATGGGCCGGGCCGCTGAGAAATCGTAGGCCGGCGAGTCCGAGTTACTACTCGCTACGAGCGATAAATAGGCGAGTCCGAATTACTACTCGCTCCGAGCGATAAATAGGGTATGGCCTTTTGAATCGGTACCTAAACCCAGTTTCTACTACTGTATGGGGCCTCTACGCGGCTCTGACCGCCCAAACCAGAACGAATGCATAGTATTAGTCCGGGTTCATGCCATAACCAGGACAAATGCACTAATCCGCTCTGGACAAAAGGCATCGATCTCGAGGCGTTCCCCTCGACTAGAAACGTGTTGCCCAAGGCCTCGTTGAGGCATGTCGGTTCAACAAGTCCTATTGCACTAATACACATGTCTACGTGTGTGCACACTCACCTCAATACCAGACTGTCCGTGCCTGACAGCCTTGGGAATTGGCACCGGAGATCAGAACACTGTTCCTTTCTTCAATTTATTTTGGGGGTGGTTTTATTTGGCTTAGTTGAAACATCGCAATACCAAGATTCGATTTTTGGAAAGTTGGGGTCGCCCCAATAATGCCCAAGCTTATCTTTCCACCACCTCTCAAGTCGTCATCATGCATCTTCCCTACCCCAAAGCGTGCAGTGGTCCATGGCATCGTCTTGCCACCTCACGCTTATTTTCGGTACAGTGCTCAAACATAAAACAGTTTCTACTATACTCAACATACAAGATATTTTATACTCCCTCAGTCCGAAATTAAATGTCACAAAGTTTGACAAAAGTGTATGTATCTAGACATAATTTTGCGTTAATACATCCAATTTTGTCAAACTTTGTGACATTTAATTCGTATGGAGAGAGTAGCTCTTTACAATTCGAAAATACGAGGACGCGCCGCCGCTAGTATTGTACGGATGGAACCACTTGTTACCTATAAATGAAGCCATCACCACGCATTTCTATTGCGGCATGCATATCTAAGAAGCAGCATATCCACCTGCTACTGATAAGAATGTTAATTTCAGTCTCGCAAGAGATGCTCCTTATCCCCACTCTCGTGGTACTTGTTTCCCTATGCTTGTACTTCAAGTCTAATAGATCCAAGAACCCAGCAGAGCTCCCCACAGGCTGGCCAATATTGTACAGGTTCCCGTCCTTGATGGTCAACCTTCACAACATACATGGCTACTTAACCGTAGTCCTCGCCGGATCGGGCCACAACTTCAGGGCACGGTCCACCTGGGACCGGGATGCGCTTCTTCATCACATGTGACCCTGCCAACGTCCGACACATCTTCACGACGAACTACACCAACTACCCCAAGGGCGCGCAGTTCGCCGACATCTTCGACATCATGGGCGGCAGCCTCTTCACCACCGATGGTGAGACGGCTCACCGAATGCATGTGAATGCCCCGAAGTTCTTTAGCAGCCGGTGGTCCGTCGCCCGTGTGGCGGCTCACTGCCGTGACAAGGTGGAGCATTGTGTACTCCCATTCCTTGCCCAGATGGCTAGCACCAGCACTCCATTTGACATGCAGAAACTGATGGGGAGGTGTATGCTCGAACATGAATATGCGGTCCATGGATGTCTCGGAAGCCATGGACACGGTCATGGAAGTAGGCTTTCTCCGGAATATAATTCCAATCTCTTAATGGAAAGCAATGAGGCGCCTAAATATCGGCCCCGAGAGAAAGCTCAACGCTGCTCACGGGGTGCTACGCAGGTTCAATCAGGAGATGAAGGAAAGCCGGAAGATCAATGTAGGAGTAGGAGATGAAGTTAATGTAGTGGACATGTATTCTGCCTGCTTAGATGACCCACTCTATGACGATCATGAAGTGCTTCATGCCACCCCCATTGGCTCCTTGCTCGCTGGGCGGGACACGGTTGCCACTACCCTATGGTGGATCTTCTACAACCTTGCCCAAAATCCGGATACCGTGTCAGCCATCCGCAAAGAACTCTCACCCATTGCATCATGCAAAATGGCTGGCGGGACGACCGATGCGATGGTGATATTTGAGCTAGAGGAGACCAAAACCCTGGTCTATCTGAGAGCCGCCTTGTACGAGACACTCAGGTTGTACCCACCGGGGCCTATCGAGCGCAAGACAGTGGCCTTCAATGATATGATGCCGAGTGGTCATGAGGTGTGCGCTGGGGACGCCATCTTTGTTTCTCTATACTCTATGGGGAGAATGGAAGGCATTTGGGGTAAAGACTGCCTCAAATATAAACCAGATAGGTGGCTCTCAGAAGATGGTAGCAACTAGCTGAGGTATGTACCATCTCACAAATTCTTGGCCTTCAACTCAGGACCGAGGGCTTGCCCCGGCAAGGAAATCGCGGTTATGCAAATGAAGACAATCGTCGCTGCAGTCGTGTTGAACTTCCATGTGGAGGTCGTGGAAGGGCAGACCATCAAACCCAAGACATCTTGTTTACTGCAGATGGAATATGGGCTCACCGTGAAGGTAATGAAGCGAGAAATGTGATAATTGGCCTTTATTTGTATGTAAATGTACTTATATATAAGATCTGCATGATCACCTCGGTGTTATGTTTATGCACATGTCTTGTTATATATATATGAATAAGAATCCCCATGTATTGTCACTATGAAAAAAATAACATGAGAGATTTGTAGGCGTCGGTCATTGGTTAGGCTGATGGGTCGTGGAGAGTGATGCCATCCTCCCAAAAGTAAAAGAGAGGCGGTGTAATAACCTTAGGCCCCGCTTGCCTACTCGGTATTGTTTCTGGACGGTATTTTTGTACCCGCCGTTTTCTGGGTGTAGAGGGGAACGACGGGAAATAAAACGGACTTCTGGTGGTCCGTGACTTTTCCCGGGCGGAAAAGGCCGAAACGGAGAAACGACGGAAAATAATACGGCCAACCAAGTGGCTTTACTGGACTTTGTCGAAAAAATACTGGGCCTCGTGAAATACCCCCGTTTTGGGCTATAAAACGCCCATCCAAGCAGGGCCTTAGGGTCCGCTTGGATGACTGGAATTTAACCAGTTACGGGGGTATAATCTCACATATACCTCTTTAGGTCTGTGGATCCTTTGCACACACAGTTCGGCGGAGACGTTCCAAGCGGGGCCTTAGTGTGTGACCCTTGTGGTCGCTTTTAGGCAATTTAAATTTCCTTGCACCATCTTATCCTTAGCTGATAATGCGATAGCTTTCATTTCTTTTTCATACTGTTTCCAAATTAAGTTCAGATCAACCTTTTTTTTTTGAGATTGAGTTCAGATCAACCTTTTAGGGAAGTGGTAGAGCAGACAACGCAGAAGTATATTCATTAGGGTCACACCGTTTTATCACAAATTACCATAAATTATACAAGATCTATTCAGTAAAATTCCAATGATAATGTGTTAATTCTGCTTATAAAGATGTGGCCAGTCCAGTTGAACCACACAGCCTTAACGAATACATGTGGCTCAATCCGCCTAATCACCCGCCACGAATATGTGGCCAGTTGCACCGCACAGCCTTGGCGATGGTTTTATTTAGAGACAAACTCCATCTCCATCAGTCCTTTTGTACTACACTAGCACTCTAGCAGCGGTTGGTGTGCAGACGTTTTCGCATTGAACAGTGATGTGGAATAACTGTTGATTAGCCTACCACAAGGTATTTTACAGATCCAACAAATAATATAAAGTCATCAATTCCTACTCCTGTATTTAATTAAACTCATCAGAATCATAGAAAAAAAACACATTGATCTTAACCATGTGGTGGTTAGAATCACGTGTCATTCAAAAAGTTCACTCCAAACACTTGTCGAGCAGCATTTGCCATCTCTAGATACGAACCCCTTGAATTTGTCAAGTGAGAACCCTTTAGTCGAAAAGTTCCTCTCCCTTGTGGCAGCGTCGTGCCACACTGGGGAGTCCCTAACCCTAGCTCCCCGAACACCACCCTCCCGCGTCCCCTATCGTCGCTGATACTGGGATCCTCGTGTGACGGATCGGCGGAGGCGGTACTCTTCCTCGGCCAAACTCTGATCGAGTTGGCGGCGATCCGCCCCAGCCTGATCTGCAGCACTGGTGCGGGCAGCGGCAACCAGAGTTGGTTTGCTGGCAGCGGAGGTGGATGGCATGATGACCAGTGGTGCATGCGGCGGGTGGGCACAGATCCATACCGATAAGGGTTTTCGCCGCCCGACCGGCAGCAGCCCTCGCCTCTCCTTCGACTCCGTGAATGGCTCGCATATTATGGGCTAGACCCACAACACGAGGACAATGGTGGCGGTAGCCTACTCCTTCGCCGGATGTGGTCAGCCGGCTGCGGATCCCCGATCCCACAGCTAATCCCGGCGGCGAGTTGGGAAGGAGGGGCTGCCGGTGAAAATCGAGTTTATACTACGGTCATGACTGGCGATGGCGGCGACTATGCGTCGTTACCTTCTTGAAGGCATTTGCAGTTGTTGTCTACCCACTCAGGCCGCTCGGGGGGAAATCCTAGACCTATTCCCGAGACGGATGATGGCGGTGCTCTTGGTGTTGCCCTCCCTCACGAGGGCAATGTTTTTGGAGCATCTGCTGGACGGAGGAGGGAAGAAGTGGAGTGGTGTGCATATACCGCGTCGACAACGGCGTGTCTCGCTGGCGTGGCGCAGCGGGGTATCAGTGTCGGATGCATGTTGTTGGAAAAGCATAGGACGGAAGCGTTGTTTCGTGTCATGGTGGCGTCGACGGCACTCCTGGGAAGGTCATTACTTTGATTACTCCAGAAGATTGATCTACGAAAGTTGGCGATGGCGGAGCATCAGCGCGCGCATAAATGTGCACCATGTGTCTGCTGGACCAGTTTGTGCTCCCGGCTCGCCATCGGGCAGTTTGGGTGAGCCTTTCGGTTTTTAGATGATGTGGGTTGGTGTGTAAGGTCAGAGCATTTGGCTCCGATCAGGTCTACCCACTTCATCAAGATTATAGGTGCAGCGAGTTATCGCCTAGATGGTGGCTCTCGTCTGATCGATTTAATTTTATATATGGCATGATGGTTTATGTCTCTGTTTTTTAATAAAGAAAACATTGTGTGCATCATTTTGATGCAGAGGCGGGGTTCGTCCTCCGTTTCAGAAAAAAAAATGTGCCCTCTCGAGCATCAATCTAGTAAATCAACATCTGTCTCCATATCCTTGATCTCCTAGAGCCGATAAGCTCGAACTTCATGTGGTCAACCATTTTCTACATGATTGTCTTCCGCAAGCTCGGCCTATGTCATTAATTGCTTACATCGCTTGGACTATGCTCTGGGGTCTCTGTTTCAAGGCGATCTTACAATCACCGGAGTATTGCACCCAACTCAAGACCCTCACCTACAGGTTCGGTGATGTTGGCCAGCCTATCAGCGACGCCACGCTCCCCATTAACACTGTATGTGCGGCCTTAGCTAGAAGTTCAGCCCACAATCTAATGCTAGACAAATAGCCTTGCTTATTTTCCGCTCACAAGTTTAAGAATATCCATAAAAAAACAATTAATGTTGGCGACTAATCTACGGGCTGGGGGGCTCCTAGCTAAATACGGCTCCGCGGCGGCAGTTGATTGGCGCCGCCTGAAGCATTCGTTAATGGGCTTGGCTCATTTAAGTTTTCAGCACACATAAAAATCTGAACAAAAATTAAATTTGAGAGAAAATAAATTTGAATAAAAATATTTAAACAAAAAAAATTACAGAAAAGGAACACACACAAGATAACAGAAAAGGGAAACAAATAAAAATTTGAACAGAAAAACAGAAAAGGAACAAAGAAAAAAAAGGAACGCTCCGGACGGGCCAGCCCACTAAAAAACTCTTCAGACGGCGCGCCAAAATTGGGTGGTATTGAGAGATTTCCTACGGGTGGTGGTTAGAATTTGAGAAATACCATCCATGTTGGCTACTCCATCCGATGGATGGAAATGAACTTATGATGCACAGTTAGCCGTAGACACTATATATAATATAGCCTAATGCGAGTTCTAATAGGGACTCGCCCGTGTAATTATTTTTAGGCGGTGCAGGGGATTCGAACGAGGGATCTCTTGCTACAACCCGCAACGCTAAAGCCAGTGGGGCAAAGCACATTTCTGTAAGTTTCCTCTTTCATACCTTTTTATCCTCTTCTTTTTTCTTATTTTTTGTTTCTTTTTCGTTTTATTTTTTCTTTTTTTGATTTTTTTGTTCAAACTTTAATGTTCAATTTTATATGTTTTCAAATTCGAATTTTGTTCGAATAAAAAACTGTTCAAATTTAAAAACTGTGTACATTTGAATTCTGTTCAAATTGAAAATCTGTTTAAATTTAAAATATGTTCAAATTAAAAATTGTTCAAAGTTGAGAACTGTTCATATGTAAAAAAAAATTCATGTTTGAAACCGTTGTTCAAACTTAAAATTTGTTCAAAAATAAAAATAGTTGATATCTGAAAATTAAAAAAAAATCTAAAGCAAGGTACAGATCACTCAATTTGTCACTCGTCATAATGAGCCGGCCCATGCGTCCGCGCCTGCGGGCGAGCCTTTGTAGCGCTCGCTACAAGCGACCCATAGGGGAAACCTAGTTAGCTAGCGACATTTTTTTTTGGATAGGAGGTTGTAGTATTTTTTTAAAACGTTAAATGTGGGCCCACTACAGGCCATTCTTCACCAGATAGGCCAGGGCATCTCCACTGCCTTCCTTGCCCTCAAATTGTGGGATGCTGGAGCACGAGTCACTTCGGCCTTGGACCTCAAATGGTGGGCCGGGACACTTAACGGAAAAAGATCTGTAGTGGCGCAGCATTTTTCTAAAAATAAAAATGTAGTGCATTCTCCATATAAAAATGTACTACTCCAACTATATAGTATATTTTTTATTTTTTTGACTCAACGAATCAGCTGACACACGGGCCCCGGCTAATATGCACACTTCCTTCTTGTTCAAGCCTTGAACTTGGTGCGGTTAGCATTGTACGTACGTACAGATTGTACTGAACAAGCTAATTAATTAATCCCACACAAGGATACGGTCTAGCTATATGTATCTTGATTGATATCATGACCATGCATACAGATATTGTATCTATCTTGAAGCTACAAGGAAATGAAACTAAGGTCGAGGGCCCGATGCGATCGATGGGTTCAGCTGTGCCTGTGCGGGATGGGCGCGCCGGAGCCACGGCGATTGGTGTCCGGCGGAGGGTCCACGTACCCGTAGTCCTCGTCTTCGTCGTCGGCTCCGGCCAGCTGCCTCCCGCCGCCACCCGTCTCCACGTCGCCGAAGCTCGTCACGTCAGCACTGCCCAGCAGCATCGCGGGCGCCGCGCCGGCCGGAGGCCGCGGCACGGCGCCGTCCACACCGCACAGGCTGCGCATAGCTAGCAGCAGCAGCACAACCACCGCGGCCCGCCTCGCCGGCAGTGGCGACGACGACGTCGTCATGATCGATCCGACGCGCCTGGCTAGTCGCTACGCTACAGCTTTGCACGCTCCCAGGCCGGGCGGAATGGGCGAGCGAGGGTCATGGAAAGGGCGTGGTGCAACGATCCAGCTATAAGAGAGCGGGCACGGAATGGAAGCTAGGGCTGGGCATTCGGTTCCCCCGAACCGATCGGTTCGGTGCTTCGGTTGGTAATTAATTTCGGTTCTGGGAAACAGAGCACCGATCGGTTAGTACGCTTTGGCCTACCCGAGCGATCGGTCAACCGAACGATCGGTTCGGTCCACCGAATGGGCCGAACAGACCGAGTTGGCCTGAAGCGTTAGCCACAATACCAAGCTGGGCTGGATGGGCTGATGTTTGATTAGAGGCCAGGTACAGCCCGTATTGTTTGGCTGCAAGCACAAGTAGTATATCTACAGAAAAAAATGCAGAGAAGCACTACTGTACTACAACGGAGAAACAGAGGCACACAACGCAAGATTTATATCAGCAACGATATAGTGGCAGAAATTATTCAACCAGACCATAGATAGTTTAGCACACACGACACACTGAAAAAATCTGACTTAACAATTGAGTTTGATAAAAACTAAAAAAGCCGCGGAGAGCAAAGCGCACAGAAGCAATCTTGTCCAGCGGCTGCCATCCATTCTGAACATCATCTTTATTCCTTCAACTTGAAGCTTCATCAACCAGACATTGAGAACTGCAAGCAACCGTATAAAACATCAATAATATTACATGTTTTAAATACATCATTTAAGGGATAGGAGAAGAACAATTAACTAGATAAAAATCTGACCCATGTATGAATAAATATAGTGGAAGCTCACCAAATTTCAAGTAGGTTTTGTAGTGGTGTTGGACTTGGTTCCCTTCGCTTCGATGTCTTTGTACTCAGCAATTAATTCTGAAAATAATAGGAGTGTAAGCAAAGCATTCAAGAATAACAAACAAACACATTTTCCATAATGCAATATTGATCTTATTGTGTTACCTTGCTCCAGCTTAGTTAATTCTTCGGTATTCTCTTCGATGTTGATAGGAGTAGTGTGTCGAACCAATCCTGAGTGCACACAAGGGCTTCTACCATGAAAGGGGTCAAAGACGTCCTAAAGTCATCAAGAACACGACCACCCGTGGAGAATGCGGACTCTGATGCTACTGTGGAAATCGGGATTGCAAGAACATCACGAGCCAAGCACCCCAAAACAGGAAACCGAGATGAGTTCACCTTCCACCAAGATAATATGTCAAATTTAGGACCATCATCTTCGGGCTCCTCGGCAAGGAACTTATCAAGTTCAGACTTGTTGCTGCTGCTGCTACCATTGTTCAGCCTCATCTTTTTGACCATCAAAGACTTCATCATGCTTGCACGCCCTCCACTTGCTTCAGCTTCCAGAGAGAAACTTGTTTGAGCAGATTCAATACTTGGCGCATACATGACTCTGTATTCTTCAAACAAGTCTCTAAGATAATTGTTGATTGCAGCCCACACCTTAGGACCATTGACATCTCCATATATTTCATAAATGGCAAACTGTGTGTATTCTGCAAGCTTGTACCTGCAATTCAAAAATACAGAAAAAGTAATAAGTGTCAGTGCCATAAGAAAAGAATCATATCATTGAAAAGAATCCTTGCATATAATGAATAAAAGATAGAATCATGTCATTGCTCTTAAGTATTTACCTAGGATCAATAGCCGCTGAAATAAATATCATCAAGTTGATGTTCTCTTTTTCCTTCCCCTTTTTGCTAGGATCAACCTCATGCCAATTGCCCCAATATTTATCAAACTTATCCTTCATCCTTTGTGCCATTGATTTTTGCACAACATCATCGCTATCCATCCAATTTTTTACTAACAGATTAACCTCACCAATGTCATGGAAAAAATTATTAGAAGTCACATGTAATGATGTAGAAACACGGGTGGTTAAATCAGCAAAATGTCTAAGGAAATCCGCCATCTTCCTAGCATTGTCCCAATCACTCTCATCGGGAACTCCAATACATTTGTCCTTACTTTTATCACTTAGTAGATCAAGTGAAAAATAAGGATCTTCGTCGGTATACCTTGCAAAAACTTTCTCATATCCAACATCAGCCTTCAACATAAAGTATGTGGAGTTCCACCTAGTGCTGACATCAAGATTCAGGAACGCCTTGGTGTTGACCTTCTCAAGTTCAGCACATTCTTTAAATTTGGCTATCCTAGGTGGGCTATTCTTGACATATCTAACGGATGCACGCACACGCTTGACTGAAATTTCAACTTCTTTTACACCATCTGACACAATTAAATTGACAATGTGGGCAGCACATCTCATGTGAAGGAATTTGGCTCCAGCTATGCTATTATTTGCTTTATTCAGTTCCTTCTTCATGTAACCAATACCACCATCGTTACTAGAAGCATTATCAACAGTAATTGTCATGACCTTCTCTACCCCCCAATCTATCAAGGTTTTCTGCAAGTGTTTCCCAATATCATCTCCTTTGTGACCCTTAACCTTGAAAAAGCTAATGATTTTCTTGTGAAGTTTCCAATCTTTACAAATAAAGTGGGCAGTAACTGTCATGAAGCTTTCTTGTTGTTGAGAAGTCCAACAATCAGTGGTAAGACAAACTCTCTCACACTGTTCTTTAAAGAAAAGTTTTAGTTTAGCCTTCTCTTCAAAATAAATCCGAACAGTGTCCCTAGTGCATGTTCTCCTAGATGGAACTGAGAAACGTGGACATGCTACACATATGAACTTTTTAAACCCAGATTTTTCACCAAATGCAAACGGCAGTTCATCCTCTATGATCATTGCAGCAAAAGAATTCCTAAGAGCCTCAGGGTCAAATTTCCAAGCATGCACACTATCACCACTATTAACTTGCAGTACAGTTTGCTTATCATCGCCAATATTTCTATGAGGGTTACGCTTGCAAACACGAAAATGCTTGCCCAAGGCAGATGTACCGTTGATAACCGGATGAGCGGCGATGTCGGTCTTGCAGTAGTTGCACTTTCCTTTTTGCAAGACACCGTCGACCATGACCTTGTCGAAGTGCTTCCACATCTCTGATCTCGCAACCATCTGCTTACGAGCTTCCTTCTTCCCACCCTCCTTCATAGCATCCGGATCCTTACTATTGGGGTCACCCTCCTGCCCTCCTTCCACTCCATCCAGCACAACAAGAGCACCATTTTCATTCCCTGCAGTGAGAAAATAACACACGTACAATAGAACAAATAGTAAGTCAGCGAGATGGATGTGATGGTACCGCTCATACAGGCAAACCAATGTTACAGGTGAAGTAAAAAACCTGCATCAGCCCGTTGCACCTCACCATCAGCAACTACAGCACCACCATCCGCAACTACAGCACCACCATCGGCCATCTCAGCATCCATAACAACGGTCACAACAGCTTGGGGCTCTGTCTCGGATGACATCTGGAATTAACAGTAAATGAGTCCAAATGAGTACAAAACATATTCAGAGACATCTAAAAGATTGCAGACTGCATGGATCCACACATCTTAAACACTTGGATTCAAGGATACACACTTCTGGCTCCATCGAATCAGTAGACTGATTTTTCACTCAACTTTACAAGCCTACCTATTAAATAACACAATTTGATCTACTGAATCAGTCTACTGAATCAGTACGAGTAAAAAAGATTCAGTAAAGTTGTGTTACCAGAGTACAGAATCAGTAGACAGTAGTAGTAGAAGCCTACCTACAAGTTAAATCAATCCACGGTAAATTAAGCCTACCTACAAGTTAAATCACTAGTAGTACAACTACGAAGCTAGCTGCCAAGTTGAGGGCCTAGGTGCTTAGGTTTTACACGGTGAAATCTGGGGCTACCATGAGTCCATGAGTCTCCAACACGTGAATGAAATCTGAGGCTACCGGATGAGAGTGATTGGGTTCGGGATTCCCACATGGATAATTGATTCTTTGAACACCTAGCTAACAGTAAAACACATGGAGTCATGGAGTCGGGATTCACACAAGAACAACACGGGAAAAGTAGATCGAACCAAAAGTAAAAACAACTTACTTTGCAGGACGTGTGGTGCCGGATCCGTGCAATTGCTTGACGGCGGCGACGGTTGTTCTTCCGGTGTACGATTCAGCCGGACGCTGCCGTTCCCCGCCGCTGTTCCCTGCCGCTAGCGCTAGGTATTGGGATGAACAGATACTGCATCGGGGCGGAACGCAAGTGCAGGTCATATAGCGATTTGGGAGGCAGGAAATCAATTCAACAAGGAAGGAGGAGCCGTGATTTCTGCCGAGCATATTTTGGTGATTAATTTCTGCGGGATGCGGGGAGTGCGGGAGTAGAAGTGTAGAACCGCGGGTTGACTTGGTAGGAAGAGTAGAAGAGACGCGGGGTCGAGGGTAGGGGATAAGCGAGATGGCCTCGGTTAATCGGTCTGTTCGGTTGACCGACCACCTGGACCGAAACTACCGAAACAAATTCGGGTTCTGCACATCCCTAACCGATCTCAGCACCGAAAGATTCGGGTTCGGTCGCTTCGGCTTCGGTCCGAGTTAATACGGTTCGGTCTTTCGGTTCTCGGGTTTTATGCCCAGCCCTAATGGAAGCGGGAGAGCGGACAAGGGCCGTCGGGGCGGCTGTTATTCGGCGCGGGCGGAATGCGGGGCGGTCATCGCGCCCTCCACGCTTCCCTTTTTCTTTTCCCGTCCCCAACCAGATCCACACCAGGTGTCGATCAGACAGAGCAGTGCATGCTTGCGTTGGCATGGCGATCGATCCACCTGCGAATTTGTTTCTCCGACCGGCAAATCCCGCGTGATTCCTCCAGTACAGGCCTTAACCACGGAGGACCGCATGCAGAACAAAATTGTCATGCCATACGATCTCTATTTTTTTCTGTTAATAACTCCGTTAGCACGTCTATGGTCACAAGTTTGGCTCCAACAGGTCTGTCGTCGGTTACATTAGGACTCCTTCTCTGGCGACGGCGAGGCCAATCCTAACTCTCTCGACTCCTTTTGTTGGCGGCGAGCTCGCGCCCCCCATTCCACCCAACTCCTCCGCATGATCTAGTTGTATAGCTGGACACGAGCCGGCAAAAAGCTCGTCACTTTCGGGCCGAGTCTGACTCGGCTCGTTGCTCCCGCGAGCTGGAAAACGAGGCTCGGCCCCGAGCTTCTTCTTAGCTCGGTGGGGCTCGCGAGCTTGAGCCAAACTGATGCACGTGGATGACATGTGGGTCCCTCTATACCGACAGCGGTAGAGGTGGCTTGGGGGGGGGGGGTATTGCGCGCCGGAGAACGGAGGGAAATGTAGAGAGCTGTGCTTGCGGAACCGCTATGGCGAGGCAGGGCCGAGGTGCTGCCGTACTGGGCGACGCGCCGCCGCCACCAACCTGCGAGGGAGAGGGCCCGCTTGATGAAGACGGGTGAACGGGGCTGGCAGCTAACGACAGCATGTGGCGGTACTAGTACAAAAAGGGGCTCTCGTCCTAGGTTTTAGTCCTTGTTACGTATTGAACCAGAACTAGAGGAGGCGGCGGCAACCGTTCGCCTCGCCTCGAACCCTTTTAGTCCCCGGTCGTAATACGGACCGGGACTAAAAGGGTTTCGGCAACCGTTCGCCTGGCCCGAAACCTTTTAGTTCCGGTTCGTAATACGGTCTGGGACTAAAGGACTAAACCGTTTGCCTCCCGCGCGCTTTGGAAGTTGTTCCGATCGGGAGAGGGATAAAAAACAGAGACAAGGGCCATAATTGCTACAGTAACTATTGCCTCTCTTCTTCTTCTTCTTACTCTCCTCTCTTCTTCCCCATTCTCCACCATGGCTCCATATGTTATTCGGTTTTTGGAAGTTCCCGCACATGTCAGGACCCTCGAAGTCGCCTACACGAACGAGAGCGCGCGGGTCCCGAGTCTTCTTGCCGATTTGAAGCGATGGCTTCACGAGGATGAACACAACTTTCTTGGCCTTGATCTCGAGTACACGGCCGATCAACGAGATGTTGCCGTCATCCAACTTGCTCACAAGAAGCATGTCACAGTCTTCCAATGGGCAACGTAACACGAACTTCTTTAGAATAGGATAGCAACATGTGGCCATTTGAATCCTATTGGAAAAAAGAGCTTCTTTTGATTCATATAGGATAGGAAAATTGCATAGAATAGCAACAAGTGTGGCCATTTGAATCCCATTGGAAAGATAGTTTTTTTATTCATATAGGATAGGAAAATTGCATAGGATAGCAACATTATGGCCATTTGAATCCTATTTGAAAGAGAGAGCTTCTTTTGATTCATATAGCAACATGCATGTGTCAATTTGAATCCTATATGGGAAAGAGTTTTGTTTGTCATGTACATGGGAAGAGCAATTCTCATCTTTGACTCATAGGAGAGATCCATTTTTGTGTAGGATAGGAAAATTACTCATTTTGTTCTATTTATTGTTGCATTAATTGAAAGAATAAACTTTTTGTGTAGGATAGGCTTTCATCAACAAAATTATTGAAATCTTTTTGTGTAGTGATAAACTCTTTAAGCATGTTCTCAAGATCAGAGGTGGAACTTGTATGATTGTTATAAGCATTGCCATAAAAATTCCCATATGTATTACCATTACTATTACGATATGACCTATAGTTGTTGCCACCAAAGTTATTCTTGTAAGAAATGTTGTTGAAGCTGTTTCTAGCAATAAAATTCACATCAATTTGATCATTATCATTAGCAACTAGAGAGTTCAAGGGAACATTATTAGGATCCATTGGCACTTGTTTAGATAGAAAAGAAGCAAGCATATCAGTATCACTCAAAGGAGAGACCTCCTCAACAGAATTTACGTCTTTGCATGTTGGAGCCCTTTCTGTGTGCCATTGGGAATAGTTTGTCATTAGACCATCCTATAACTTGTTTCTTGATCCTAAGGTGAGGTTCATGAAGGTTCCTCTCGCGGCTGAATCCAATAAATTTCTTGAAGAAAAATTTAACCCTGCATAAATAGTTTGGACAACCATCCACGTAATTAGTCCGTGTGTGGGACAATTCTTAACTATAGTTTTCCTTTTTTCCCAAGCTTTAGAAAATTGTTCATTATCTTTTTGTCTAAAGTTCATAATGTTACTCCTCAGTTGTATAACTTTTGTAGGTGAATAATACTTCCCAAAAAATAATCTTTGCATTTAGTCCAAGAATCAATGGTATTTCTAGGCAAAGACAAAAACCATTCCTTATCTCTTCCTCTTAATGAGAAAGGGAACAATCTTAATTTCACAATATCACCATCTACCTCTTTATATTATTGCATGTCACATAACTCAACAAATTTATTTAAATGAGATCCAACATCTTCTCCAATACTAGAAAATTGATCTTTCATGACAAGATTGAACAAAGAAGGTTTAATTTCATAAGAGTCTGCTATAGCAGCAGGTGGAGAAATTGTTGTGCATATGAAATCATTATTATTTGTACTATAAGTCACAAAGCTTGGTATTCTCATTAGAAGCCATGCTTGCAAGATAACACAAATATAATACTAGAAACTAGAGAACTATTTTTGGTGTGGGGGGGGGGCGAGGGGGTTGATAAAGAGAAAACGAGACTAAACAAAAGTAAACTAACCAAAAAATAAAACGAAACAAAGAGAGTGAAAGTGTGAGACTCCCCTTGCAGCAAGCTAGAAATCCCCGTTAACGGCGCCAGAAAAATTACTTGATACTGACGTGATCACACGCTCGTTGGGAGACCCCAAGCGGAAGGTATGATGTATTATAGAGTAATTTTTACCATAGTATAGAACAAGATTTATCGAACTAATAGGACTTCGTAGTCTTGAAGAAGGTTACTTGTATCAATGGCGCAAGACCAAGCGTGGAACCTGCACATAAACACAAACTCTCTGTTCCCCCAACTTTCCGGAAGGTAGTCAATCTTCCGGTCTTGCTGAAAATAGGAGAATTAAATATATAGAATCTTTGAAAAAAAATAAACTTAAATAGGAATATAAGGGAAACAATGATGAAAGTGCTTAATAGAAGGTTTGAAATATGAGGAAAATAGGACCGGGGACCATAGGTTCACTAGTGGTGTCTCTCCAAAGAAAACAAACATGCTGAGTGAACAAATTACTGCCGGACAATTGACAAATCATGAACGTATAACAATACTATTATGACGTGAAAGTTCATGGGTTCTAACATTGTAGAAATTCCGTCAAGGCATATGGACCACTATCCAGCATGCATCCATATCTAAAATTCCACCTCAAGAAAGCTACCCAGCAAATCCCTTGATATTAAGGTTCAACAACGAAGTGATTTTTATGTGTGCAACAGACAAATGCATTAATATCAATACGTAATGTCACGAGTGGTTATCATCCGTAGACAAGAGCACCGCTATTTTCTCCCTAGTGGCAACAACACATCCTCCCTCCGCACGTTTCTGTCACTCGAGTGCAGGCAACAATGAGGCATGAACCCACTATCTAGCATATAAACCCTCTCTTGGAGGTGAAAACAACTACGTGGCGAAGATAATCATAAACACCGGAGAGCATTGTCCGAGAGGAACCGGCTAGGGGCGAGTCGGCGAGCGCCTTAGAGGCTGAGCCGGTCGTGGTACCTACACCGGTAACAGCACCTGAACCACGGAGATCTGCCAGATTACAAAATGCTCGTGATGTTTTACTGTTAGACAGTAATGAGCCGGCAACTTATTCGGAAGCGATGGTGGGATCTGAATCCGAGTCATGGCTTGGATCCATGAGATACGAGTTAAAGTCCATGGATGAAAACCAAGTTTGGAATTTGGTTGATCTGCCTGACGGTGCAAGACCCGTCGAGTGCAAATGAGTCTTTAAGAACAAAACTGATATGGATGCAAAGATTTCCGTCTATAAAGCACTACTTGTCGCAAAGGGGTTCCGACAGGTTCAAGGAGTTGACTAAAACGAGACCTTCTCGCCCGTAGCGATGCTTAAGTCAGTTCGGATCATGTTAGCCATAGCAGACTACTTCGACTATGAGATATGGTAGATGGATGTCAAGACTGCTTTCCTTAATGGAAATTTAACTGAGGACTTGTATATGATACAGCCCGAAGTTTTTGTCGATCCAGCTAACGCTAACAAGGTATGCAAACTTCAGAAATCCATTTATGGGTTGAAGCAAGCATCTCGGAGTTGGAACATTCGTTTTGATGAGGTAGTCAAATCGTTTGGCTTCATCAAGAGCGATCATGATTCTTGTTTATACAAGAAGTTTACTGGGAGCAAAGTAAGTTTCTAATCTTATATGTGGATGACATATTACTGATTGGAAATGATGTCATGATGTTGCAAGAAACCAAAGAGTCATTGGAAAGGAGTTTCTCGATGAAGGATTTGGGTGAGGCGACTTACATATTAGGAATCAGGATCTATAGAGATAGATCAAGGCGGCTCATTGGATTGAGTCAGAGTACATATCTGGGCAAAGTTTTGAAGATATTCAAAATGGAAGAGTCCAAGAAGGGATTCTTACCGATGTCCCATGGCATAAAACTTAGCAAGATCAGTGTCCTTCGACGACTGATGAGCGAAGTCGGATGAGTGTGATCCCGTATGCTTCGGCAATCGGATCCATCATGTATGACATGATTTGTACTAGGCCAGATGTTTCCTATGCTCTAAGTGTGACGAGAAGATACTAGGCTGACCCTGGCGAAGCCCATTGGGCAGCGGTTAAAAACATCCTTAAGTACTTGAGAAGGACTAAGGAAATGTTCCTAGTTTATGGAGGTGATGAGGAATTCAGTGTAAAGGGTTACACGGATGCGAGTTATCTCACCGACTCGGATGATTCTCGTTCGCAATCTGGATACGTGTTCGTAATGAATGGAGGGGCTGTGAGCTAGAAGAGTTCCAAGCAAGATACGGTGTCTGCATCTACAACAGAGGCTGAGTATATTGCTGCCTCGGAGGCTGCAAAGGAAGTTGTTTAGATCAGGAACCTCCTGATAGATCTTGGTGTGATTCAGGGCGCGTCCAATCCTTTGGATGTATATTGTGACAACAATGGTGCTATCGCACAAGCCAAGGAATCTAGACAACACCAGAAGAAAAAACATATACTCATGCATTACCACCTTATTCGCCAGTTTGTCGAACAAGGTGATATCAAGTTATGCAAAGTACACACAGATGCAAACATTGCAGATCCGTTGACAAAGGCGCTACCACAGCCTAAGAATGAGGCGCACATGAGAGGTATGGGCATTCGATGCCTAGGCATGTGATGTTAGGATGATTGACTCTAGTGCAAGTGGGAGACTGTTGGGAATATGCCCTAGAGGCAATCATGTATGATGTATTCCCAATATATTCATAAAGTTATTAAGTCGTCCTTGTTTTGAACATCTGATGTATGTCATTGAATATGTGATTCCATTGTGGAACTATATATTCATGTTGTTCATACTAGATTGTCCTTGGTCATTAAGGTTGTGCTGGACACACACCCTAGACTAATGTGAGTGTTGGCTGATGACACGGTTCCACTTGTCATGGGCATGGTGATGCCAATCCAACGTTCACAGACTTGACTAAAGAGTTTAGCAAGTCGGACTGACCCATATTGAGATGCAACGAGTATGTCGTCATTTGCATGTATCAATCAATGTAATCCTTAGACCTGAGGTTGTCGCACAATCCGAGTTGTGGATCACCGACTTAGGTTCTGTCAAACGATGTTCTGTGACAAGGCATCTATAAAGACAGAGTTCGGGTCGAATGAGAAGCAAGCTGCGTGATGTGGATAATCAAGATGGGATTTTGCCCCTCCGAATGGAGAGATATTCTCTAGTCCCACTCGAGTGATATGATTCCATAAGCATGGCCATGCGCAACTCGGTTAAGTGGTAACTGAGTCTGTTGACTAAGAGTTAGTCAGATGAATCATATATCACGGACCGAGAAGAGAGTTGAGCTATTTAAGGGATGACGATAATTCGTCTATAGTTCGACAAGGTATATCGTGAGGTAAAAAGGACTAAGATGTAAATCACATTGGAAGGTATGTCGTCATGACTCAATGGGACTTGGGAGTCGGCACGTTCTGCTAAGAGCCGCTACCGATTGATCAATTGGGAGTCAGACTCCAACCGTGTCCAAGTCGCCATGAGTCTGTAGGGTCACGCACTTAAGAGCGGGAGCAAATATATTAGTCGGGTTGGACCCGAACCGGAAATGGACTGAGTTTGTGAGTCGGACTCACAGAGGGAATGGGCCACAAGTGTTGTGCATCCCACTACAATTCGCTATATAAAGAGGGGCGCAGGTTGCCCAGCGGGAAAGTTAGTCCACTCCCATGCGTTGGGAACCCTAGCCCCACTTAGTCCAGCCGTCGCATCGGACCTAGAAGTCCGCCGTCGGAGCTCCTCCACGTACGTGTGGATACCGGCAGAGGTGTTGTACGTTCAGCACTTCGACGTTCGTGGGATTGGATCGGCTGGATCGGATCGTGGGACTCCACTACATCGACGTGCTTCATCGATAATCCACAACCGCGCGTCTAGTGGTAATCATCGTGGCCTTCTACCTCGGCTAGATCTTGGAAGTACCTCGTAGAAAAGATTTTCGTTTATCTCTACACGTTCCAACAGTATGTCTATGTCAACGAATGGTAATGCAGAATTTAACATAATTCTGTCAAGCAAAGTGTATAGACTTTTGAGAGCGGTTTCCATTGTTTTATTACTTGGCACTTCCCCCACCCCACATTTCTTTTATAAACCAGGGCTACTCGTGTTCACAGGTACCCACCAGCTTTCATCAAACCATGGGGAAGTGCCTTTTTGTTATTATTTGGCACTAGCTCTCTGTAGAGAACAGATTCTATACTCATCGGGTGAAATAAGGAAGAAGAACTTTGCTTGACACAAATCATAATAAACTTTAAACTACTTCCTCATGAGCTAAAACAAAAACACAAAACACGTTATAATTTGAAGGTTTCAAAGGTAGCACACGAGAAATTTACTTGGAGTGGCAGTTAAATACCACATATAGGTAGATATGGTGGACACATTTGGCCTACATTGGTTTTTGGGAGTTGGATGCACAAGTAGATCTCATACTATGTACATGTGTAGGCTAGCAAAATACTATGAGCGACCAACTAAGAGAGAAATATCAGACATAATCATGCATACCGACAAAACATCATTACTCAAAGCATGAAGTGATATTACAATTCAAAAACTAAATGATCATCAAGGCTAGAAGTGACTTTGTTTGTAGTCATAACATGATATGATCATGCGCCAAGTCAATCCACATAAAGCATTCAAAGGAGAAATACCACAATACATACCATGCTTCAATATGAGAGAAAAACATCAACATTATTATTTTTAATGAAGCTCACATCAACATGCTCTTCTTGAGCAACCAAAGAAGATAAAGGAACATTATTTGGATCAATAGGAGCATGGCCATTAACAAGCATAGACATAATAGCATCAAGTCTATCACTCAAAGAGGATGTTTCTCCAACAAAATTTACCTTCTTACCAGTTGTAGATCTCTCAGTATGCCATTCGGAATAATTTACCATCATATTATCAAGAAGCTTTGTTGCTTCCCCCAAGGTCATGGACATAAATATTCCTTCAGCGGCTCAATCCAGAAGGTTTCTTGAAGAAAAATTTAGTCCTACATAAAAGGTTTGGATGATCATCTAAGTAGTCAGTCCATGAGTGGGACAATTCTTTACGAAACATTGCATTCTTTCCCAAGCTTTAGCAACACATGCTCATTATAAATTTGCTTAAAATTTATATTTCTACTTCTTAAAGATATAATCTTAGCAGGGGATAATATTTTGCAATGAAAGCATCTTTACATTTAGTCCAAGAATCAATACTATTTTTAGGCAAACATAGCAACCATTCTTTAGCTCTTTTTCTCAAAGAGAAAGGAAAAAAAATTGAGTTTAATAATATCTCCATCTACATCTTTATATTTTTGCATCTCACATAGTTCAATAAAATTAAAGATGGGCAGCAGCATCATCAGTACTAACACCAGAAAATTGCTCTCTCATAACAAGATTTAATAGTGCAGGCTTAATCTCATAAAAATCAGCAGTAGGAGCAGGTGGAGCAATAGGTGTGCTAATGAAATCATTGTTGTTGGTGCTAGTAAAGTCACACAACTTAGTGTTCTCAAGAGTAGTCATTTTAGCAAGACTAGAAAAAGGATAAAAACTACAACTAGAATAAGAACTATTTTTTGTGTTTTTAATAAAGAGAAGCAAACAAATTAAAATAAAATAAACTAAGCAAAACAATAACAAAGTAAAGAGATTGGAAGTGAGAGACTCCCCTTGCAGAAATTCTCTTCCTCCCCGGCAACGGCGCCAGAAATTAGCTTGATGTGCGTGCAACACATGTTCGTTGAGAGACCCCAAGAGGAAGGTATGAAGAGCACAGTAGCAAGTTTCCCGCAGAAACAAACCAAGGTTGAACGGACCCGTATGAGGAAAAAGCAACTTCCGAAGGTTGATGCAGCTGACATGGCGGGGTGCACTACCGGTTCAGCAGCAGCGTGGAACCTACACAACACAATCAGTTCACTTTGCTCCAACGAAGCAGTGAGGTTGTCAATCTCACCGGTTTTGCTGAACACAAAGAGGTTAAACATATGGTGTGGATAATAGTATGAGAACAATATGAAAACAGTAGCAGCAATGTGAAAATAGTAGTTGCACTGGTTGTATTATCAGTATGAGAAAATGGACCGGGGTCCAGAGTTCACTAGTGTTGTCTCTCAATAGAAGATAAGTAACATGTGTGGTGAAAAAATTACAACTGGGAAATTTCTAGAAATAAAGGATGCACCGTAGTGCATATGCAAGACATAAAGATTACTATGTGATGCATGCGAGCATGACAACAAAATACATATACCGTCATCCAACTGCATCTATGGCAAATAATCCACCCTCCGAATATCATCCCAACAAACGTTGGGTATTAAGTTGCAAGCAACAGATAATCGCAGTAAACAAAGTGTGTAATGTAAACAATGTAAACAAAGTAAACATTGTTGTTTTGATCCTAATGGGAACAGCACATCCTCCATCCATCATGTTTCTGTCACTCGAGCACAGATGCAAAGGAGCATGAACCCATTATCGACCGTGGGGACCGCGGGCGCTGGATCACCGGCATCTTCGGCTTCATCGACATCCAACTCCCATTGGAAACCATCGACTACGGCTCCGAACAATCCTGTACGGATCGGATCCGTCATAGTCACGCCTCACTCGCCGGAATCACGCCCGGTGTTCGAGGACCTGGAGAAGAGCGTCACCCTGACGTTCGGGAGCTTCAACTTCATGGCAAACAGAGACGGGATCCTCCACTTTTCGGATGAATCTGAACCTGAGTCTGGAGCCGTCAACTCGCGCTTCCCTATGGAGAAAAGTGGCGAGTCCATCCGCTTCAACACCGTCGACTATCACGCCCTCTCGACAGTAGAACCATCTCGGGTACGGGAAGCTTTCCGATCTACGCCTAGGACACACGAGCCACGACTGGCCCAAGTCTGCATGGCAGGATCGGAACAGCCCTCAGAAACCGAATTCAGCGCAACCAAGCGCGATATAATCGGCGTTTCGCGGGAGGCCTGGAAAAGGGCCAAGGAGGCCATGCGGCGGAGTCAGCCACCCGCGGCAGGAGCCTCATAAGAAGACCTAACCGCCTACCACTACCACCTAGTAAGAGCGGCCTCAAACATCAAAGAAGCCCGGGCAGATCTAGCCCGTCGCAGAAGAGCAGCGGACGAATCAAGCCTGCGGCGAGTCGAACAGTCCCTCGCACCCTCAGTTGGTACCCGACCCACGAGGAAGGGACACGCAACATCGTCAAGGGGCCACGAATCCGTGACTGCGACCGACAGGTCGACCACGTCTTCCTTCATGAGGGTCGACGATGACGGCAACGTCTACCCGCAAACCCCAGCTGCCGCGATCCTAGCCGCAGCAACTTACATGCAGATGAACCAACCGACGGAAAGCGACCCTCGGGTGGAACAGTACAAACAAATTCGCAAAGGACTAGGATTGGCGGCCGCAAGGCTCGCTTCTCACGATCGCAAGAAGACCGAAGAAGAATTGGAAAAGGAGCGACAGGAGAAGAACAAGGATAAAGAAACTCCCCGCAGGCATAGAAGTTCATCCCCGAGAAAAGACAAATCGCCACGACGTGGTCGGGGAAAAGAAGCCCGCCGCCGCGGCGATAGTCGAAGCAGCAGCGACGACAGCCCGAGAGACAAAAGCTCGCGGCGCCACAGCAGCCGCTCGAGAAAGCGAAGCAAAGAACCAAGGAAAGACAACGACCACGACCGGTCCGAATACGACGCGCGATCAGATCTCGCCCAAAAGAAGGTGGATAGGGCGAGAGCTTCACGGTATCGCGAGCGCTCCTCATCCAGGTCCTCAGACGACGAAACCTGTGGAGCACTCTGTTTCGCTCGCAGCATCCGAGAAGCACCTCTACCCAAGAGGTTCAAGCTCAGCACGGAGGTGACAAAATACGACGGCTCACTCGAGCCCTCCCAGTGGTTAAGCGAATACCTCACGGCAGTAAAATGCCAACGTGGGAACAAGAACACAGCCATGCAATACCTCAATTTGCATCTTACAGGCGCGGCCCGTAGTTGGCTGGAGAGAAGACCTAAATCTTGCTACGCATCATGGGACGACCTGCACCGCGATTTCTGCAAAAATTTCCAGTCGACGTACAAGAGGCCAGCCACAATCGAAGAATTACGAGCGTGCAAACAGAAGAGTGGCGAATCCACACGAGAATATATCCAGCGGTGGACCACACTCAGGAACACCGCAGGAACCATCTCGGAAGAGGTGGCGATTGAGGCCTTCGCCAAAGGAGCGAGAAGAACCGCGTTTCGAGAAGAGCTAGGCAGAGCTGCGCCCAAAACCATTGGGGAGCTAATGATCATAGCCGAAAAATGGGCTAACGGAGAAGACGCGGTGCGCAATGAAAGAGCATCGTCGCCCGCACACGAGGAGGACCGCCATGGACGAAGAAAGAGAAGGAAATACTACGACCACGAGGACAGGGAGGAATTAGTGGCGGCAGAATTCACACGAAATCGCGACTCTGGTCGCCGTGGAAGTCGCGAGTGGAAACCAAAGGCAGAAGAAAAATCCCCCGAAGAAGATCTCGATGCATACTGCTCGCTACACCTGTTTACAGATAAGCGCACGGGCAAAACTAAGGCAACACACCTTCTCAAGGATTGCCGAAAGTTTCTTGACATCTCAGATGCTCTCGCGAGGAAAAGATTTGCATCCACCTAAAACTACCCGCCGTTGCCAGGAGGAGGACAACAATTTCAACCGCCTCCACCACCACCTCCACCAGCAAATCCAAACATGGCGCTAGCCGCACTACCTGCGCCACCACCGCAAAACAATGGAGCCAACGCATACCCGAACCCGGCAGGACAACTCCGATGATACAGAAGGTATGCCCCTCTCGCAGAGCTCAAAAGACTAACACGAGGAAACTATGCATGGCAGTGCAGACACCGCCAACAAAGACCGAGTACCTGAAGATGGCAGATCAGCCCATCACGTTCTCGAAAAAAGACTATCCACCACAAGTCTATCGACCAGGACACGCCGCCCTCGTCATCCAGGCTCAAATCGGAAATTACGACCTGGCCCGCGTGTTCATGGATGGCGGCAGTGGCATCAACATCATCTACGCGGATACACTCCGTCGAATGAACAAGAACCTGGACAGCCTAACGGAATCAGAAACATCCTTCCACGGGATAGTTCCGGGCAAGGCAATCCGTCCACTCGGAACAATCAACTTAGAAGTTGTACTGGGCTCTCCAAGCAACTACAGAAGGGAATTCCTGGACTTCGAAGTCGTCGACTGGCCCTCACAGTAACACGCCATCCTTGGTCGAACAGCGTTCGCCAGATTCATGGCAGTACCACATTACGCGTACCTGAAACTCAAGCTACCCGGCGAATACGGTGTGATCACCATCGACGGAGACTTCCAGAAGTCAGACAAGTGTGACATAGAATTCAATGAGATCGCGAAATCTTTCGGGATGCAAGAAGAACTTCAAGAGCTGGCAAAAACCACGGACCACTCCGTCATGCCCCTCACGAAGAAAAACGCGCCCGAACTGGAATTCAGCGCCAACAGCGACACCCGCAAGCACCAAGTGCACCCGACGGATTCTGCCAAGACCGCGATGGTTTCCACAACCCTCTCGCCAGCATAGGAAGGCGCGCTCGTCAAACTCCTCCGTGAGTACTGGGAAATGTTTGCCTGGAAGCCCTCAGATATGCCAGGAATACCCAGGGAGTTTGCCGAGCACTCACTCGAAGTCTTTTCTAATGCCAAACCCATCAAACAGACGACTCGACGATTTTCAGAACCCAAGCAGAAGGCGCTTGGAGAAGAAATAAACAGACTGCTAGCCGCCAACTTTATTAGGGAGATCAAGATATCCACCTGGTTGGCAAACCCGGTGCTGGTCCCCAAGAAGAACACGGATATCCTTCGGGTGTGCATCGACTACACATCGCTGAATAAGCACTGCCCCAAGGACAACTTTCCTCTACCACGAATCGACCAGATCGTGGACTCTACGGCAGGCTGCCAACGCCTCTCCTTCCTGGACGCCTATTCGGGATACAATCGAATCCGAATGAAAAAGGAAGACGAAGAGAAGACGGCATTCGTCACACCCCACGGTGTCTACTGCTACACGACAATGCCCTTCGGGCTGAAGAACGCAGGCGCAACATATCAGCGCTGCATGCAAAGATGCCTCGCCAATCTCATTGGCAAAAACGTACAAGTGTACGTCGACGACATCGTCATTAAAACTCGAGTCGAGGAAACACTCCTCGAGGACATCAGAGAAACGTTCGACGCCCTTAATGCATATCGGATCAAGCTCAATCCGACCAAATGCGTTTTCGGCGTCCCCGCAGGAAAACTCCTCGGGTACCTGGTATCCGCCAGAGGCATTGAAGCCAACCCGGAGAAAATACAAGCCATCCTGACTATGAAGGAGCCAACCAATCTACGCGGAGTCCAGCAGCTCGCAGGACGACTAGCCGCCCTAAGCAGGTTCATCGCACGATTGGGAGAGCAAGCGTTACCCTTCTACAAATTATTAAAGAAGACGGACAAATTCGAGTGGACACCCGAAGCTAAACAAGCGTTCGCAGACCTGAAGCGATCGTTGCAAAGCAGGCGCCTCCTTGCAACACCGCAAGAAAGGGAGCCGCTACTACTATACCTAGCCGCTACAAACCAGGTCATCAGCACAGCAATCGTGGTCGAACGACCTGAAGACGGCAAAGCGTACGGAGTCCAACGACCAATATATTACATCAGCGAAGTGCTCTCGCCATGCAAGCAACGATACCCTCATTATCAGAAGCTGGCGTATGGAGTTGTTCTCACAGCCCGAAAGCTCAAACATTATTTTCAGGAACACACTATTACAGTGGTTAATGATGCGTCACTCGGGACAATCATGAACAACCCTATGGCATCCGGAAGAATAGCAAAATGGAGCATCGAGTTGGGCGCCTGGGACATCACCTATACAGAACGGAAAGCAGTCAAATCTCAAGTACTCGTGGAATTCCTCAGCGAATGGACAGAGCTACAAACGCCCGGACCACCCGAGTACACGAGCAATTGGATAATGTACTTCGATGGATCCAAGAGAAACGAAGGAGCAGGGGCTGGAATCGTTCTTATTTCACCTCGGGGAGACAAGCTGCAATACGTCCTGCGACTGGACTTTCCACCAGACGATCCAGCCTCGAACAACGACGCAGAATATGAAGCCCTGTTGCATGGGATGAAGATGGCAATCGCCTGTGGAGCTACCGGATTAATGATCTACGGTGATTCCAATCTCATAGTGCAGCAGACGATGAAAGAATGCGACGCCATTGCTGAAAACATGGTCGCATATCGTGACATGTACAACCTACTCGAAGGAAGCTTTAAAGGCTGCGAGCTGAAGCACATTGCAAGATCTAGCAACGAAGAAGCAGATAGACTGGCAAACATGGGTTCCACCAATGCACCCATACCGCCAGGAATATACTTCGAACGGATGATCAAGCGATCGGTCAAAGTGAAGAAAGCTGCAGCAGCGCCAGAAACAGAGGTCAGCCCGCAGGTCGCGCTTATCGAGCTTATTCATAATATATCACGACAGGTTTTCCTGGTCGAGCCAGTCTGGACGCAGATATATCTCGACTACCTGCTCAACAGACAGCTCCCGACCGATCCACGTGAGGCTCGACAGATAATCAGGCGTAGCAAGTCCTTTCGAGTAGTCAATGGAGAATTATACAAACAAAGTATCTCGGGAATACTTCAGCGTTGCATCGCGCCCGACGACGGCAAGGAATTGCTCCAAGACATACACCAAGGAGATTGCGGACATCATGCTAGCTGGAAAGCAATAATGGGAAAACCTTTCCGAGCAGGATTTTACTGGCTAACAGCAGCCAACGATGCAAAACGCCTGGTCGAACGATGCGACGCCTGCCAGCGATTCGCACCAAGGCCACACGCCCCTGCTACGGAATTACACATGATACCAATAGCTTGGCCCTTTGCACAATGGGGGCTAGATATGGTTGGGCCACTACGCAGGTCCACGCCAGGTGGATACACACACTTGCTGGTCGCAGTCGACAAGTTCACCAAATGGATCGAGGCTATGCCAGTAACCTCAGCAAGCGCCCAATGCGCCGTCAAGTTTCTCGACTCCATTGTATGTAGATTTGGTGTGCCACACGACATCATTACAGATAACGGTACAAATTTCACAGCAAAGGAGACACAACAGTTCTGCGAGGAAAAAGGCATCAATTTCAAGTTTGCCTCAGTCGCTCACCCGCAAACGAACGGACAAGTCGAAAGATCCAACGGCTTAGTTTCGGCAGGCATCAAGAAGCGACTACTCGATCGTCTACACCCCGCCGCAGGACATTGGGTGGAAGAGCTACCTTCCGTACTCTAGAGCTTGCGCACAACTCCTAATCGGTCAACGAAGTACACGCCATTCTTCATGGTATACGGGGCAGAAGCAGTCCTTCCAGAGGACGTTCGATTCAGCGCCCCACGAGTTGTAGCCTACAGCGAAGAAACTTCCAACAGGGCGCTCGCAGAAGATATGGATGCACTCGACGAAATGCGAGACATCGCACTCGCAAGGTCTGCGGTATATCAGCAATCCTTGCGCAACTATCACAGTCGCCGCATACGCCACAGAGCATTCGCGGTTGGGGATCTGGTGCTGCGGCTCAAACAGAAGGAAGGACACAAGCTCGAGCCACCTTGGGAAGGACCCTTCATCATACACGAAGTCATCCCAGGCGGAGCCTACAGGCTAAAGAATCCGGCGACCGGAGGGGTCTACTCCAATCCGTGGAACATTGCACACCTCCGCAAATTTTATCCTTAGGTTTACTTGTTATCACAACAAAAATAAGGCTATACTAGCCAGTCCTGTAGTTCGAATACATGGCTTCTCAGTCATTGCAATAAAGACATGATTCCTTCATCATATTCACTCGAAGTTTCTCGTTCTTTACATGCTACAAGTTACAGGTACACACCCCTTAAAACACACGGGGGCTACCCTACAACTAAGCATCACAAAGAAACAACATCAAATACAAGGTTATACACCTTACAACAGTTTTTTACAAACTATAAACAGATTACAGGATATTTACATCCGAAAATCATCAAAGCGCTGAGCATTCTCAGTCGCCAAAACTCTATCTACCTCTTCAGAGGTCATTCGGATAATCTTCTCCGCCGCAGGACGTACAACATCATAGTACGGCGAGATATCCTCGATTGCATAATCTGGGCGCCGAGCAACGGAGTTAACATCTATCTCAGGATGCCATATGCGGACAAAAGAGAGAGCTACAACCGCGCCGCACGTCATCTGATTGCGCACACACGCGCGAACTTCTCCTTCACGTCCAAACAAACTGAGAAGATAACCCTAGTCTTCGGGACCTTTTTCAAGTGGGTAAAATGCAGCGTTCATCGCAACCAAGACCTCGTGAAAAGAACTCGCGAGAATTCTCGCCTGGAGGACTCGAAACTTCAAGGTGGCCATCACAAAACCCCGACTGCGATCAGACCAAAAATTGTTTGCATGAGGTTTGGAGCTACTAGCCCCTTGAAGGATGTGATTCTCTACCCACTGCTTTTCTTCCCTGTCATCTGGATTAACGACTGAAGAGCAAAAACACACTCAGTCAGATAAGGAAACAAGGAAGAAAAAGGCACGGGGGCTGCACTACTTACAAAGCAAGTCCCTTGCGACTACAGCCAACTCATTCATCAGAAATTGTTCGCGTTCAGCTGCCAATTTCTGCTTGGACTTTGCCACATCGGCTATCCCGCGTATAGCTTTTAGCTTGCGCTCACCCTCCTGGACCTTATCACGAAGGCCCGCAAAAGTGCCAACAGCGGCAACAAGTGGATTTACTGGAGTACCACATCCACCCGACGTTTCCGCGGCAAACCCAGTAGCCTGGAAGCATAAAACGAAAGAAGTAAGATGCCCTACTCGAGTCAATTCTAGTCGCATATCTGACAAACGCTCGGGGGCTACTCCCATCGGGAGACAATGCACAAACAAAGGGAATGAATTGCAAGATGAATTCTTCGATTAAAGACAACAAAGGTACGGGAATACATCCCAAGGTTCATTACATTCAAGGAGAAAAAAGAAAAACTATGAAGCTACATTGGTGCTCCCGCTGGCAGCAGTCGCCCCTCCCCGCAGCCGAGCAAAAATCTCAGACAGTTTCCGAGCAAGAATAGCGGCTTGCTCGCCAAAACGAGAGAGCCGTACCTTTTTGCCCGTGGAGGGGTCGACTGGAAGAGATGTGTACGCCTCCTCCAAACCTTCGACTCCATGCGCCAAAGCAAATTGTATCGCGGTCTTCGCACCACACTCCGCCTGTGCGACCGCGAAGGCATCCAGAAGTTTGCCTTCTGAGAAGACATTCAACAGATCATCTAGCGCGGGTGCAGGAGTGGCGTTGGCGAGGAGGCGACCGTGCAGTTGCCCCAGCACTTGAGTAGCATCATTGATCATGGAGAGAACTCCATCAGCGTGCCTTTTAAGCTGGGCAAGTGTGTCGGTTACCACATCCACCCGTTGGAGTCCAGGGATCTCTAGAGGAACATCCAGAAGACCTGCAAAGGAAGAAAAAAAAATACTTAGCAAAGTACAGCGAAATGAGGAATCAAAGTCGCAAAAGCCCAACACACTTACCCGCGAAACGCTCAGCAAGGGGACGGAGGAACCCGACAATGTCGTTGTCGGCCTTACTGCCAGCTTTCTCTAACTCCTTCAAGGACTTCCGCGCATCCGCAAGCTGTCGACCAAAATCTTCTGATTGCATGCGGGAAGCCTCTAGCTCTTGTCGAATGGTCGTCAGGTCAGCCTCCCGAGCAGTTACCTGCTCAGAGAGTTTGACCTTTTCGGATTCTGCAAATTCAAGTCGAGCTGCAAAGAGATGCTTGTCAAAACTCAAGAGTGTACGGAGTGCGGAAGACAGGGAGATGATAAAGCTTACCCTTGAGAAGGACGTTTTCAGTCTGAAGTCGGCTACGGTCCGCTCGAAGCGACTCGCAGTCCGACTCGGCGAGAACGACGCGGCGACCAATCGCCGCAAGAGAATCAATAAGCGACTGCAAAAGCACGAAGACAAAAGAGTTAAAAGGATTAAATTAGAGTCTGTACCCGATTATTTACAATCGACTACAGCCTCGGGGGCTACTCCCATCGGGAGCACTGTCGTGCACCCGATAAAAATGAAATCATGAAGAAGAATTAAACTAGACTTTGAGCCTATGGCCGATCGCATGCGATCGACTATAGCCTCGGGGGCTACTCCCATCGGGAGCACTGTCGTGCACCCGATAAAAAATCTTTTGAAGATGGAAGATGAAGTTTACCTGGCCGGTGGCACGAGAGAGCGGATCCGCGGAGCTATCCGTCACTTCGTTAGAAGCAGAAGTCCTGGCGGCAAAGCTGGGGGCTTCACGTACCACCGTCGCGGCTTCGGGGGCTGCTCTGGGGGAATTTTGGACGGTGCCCGCGGTAGGAGTTTCACCCGCATCTTTTGCCTTATTCCTCTTTTCGGGAGGAACGGCAGCGGCGTACCTGCGAGGACTGATCGTCTGCAGACTGCACCGAAAGATAGAAACAACCGATATTGAAGCACGGAAAATGTTCGACCAAGATTAAGGAAGAAGCACTTACTCGTCATCCTCGTCGTCATCCAGCAAGTCCGCGTTCCAAGCGGGCGTCATCACTGGGAACGAAGCCGAAGGAGCAAGGGAGCGAAGTGGAGTCGCATGGACAGGAGCTTGATTGGGCGATGCTTCCAAGGATTTATCCTTGGAAGTAGCTTCGTCCTCATCTACCCGACGGCGTTTCGTCGGAGCGCCATTCGAGTCTTCAACGTCATCCGAGGAATCGTGTTCTGAACTCGAAGAGGCGTTGGCGACGCTGGTGTCAATCGCGCCGTCTTGATGACTCGACACTTGCTCTGAGGCAGCCTCCCCCGCAGCTGGCGGGTAGCAGTCCGCCATAGCTAGGCTCTGCAAAGGCAAGAAGAAGACGAGAAAAACCTTATCGACTAGGATTCAGAACAAAAAGGGGAACAACTCAAAGACGAAAAGGAAGAAACTAACCTCGGCTGGGGGAGGGTTTGAAGCGGCAAAGGCTTCAACAGAGCAATCGGGGAATTTCTCCCCCACCTTCAGTCGAGTGATACCCGCGATTTTCTTCTCGAATTCTACATTCGAAAGTTCCTCGCGGCTTACTCGGCTGGGGTCCTCTGAGCCTTGATACTCCCACATAGCGGAGGGCCTTTGTTGAAGTGGCTGGATCCTGCGCTTCAAAAAGATGCTCGCCAAATGCATCCCGTTGAGCACGACTCCCGCGGTCTGGTCCCGGAGAGCAGCTACTCTTGCGAGTAAAGGTGCAACGGTCTGAGTCTCTTCGGCTGACATCTTGTGCCCCCAGGACTTCTGCCTTGTCAGAACAGCGAACGGGTGGAATTCCACAATCCCACCCGAGCTGTTGTCGGTGACGTAGAACCACCTCTTCCGCCAGCTTTGAGCGGAGTCGACGAAATGCATGTTGAAGTAGCTGCCTTCTTGTCGAGCTTGGATCCCGAAGCCGCCCGTACGAAGCGGTTCGCCGAGCTCGGACTCCACCCGCGATCTCTCGCGGAAGATCCGGACTTTGAAGAGCGCCTTCCAAAGCGCCCAGTGCGGGCGAATGCCGAGATAGCATTCGCAGAACACGATGAAGCACGAAATGTGCTGCACCGCGTTCGGGGGAAGATCGTGAAGCTGTATGCCATAGACACACAGCAACCCGAGGAAGAAGGGATGAAGGGGAAAAGAAAGGCCTCGAGTCACGTGGTCCACAAAGACCACGCGCTCGTTCGATTGAGGATTGGGTACCTCTTCCTTTTTTCCGAGACGGACTCGCTTCTCCGTCTCCGCCGGCAGCAACCCCCCCCCCCCCGCTGCATCTCCTTGATGCTTTTCGCGGTGGTGTTGGGGGAGCGCCAGTCGCCGGCGCGGGGCGCGGGTTGCGCGGAAGGTTCGCCGGATGCAGAGCCAGCAGCACCGCGTCTTTTTCCGCCAGCCATTGCTTGCAGCACGAGCTCGAGCGCGAGGAAGACGAGAGTGGGCGCAAGGAAGGAGATGAAGACAGAGAGCTGGGAAAGTTTTACCGCAGCGCTAACACCCGTATTTATACATGGAGCAAGACGATCTCAGCCGTACGATGCGTTACGTGGCGCCTATCACGGCCGCCACGCATGAAGATGAAACGAAGCGGCGGCCAACGCTGTTTCTTGCCACGATCTTAACAGAAGATCGTGCGCATTTACTGCGCGTCTCGCGTAAAAACCGGGAACGACGTCTCGTTTCCCGGTCAAAAAGCTGACAAGGTGGGCCACCATCTGCTGCCACTCCGTCACGTCCCATCGGGAGAAGAGGAGTGCGCCATGACGTCATGGCATTCGTCATTCAAAACCAAAATCTTTTCGATTGGAAGTTCAAACGCGAAAGTATCTTCGTATGAATATCAATTCCTTCGGATAAAAGCAACTTTTCCATGAACAGTTCATAAAGCAAGACCTCTTCGAATAAGAGAAAAATACCCTATGCACGAAAACTCTTTCGTATGGGCACAGCATCCCGAACATGAAAACTCTTTCATATGGGCTTAGTTTTTCTTCCAGCACGAAATTTCTTTCGTATGGAGCTCAAACAAATCAATCGGGTAGAAAAAACCTACCTCTCCTACACATGATAATTTTACATCATAAGAACCTGGATTGTTCAGCCGACTAGGCACATCCGGATGCCATATTCTTCGAATATGAAGGTAAGACCCGAAAAGATCTCTCTTTTAGGCCTGGAATCGCACTCGAAAGCTGCGTCCTCCGGTATAATTCCGTGTCAACAACACGAAGAAAAATCCTAGTGGACGCGCCGGGTACCCCCATAGGTTAAGTTCGATTCGATAAGTCCACAACGGCCCAGTCGCAACAATCACCTTATCGGGTTCGAGTCGGAGGTCTCGAATCTGAGTAGGCCAGGAATGTTTTTGCCCTAGTCGCAATTAATTGGCCCTGATCTCTCGGGAGAGCCAAGCTACTGTGCCACATCCTTCTGTGAAAAAAGCCGTAAAAACAGGCACTTATATTGCTCGATACTCGAGCGTGATGACCCATGATACAGGGAACACACCCTTTGGAAAACAATGACTGTCAGGGCAATCCTCCATAAAAATAAGGAGGGTTTGACCGTCTACTCGACTGGAAAAGTCCCAGTCAAGCACACGCTCAGGGGCTACTGACGAAGATATGGATCCTGGACCCTGCGGGTAAGGACACCCCCTCTCAGGCCCAAGGTCAAGGCCCAAAAGGAAGCGCCCTTGGAGTACTCTAGAAGGCCCATGTGAAGCCCACCCGCATCAGCTTGCGGGTTAAGTTAGGAAATTTGTAACCGACCCAGCTAGGGTTTGAGTCCTCTCCGGGTAGAACTCGAGACCTGGCCATCTATATAAGGCCAGGAGAGCCCCCAAGGAGAGGACCAAGTAATACCGCACGACCAAAAAGCCTCGGAACTCGAGATCTACTCTCGATTCGAGCAACCTGTAACCGATCTAATCATCCAATACAGATCAACAGAAGGCAGGAGTAAGGGTTTTACCTCTTCGAGGGCCCCGAACCTGGGTAAATCTCGCCCCCTGTCAAGCCGACGATTTCACCAGCGCTCATGACTTCCCCTAGTCGAAACCCGATAGGGTCACCTGAGGGATTTGTGGAGTCAGAGATTCGACAAGTAGCATCTACTTGTCCAGAGCATCTACTAATAACGGGGAGCATGCAAGATCATGAATAACATATGCATGAATATAACATGATAGATTTATAATCATAAGATATACCATTCAACATTCATCGGATCCCAGCAAACACAACATGTACCATTACAATAAGATGATCTCGATCATGTAAGACAGCTCACGAGATCTAAACATGAGCCTTAAAGTGGAGAAGACAACCATCTAGCTACTTCTATGGACCCGTACTCCAGGGATGAACTACTCACGCATCACTCCGGAGGCGGGCATGGTGGTGTAGACCCTTCCGGTGATGAATTTCCCTCCCGGCAGGGTGCCAGGGAGAGCTCCAGAACCCTCCCGATCTCGGGTTGACGATGACGGCGGCCTCGGGTGTTTATCGGGAAGAAGTGGTATATTTTTAGGGATCACGTATCAGGGAGAATAAATAGGAAAAAGGGCGATGGCGGTGGATGCCCCAGGGGCCCGCACCACCCCATGGCGCGGCCGAGGGGGCGCCGCCCTATGGTGTGGCCCCCCTGTGCGCCCCCCCCCCCCCCTCCGGATCTCTTTGGGACTTCGTGGAACCTTCGGGAATTCTAATACTTTCAGGATTCAAATTTTCCAATTCCGAGAATATTTCTAGAACAACTTTTCTGAAACTAAAAAACAACAGAAAACAAGGAACTGGCTCTGTGGCATCTTGTCAATAGGTTAGTCCCGGAAATCGATAAAAATGACATAAAGTGTATAGAAAATAACAGGAAAACAACATGGAACATCTAAAATTAAGGATATGTTTATGATGTATCAATCCCCAAGCTTAGTTCCTACTGGTCCTCGAGTAGGTAAACAATAAAACAAATAATTTCTGAGGTGACATGCTACCAACATAGACTTGATCATCTAAATCGTAAAAGAATATGTACGTTGATATCATAGTACTTTAAACATAGGCATGATAGATATAAATTTAACAATCAAAATTATAAATCACCTTGCATCATGAAAAGTAACACAAATAAAAGATCAAGAATAATAATGCACTTGAAAGTTATACGTTTGTTTCGAGCATAAAGAAAACATAACAAAGTGATATTTCGCTTGTCCTTAAGAGTGGGGCAAAACATAAATGCCAGGACACCTTCAAAGTTCAAGAGGATGACTAGAACAGATAATTTGAGAGCAAGTAATAACACATCATAAATCGATTAATAAAAGTCTTTGGGACCAATGCACATTAAACTCAGAATGGCAACTACGGTCTCTCAATTGTGCATAAAGTTAGAAGATGGAGACTTGACATAAAAGTAAAAAAGGGCCCTTCACTGAGGGAAGCAGGGATTAACTCATGTGCTAGAGCTTTTTATTTTATTAAACAGAAGTATTGAAAACATTCTTTTGTAGAGAGGTGTATGCTTATGTCAACGAATGGTATACAAAAAATACAGTGCGTCACAAGCCAACTAGACTTCACAAGAGAGACTCCCGTTAAAGGACGCATCTGGTATAGAAGGTCATTCCTCTTTCTCTTTTGTTTACACAATTATGCTTTGACTGATAAATCAGGGGCAAAAATAGTGAAGAGAATTTAATAGTAACCAATTTTGGGTCTGGACACCCCGCTACCATCTCTTGTATCATTTGGATAAGCGGAGGAAGCCACTAGTCCAGGTGTGTAAAGTCCAATCAACAACTGAGATAATTAAAGATTCTCTATTTACGTCCTCATGAGCTAAAACGGGGGCACAAAACATGAGAAATTTACTTGGATTCTTATTTTTTTGGTTTTCTTTACTTTCTCATTTCAGTTAATATTCAGAAACCCAAAAAGATTTTACTTTGTTTGCTTGTTTTCTTATGTTCTTGTTTCAATTCGGAAACTCAAAAATACTTGTTGTTCTTCTTTGGTTTTGTAAAGTTTGTTGCAGAGTTCAGTAGTCTTATATGGCTCCATTGGAGCTTGGATATCATTTCATATTATTCAATCCACACGAGTGAAGAGAAATAATGATGATTTTTGATAATTCAAGTTGTGGTGAGAGGCTGGTATGAAATCTATTTGTTTTCATTTTTGTACATATACTCGTCCATGTGGACATGCTTAGTTTGTTCGTGTAAGGTGTATGTTATTTAATCGATGCTTAGTAGTTCGTTCTCTGTCATGTTTAGTTCCAACTTACGAATATTAGATAGCATGTCGTATAAATGTTTGCTTGCATTGTTTTACTCACAGAAGGGTATGACATTGCGGTAACTCCCTATGAATGTTTTGCTTGAGTCGACTTGGCACATGCTCGCGCATGCATAAGACTAAAAACAAAAGGTCAATTAAGCCTCGATGATTTATTTTGCCTCGGAGTATTTGTATCACTTTTATGCCCCCATTAATTTTATTTTGTCGCAAACATGATTATGACGGTTATTTCTCTCTTGATTATCGCTCATAGTCTATTGCTAGCCTTCACCTACTAAGTATGAGCTCTACTCGTGCATCCAACTCCCAAAAACCAAAGTTTCCAAATGTGTCCACCATACCTACCTAAATATGTTATTTCACCGCCACTCCAAGTAAATTTCTCATGTGCTAACTTTAAAACCTTCAAAAATTATTCATGTTTTGTGGCCATGTTTTAGCTCATGAAGACGTAAATAGAGAATCTTTATCTCACTTGTTGATTGGACTTTACACACCTGGACTAGTGGCACATCCGCTTATCCAAATTGATAGAAGAGCTGGTAGCGGGGTGCCCGGCCCCAAAATTGGTTACTGTAAATTCTCTTCACTATTTTTGCTCCTGATTATCAGTCAAAACATAATTGTGTAAACGAAAGAGAAGAGGGATGATCTACTACGCTAGTAACGTCCTTCAATGGGAGTCTCTCTTGTAAGGTCTAGTTGGATTGCGACGTACTGTATTGTCTATTTACCATTCGTTGACATAATCATACACCTCTTTACATAATGTTTTCAATACATATGTTTATAAAATAAAAATCTCTAACACATGAGTTAATTTATGCTTCCCTATGTGAAGGGCCTTTATTTTACTTGTATGCCGAGTCTTCACCTTCTCACTTTATGCACCTTCTTGAGAGCATGGCTGTCATTCTTAGTTTAATGTGCTTGTCCCAAGATACGGTTAATTGTGGTATAATTTTTATGCTTTTATCTTTGATATATTTAATTCTAGTCTTCACGTGAACCTCATAGGTGCCCTAGCATTTATGTTTTGCTCCATTATTAAGGGCAAGCGAGTACACTTTATCATACACTATTATGAACATTGAAATCCTGCAGATTGATATATTTCATGTTGTTTATTATTATTGTGTTGGAATCTCTTCATGGTTTTCATAACTATTAGGTGACGTTATTTTGCATGCTTCTTATTATGAATTTCCTAAGAGCTTGATCATATAGTGAGAATATTTACATCATACTAAAAAAAATTGTTCGTAAAAGTTCTTTTATCGCATTCAGTTGTCAACTAAATTGCTTGAGGACAAGTAATAAGCTAAGCTTGGGGGAGTTGATACGTCCAATATGTATCTCCTTTTCCGAACACTTTTGCTATTTTTTGCCTCTAAACTTGTGAGTTTTGGATACAACTAACACGGACTAACGCATTTTTCAGCAGAATTACCTTGGTTTCTCATTTTGTGCAGAAAAATCAACTTCCAGGAAATTGCCCAAAAAAGATCCCGAAGTCCTTATTTTACCCGAAGACCCCCGGAGCGAGAAGAAGAGCCAAAGGGGGGCAAAGGGGGCCCACACCATGGCTGGGCGTACCCCCTAGGCCGCATCACCTGGTGGTGTGGTGGCCCCAGCCACCCCCTACATATGCCCCGTAACCCTAAAACAGAGGGGGGTTTGTCATATTCCAGAGAAACACACCCGATCGCAGCCTCCACCTCGAAACCTATTTCGGGGATCAAAAGTTCCTGTTCTGGCACCCTGCAGGGCGGGGATTCAAAGGAGATCATCGCCATCATCACTGCCACCACTTCTCCATCAACCATCCATGATTTCCCATCCATGTGTGAGTAATACCCGTTGTAGGCTGAGAGGGATGGAAGGGATTGGATGATATCGTTCATGTTATAATGCCAGATTGTTAGGGCATAGTGCCTAGTATCCGTTGTTAGTGCTATATATCGATGTTGCAACTTGTTATGCTTAATGATTGTCACTAGGGCCCGAGTGCCATGATCTCAGGTCTGAACATGTTATTTTTTCATGAGTATAATTATGTTTCTTGATCATATCTGCAAGTTTTTTACACATATTGTTGTCCGGAACCCAAGGCTCCAAAGTGACAATAATTGGGACAACTGGAGGGGATGACTGTGATGTGAGGATCACATGTGTTCACGGAGTGTTAATTCCTTGGTCCGGTTCTTTATTAAAAGGAGCACCTTAATTACCAGTAGACACCCTTGAGGCTCTGCTGCGAATTGGCTGGTAGGACAGAAGATGTTGTGAAAGTTTCTCATTGTGAGCACGTACGACTAAATTGGAACATATGCCTATGGTTTGCCTAGAACCTTGATGCTATATTATTATCTATCTGCAATGCCCATGTTTTGATTATTATATGAACTATCTTATACATGCTATTCCCGTTCATCCATCCCTATGTCTATAGTATTTTAATCCAGTTGTTTTCCACCAATGCTATTGTTGTTACTATTTTACGCCTGATGTTATTTTATTACTACTGCTGCTATAAAACTGTTACCATTGATAAATTGTTGCGAGAAAGTCTACTTTCATGTGCATCTGAACTGACAAGTCAGCGGTTAAGTCTTATAAATATTCTTTGGCTCCCCTTGTGTCGAATCAATAAATTTGGGTTTTACTTCTCTCGAAGACTGTTGCGATCCCTATACTTGTGGGTCATCACCCAACCCCAAACTTGGTTACTATAAAATCTCTTCACTCTTTTTGCCCCTGATTTATCAGTTAAAGCATAATTGTGTAAACAAAAGAAAAGAGGGATGATCTACTGACCCCAGCAAAAAGAACATCCTTCAATGAGAGCTGCTCTTTTAAAGTCTAGTTAACTTGTGACGTAATGCATTGTTTATTTACCATTCGTTGACATAGACATACACCTCTCTTAAAAAAAAAATTCAATACCTCTGTTTTAATCAAATAAAAAGCTCTAGCACATGAGTTAATCCCTCATTCCCTCTGCGAAGGGCGTTTCTTTTACTTTTATGTTGAGTCTTCGTCTTTTAACTTTATGCACAATTAACAGAGTATAAATTTCATTTTAAGTATAATATGCATCAGTCCCAGAGATTATTATTGATTGATTCATGATATGTTATTACTTGTTCTAAAAATTACTTGTTTCTGGTCACCACTTGAACTCTGAAGGTGTCCTGGCATTTATGTTTTGCTCTCCTTTTAAGGACAAGCGGAATACCACTTTGCTATGTTTTCTTTATGCTCGAAGCAAACATATACCTTTCAGTGAATCATTATTCATGATCTTTTTTTTGTGTTACTTTACATGTTGCAACATGGTTGCTAAGTTTCATTATTATAATTATATCTATCATGCGTATGTTTAGAGTGCTATGATCACAGCTTACAAATGCTTTTACAAATATGATGATCAAGATTATGTTTGTAGCATGTCACCTCAGAAATTATTTTGTCTTTATCAGTTTACTTACTCGAGGACGAGTAGAACTAAGCTTGGGGATGCTCGATATGTCTCCAACGTATCTATAATTTCTGATGTTCCATGTTGTTTTCATGCCAATTGCTACATGTTTTATATACACTTTATAGCATTTTTATCGATTTTCTGGGACTAGCCTATTAACAAGATGCCATGGTGCCAGTTCCTGTTTTTTGTTGTTTTTTGTTTCAGAAAAGTTGTTCTAGAAATATTCTCGGAATTGGAAAAAAAAATCCCAGGGTCCTATTTTCTGTCACGTACATGGAGTCTGGAGGAGACCCGGAGGGGGGGCCACCAGGTGGCCACACAATAGGGCGGCGTGGCCTCGCCTTGGCCGCGCCACCAGGTGGTGTGGCCCCGTGGCCACCCACCGACATCGCCCTTTCGCCTAAATAATCTCCTTCTCGGGAAAACCCTAAAGACCCGAGCCTCCATCCACGAAAAATTCCGTAGCCGCTGTCATCGTCAACCCTAGTCCAGGAGGGTTCTGAAGCTCTCCCCGGCACCCCGCCGGGAGGGGAAATCATCACCGAAGGGCTCTTCATCGCCATGCCTGCCTCTGGAGTGATGCGTGAGTAGTTCTTCCTTGGACTACGGGTCCATAGTAGTAGCTAGATGGTTGTCTTCTCCTCTTTATGCCACCATGTTTAGATCTTGTGAGTTGTCTAACATGATCAAGATCATCTATCTATAATGCTACATGTTGTGTTTGCTGGGATCCGATGAATATTGAATGCTATGTCAAGTTGATTATAGATCTATCTTGTTTATGTTGTTTGTGATCTTGCATGCTCTCTGTTACTAGTAGATGATCTGGCCAAGTTGATGCTTGTAACTCCAAAAGAGAGTATTTATGCTCGATAGTGGGTTCATGCCTCCCTTATATATGTGCTCGAGTGATAAAAACGTGACGAATGGGTGATGTGCTATTGGCATTAGGGAGAAAACAACAATGTTTTGTCTAAGGATAATTCTGTTGTTTACATTACGCACTTACTTAATGCAATAATCTATTGCTTGCAACTTAATACCCAAAGTCTCCTTGGATTACGTTCAGAGAGTGGATTATTATTCATAGATGCAGTTGGATTGTGGTCTATGTATCATGTTGTAATTCCCAAATAAATCTCATAGTAATCATCATGTTTTGCATATGCACTACGGTGCAGCCTTTATATCTGTCAATTGCCGAGTTGTAATTTGTTTACCCAGCATGTTATCTATCTGTTTTGGAGAGACACCACTAGTGAACTGTAGACCCCGGTCCATTCTTTTACACTGATAATAGAACCTATTGTAAGCATTGTTCTTTTACTGCAATCATTGTTCTAATTTCTTTCACCGCATACAAGTACCATTTTTTCACACTATACGTCTAATCCTTTGTGTTAGCAAAACCTGTGAGATTGACAACCTCACTGTTTCGTTGGGGAAAAATATCTTGGTTGTGTTGTGTGCAGATTCCACGTTGCTGCTGAGCCTGGTAGTGCGTCCTGCCAACATCAGTTCTCATCAACCTTCAAAGTGATTTCTTTCTCCTACTGGTCCGATTAAACCTTAGTTTCTTACTAAGGAAAAACTTGTCGTTGTACTCTTCATACCTTCCTGTTGGGGTCTCCCAATGAACGTGTGTTCTCACGTCATCATAGAACAGTAGTGGGATCAGAGCGTCTATACGTAGATACGATTGGATCTCGAGCACAATTTTGTGCGGGTATTGCATAAGCTTGTGCAAGTATAATAGAAAGTTCTCTAATATTCAGTTTATTTTTGTTGCTTCCTAATAAACTGTGTTTGTTTTGTTTTCGACAGCATGGTATTACTTTTTATAAACTTCTGGTAATACTATGACGCTCAAGTTGCCCCTGGTATATATATCTCGCTTGATCCAAAAAAATGCTTCATTAGTTTTGGGTCACAGCATAGTTGGTGTCATATAATGGCATGATGGAAGGGGCATGTGGATTGGATCCAAACGAGGGTCATGGTTACGAATAAGTTTAACTTGAGGCTCTAGATGTTTTCGTAATGTGTGTGTTTCAATCACCCAACAAAGTTAATCTAGCAATGAGATTAAACATACCTAAAATTGCGTAGGTAATAACGATAGTTGATCGTAGAACCTAGAGCCATGCGAAAACTTGCAAATAAAGAGTTAGATGCATCTAACTTGGTTTTGTAGGGGGTGTGTGTGTGTGGTTTGGTACAATTATTTTGTTACCGTGTTTTGACATGATGGCTAATGCCAAAGGATTGTCATTGTTCGACATCGACAAACAGGCGTACATCGTGGATATCGGAGGAAGTACATGATAGGATAAAGTGGTCGTTTCTCCATCGTGGAAATACTTGAAGCAATTTTCACCGCAGGGGAATTTCTACGGATTTTCTACTATGGTGAGAATAGACGGAGATGGAGGATCCTCGTTGGAGATGCATCAAGAATCTCCGACGAACAAAGGCTATGCCGAATCACACAAATTATAAATTGCATGTGATGTTTATCCTTTGTTGATTGCACCATGATTGTGCAGTAGTTGTTTATTAGATAATTCCTCACTTAAAATATTAAGGTTGTTCGAGTTCTCCCATCCTGTAGCAACCGCCATAACAGACTTGGGTTTGCGTCCATCACTTGTATCCAAGGTCAACACATTATTATCGTATGCAAGCGGGTATGTATTGATGAATTGCATCAAAGGATCGGTTCATAGAAACGGTGTCAGATGGTTGGCTTTATGTTCATGCATAACTAGTTATGAGATCAGAACACAATTATCGAAAGATGTGCGAGAATCACATTGTCTGATTGACATGGTGGCCTACCCTTTAGGTTGTGATTGGTTGAGATGAATCCATCCTTTTTGTCATAATTTATTGGGATCTCGTTTCGCTGAAAGTTGATTATGAGGATTATCAGTTTCAGTGGGAACATATCTTAATTTTATTGAATTAAGTTGTACTCCCTCCGTTCAACAATACTTGACTTCACTTTGTCCAAATATGAATGTATCTATACACTAAAACATGTCTAGATACATCCATATTTGAACAAAGTAAAGTCAAGTATTGTTGAACGGAGGGAGTAAAAAATAATTTTGAACCAAAGATTCTAAATGAACTTGTTTTATTGTAGAGATGGATCCTGTTGAAAACATAAGTCTGAATGAGTTGTTGGGGATAGACAAATTAACTAAGAAAAGTGTGAACTTATGGCATTGGGTTCACGATATTAGAGTTGGTCTCGAGATAGAGCATGTGCTAGACACTGAAGTCTTAGCACCAGAGGTAGAATATTCTCCATTGGGAGATGAGGAGTATCAAGTTTATGTGATCATGGTGGATAGGGTGGGTTTTAAGCTGGGTGATTGTTACCCACACTATCGCTCTTTCCATCTCACTGAAGCTTTGAAGGCTTAAGGTTCTCCATAAAAATCTGTCATGGTCATCGTAACCTTAATGCATGTTGTTTGCAAGTAAATTTTATTCATTTTAAGCTTAAAAGTTTCAAATTACATAATTGTTGGCACTCAATATTTTCTATTTACGACATGGTTGTAACTATTTTTTTCAATTCCACATCGATTGCATGTGCTAAGAAAAAGGTACTGAACAGCTGCCACATTGTTTTGATTTTAACTGTTAGTCAATAATAGTGCAATAAACGAAACAAAGTGATTTTCGATATTTCTTATCTTATCTTCCTCAATAGGCAAGTCGAGTATAATTTTGTTTCTAGCCCTATTTTGTTGTGTTCAATTGTTGAATTTATGGGCTGTTAGCCAAACATGTACACAAACAAATAATAGAAGGTCAATTTGAAAATATAAGTGAAGCCAATCATGTGGGCCCAAGAAAAGTTTACAAGGCAAAACCAAGCACACAGCTCAAGTCTAGCCCAGTTAAACAAGCAAAAAATATCAATACACGGACAAAGAACTTGGGCGGCCCACAAGCACACACAAGCCCGTCGTACCACGAGGGAGGAAGGAGAAGCGAAGAAAAAGAAATACTCCCTCCGATTCATAAAAAATGGCGCTCGCTTAGTACAAATTTTGTACTAACTTAGTATAAAATGAGCGGCATTTTTTATGGATCAGAGGGAGTACATACCATAGCCATCGTGGATCAGCTAAGAACTAAGTCGTCTAAGTCCTAGCCATGCCCTGATTTTATAATCCTATATTTTGATCCTTCCCACATGTATGTTTGTACTTTGTTAGGGAATGACACATCAGTTTGTTTCCATGGCCTATTCTAACACACACGCACACATAAAAGATAAAAAGGCACATGGAATAACCACTTTCGAGTGAGAGAACGGAGTAGATAACGCAAGGCCCACCGAAGAGGGTTCGCGTGAAACCGTGCAAGCAAGGGTCGAAAATTGTCCACCATTTGCAGGGGCCTAACAAGAAGTTAGGTTTATTAAAACAAAGTTGCGGCCAAGTATGAAATCGGAAAGTTTCCTTTATAATGCCAAATAGGAAGCACATCTTAAATCTACTGTCAAATAAAAAACTTTGTCCAGTAAGATTCGTTGATTTAACTCTTTGTCTAACTAACATTACCTTAATTTTGTGCCTATTTTTCACAATGGATTGCAAAATAAGTCAACACTTCACAATGAATCAACTGCACAATAGTTTAGAATGTTTTTGTTTTTTTAGTTTAGGAGTGTTTTATCTACGCAATGCTACAAGTTTGATGTCGGGAGAATCGAATCAGCTCCGGTAAGGGAACGACGGCATTGGCATGGCTCGGCCGACTCTCCGATAAGGGTGTGTATTAATACATTTGATGCATGTTTTTTTGAATGGGAAACGGCCTGAAGGGCCGAGAACTTCGTTGACATTCGACGGAGGCTTTACAATACAAGAGAAGGACCCAACAGAAAGATAAAATTACAACCGAGCCCTTGAAATTTTCCCAACGGACCTTAGATCTAAATAGAAAAACGCGATCCGGTCCAGCTCCTTCTTCGCCTCGTTGACATGGAGCCACGCCATGGCCAACCGCGGCAACGCCGGGGACAAAACCGCTTGGGTCACCGCAGCGGGAGCCAACCACAACGGGGTGGCAGAGCCTCCAGTAAAGGAGGTTGATTGCGCCCTTGTGCTGGCCATCCAGTTCCAGCAAAGAGGGGGGGGAGTAGCCTCCCTTCGGCCTGAAGAATCGATGACGAAGAAGCCGCCGATGATGCTCTCCCAACAGCAGCTCCGTAGCGAAGATCTCATACGCAGGTGCGAAGAAGTCCCCCCCCCCCCCCCCCCCCCCCCCGCCCTCCTCTGAGTCCTACAAATCAAGATAACCACCATCCCCTACACTCCCAACCTCCATGGCAGCAAGAACAAGTAATCGAGATATGACATTTCGGAGGAAACAAACGAGCTTATTTAGTGTGGATGGACAAGTCACACCACCGCCCGCCATCAGCTCCACCCGGAGCACGACGAGCAAGAGCAGCGCAACCCCTAGCCGCAAACCACCGCTCGCTGGTGGTGGCGACCTCAGCTCCACCGGCATAGCGCCATACAAGGGTACAACCCAAACTACAGACAACAAAGAAGAAGAAGACCTATCTCTACTAAATACAGGGGCGCACCGAGCAACTCTCTCATCTGTACTTCGGCCGCCGTCGGCAGCGGAGAGGATCCGGGATCGGCCCGGGCGAGACGGCTCCTGGGACACAACTCTCAACGGGGGCGAAGGTGGGGGTCACCCGTGCGTTTCTGTGGTCAAAATTGATGCAATTTTTTGTTATGTCGGTTTGTACTTCTTGTGAACTTTCATAATTTATTTGGGCCCTTCTCTCAAGAAAAAGAAATAGTAAGCCTACTTTAGTTGGTACTCCCTCCGTTCAAGAATACTTAACTTTCATTTGTCTAAATATGAATGTATCTATACACTAAAACATGTTAGATACATTCATATTTGGGAAGTCAAGTATTGTTAAACGGATGGGAGTACTTTTGAAGGCGTAAAGCATACTCATGATACTTGTTTACGTTAGGAGCTTAGGCGTAAAACGGCCGTTTTCTTCCATTTTCTTTTCTTTGTTAGAGAAAAGAAAAACAAAAACCGAGCCACCCGACGCAGTCGTCCTCCTCGGAGCGTTCGTTCCCGGCGACTCGGAGGTTGCGCCGTCGCCGGCGCCTGCCACGCTCCTAACCTAGCCAGGTACTACTCCCCGAACTCCAATCTCCCCATCCAAATCACCCCGCTGGATTCGAGTCCACGTACGGGGGAGTTCAAACCCCTGTTCCCGTTCGGCGATGCGCTGCCAGTTCCGCCCCGTAATCTAGCTGGAATGCGCGACTTGAGTAACCTGCAAGCATCCAAGGATCTGTGATCCAAGCGCGAAAGCTTGGTGGCTTTAAATTTCAAATCTGACCCAGTAGAGTTTGGTAGTGCCGTTCTGTTAGCCGTTTGGGGGGAGACAAATCTGAATCTCGTTAGGTGATGAAGAGGCAGAAATAAAAAAAAACTCACAGTCGTTTTGGTTTGCTTACAGTCTGACAACATGAATCTCGGACAAGACTTCAGAGTTTTTTTTTTATAGGGCTCAGAGTATTGGGTACTTCCTGAAAGAATATCTTTGGTGCTGTCTGAAAGGCTGAAATAGTTGTATGTTAGATTATCAGATGTTCTCGCCCGAGAAATTAATATGGTCCATCGGTTGCTCTAGCTACGTTTCGAGTCCAATGAGGCTTTCTTCTTATAAGACACGGTAGTTGGTGGTAAATAATCCAGTTGCGTTCTGTATCTCGTGATGTCTCCCATTTGACTGCATACCCTGTCTTACTGGAAAAATCACATTTTGCCAACCAAACCCACAGGATATCGATTAGTCCGTGTAGGTGGCTGCTTGCTTCTTTCAGATGGAGGATGGCATGTCTACTTATACTGTCGATGAGGCACTTATCTCAAATCTGAATCTTGTTAGGTGATGAAGAGGCAGAGGAAAAAAAAACTGTCAGTCATTTTGGTTTGCTTACAGTCTGACAACATGAATCTCAGACAAGACTTCAGAGTTTTTCTATAGGTTGGGTACTGCCTGAAAGGATATCTTTGGTACTCCCTGAAATACTGAAATAGTTGTATGTTAGATTATCAGATGTTCTCGCGCGAGAAATAAATATGGTCCATCGGTTGCTTTAGCTACGTTTCGAGTCCAGTGAGGCTTTCTGCTTCTTACAAGGCACGGTAGTTGGGGGTAAATAATCCAGTTGCGTTCTGTATCCAGTGATGTCTCCCATTTGATCGCATACTCTGTCTTACTGGAAAAATCACATTTTGCCAACTGACAGGATATCGAGTAATCCATGTTTCACAGTTCTTTGCTTCTTTCAGATGGAGGATGGCATGTCTACCTATACTGTCGATGAGGCACTTATCTCAATGGGGTTTGGAAAGTTCCAAGCATTTGTGCTTGCTTATTCCGGGATGGCTAAGATCTCGGAGGCGATGGAAATGATGCTTCTGTCGTTTGTTGGGCAATCGGTTCAAGCTGAGTGGGGGCTTTCTGCACAGGAAGAGAGTCTCATCACAAGTGTCGTATTTCTAGGGATGCTTGTGGGAGCATATTGTTGGGGCTTAGTTTCAGACAACTACGGGAGAAGGTAGGTCCTTTCCTGCTTTTCCATTCTCTGTTCAAAAATTTATATTTCCAAATGCATTTTCCCTAGCAACGCAATTTCTCTTGTGTTTTGAGCCAAGTAATGTTTCGGAATGAGTGTTCTGGACATAAATCCTTTCACTTGATCCCTTTACTTTCATCTAGATTAGTCGAGTTTGACTAATTAGGATGTCTTCCGGGAGAAACAGATTAATGTAACCCATGTCTATGCTAGAGGTTGGCGGACTGATAGCCTTCAAAGTGAGAGCCAAGAGGTTCTAGCTGTGGGATGTCGGGTTGGAATCTAAACACTGGACTACTTCCACTAGTTGGAGGAGACAATCTATACTGCTTTGCAGTGGATTACCTGAACAGCGGACTGATACAGACAGAACATCATGGTTAGGTGGTAAATTAGCTGTGGCCTCATCGTTGTAGCTCAAACTCGTTGCTTTTGCTAGTTGACACTATAATTAGGCAAACTAGATGCTCGTTGCCACTTTCAATATCTTTTTTGCATGCAAGGATATGGAAAAAAAATTGGATTCAGTAAGAGTCATTAATGCAGGCAGTCTAGTTGGTACCGTCATCATTTCAACTAATTTTTTTGGATATATCTTCCACTCACTTAATTGGCCAAACCTTTTATCGATCTCCAATTGTACTAAGATCCATTCTTTTAGGATATCTATTTTTGCAGTAGTTCATTTTTACATGATGTAAGTATTTTCTTTCTCATTGTAGCCACTTCGTACTTCTCCAGGGTTGGGTTCAATTTTACAGCCCTTGTAACCGGTGGGGCTGGTCTCCTTAGTGCCTTCGCACCAAACTATTCATCTTTGATTGTACTAAGATTTTTAGTTGGCGTTGGATTGGGTGGAGGACCAGTTCTTTCTTCCTGGTTTCTAGAATTTGTCCCTGCTCCTAACCGGGGAACTTGGATGGTTATTTTCTCAGCATTTTGGACCATTGGTACAATAATGGAAGCTTCACTTGCTTGGGTAAGTTCCTACATTTTGCAAAGTATTACCCCTGTCTGTGTAATCTATGGAAATTCTTGATGGCACAAACAGGTCAAAGGACACAGACTTTCACTCTTATTTGTAGCTGTGCATATTTTAAACAGAGACTTTAATTGGTACGCACTTATCCACTTAATTTACAGGCTGTGATGCCATCTTTTGGCTGGAGGTGGCTTCTAGCACTCTCATCATTGCCATCATTTGCCCTACTACTCTTCTACCCATTGACACTTGAGTCACCAAGATACTTATGCATGAAGGGCAAAATAGGCGATGCATTGCATGTTATGGAAACAATGGCACGAGTAAACCGTGTAGCTCTCCCTTCTGGACGGCTTACTTCTGGCCATCGAATGGAGCTCCAGGAGATTTCAGATTCCTCAGAAACTGCGCAGTTGGTTTCAGCTAGGAAAACCAACCCTGTTGATAATGCAAGCAAATCTGGGATTGGGGGCCTCAATGCCATCTTAAGGCTTCTGTCCCCAAATTTAATTAGATCAACTCTTCTTCTTTGGACTGTCTTTCTTGGTCTTGCCTTCTTATACTACGGTCTTGTTTTGCTAACCTCAGAATTGAGTCACGGAAATAGGATTTGTGGCTCAGAAGGAGCAGTAGAAGTAGAAACCACTCACACAATCGATGCTAATCTGTACAGGAACGTATTCATTACTAGCTTTGGAGGTATGTGTGCTTTCTCCTAAGACTAATCATATATTTGTTTAGAAACCCTTTCTTGAGAATCCTTCACATTCATGCCATGCTGATTGATGCAGAGGTTCCTGGCCTTATTCTGTCTGCCGCCATCGTGGACAAGTTCGGGCGCAAGCTCTCAATGTCCTCGATGCTCTACATCAGTTGCCTGTGCATAGCTCCTCTGATGTTCTCTCAGTCAGAATCTCTGACAACCGTTTTCCTGTTTGGAGCGCGCATCTGCATCTCCGCGAGCTTCATCGTCCTGCACATCTACGCTCCTGAGGTTTGTTCTTGCCAGCACTACCCTACTACTAAACCTCTTCTATAAAACATCTTACAAAACATTATGTCTTGTCCGTTCCCTGTCACAGATTTACCCAACAGCGGTCAGGGCAACCGGCGTGGGGTTCGCGAGCTCGATCGCGCGCTTTGGCGGGATTCTGTGCCCTCTCGTGGCCGTCGGGTTGGTGCACGCATGCCACCAGACCGCGGCCATCGCAGTGTTCATCACAGTGATGCTCGTGTCGGCCATCGCCGTGTCCTACTTCCCCCTGGAGACCAGCGGGCGGAAGCTGAGCGACCACATTGCGGCGTAAAGGCAAAGATGCGAGGGACACACCTGATGATGTTGTGTTTGCTGTTGTCGTCGGCATTAGATTCAACATATATACACCATACTACAGAGTTGAGGCCGTGATGGAAGCATTCAGTTTTTTTAGGCTAGTGTTTCCCTCTGCAAGGGCATAGAGAATAGAAAGAAGTGGAGTTGTGATTTCAAATCCCGGATATTTGTTAATTACACTTGTTTTTGGTAGAATACACGTACGCTGATATTATGTACTGTAATTTTTGAGGGAGATAATTCACTCATAATCTGGAATGTCCATTTTCCTATGGCCAGCAGGACAATTAGGGTGTGCAGTAAAGTAACATTCAGCATGTTGTCCATCGATCATCATTATTTTCTTCCAGTTTTTTCCTCTTGCAGTTCAAAAAAAAAACAGTTAGTAGGAAAAATTAAATTTTCCGTCGCCGGGACTCGAACCCGGGTCTCTCGGGTGAGAGCCGGGTATCCTAACCACCTAGACTACGACGGATCTTGTTAAAGCTCCTAAGATTGATTTACTTATTCTTTAAATGTTCTCATCTGCTTCGAAACGAGGGGCTTCCCGCCACTCTCGCCGCTGAGCTGCTGCCTTTCCTCCCTCCCAATTTTAGAAACCCAATCCTCCACCCACCATTGGCATGCACAAGGCGCCCACGCCATGAGCGAGAGGTGATGCGGGCGTGTGGGAACCTCCTCCTGCATGCACTCTGCCTGAGACGGTCCGCGCACCATGGCTCGACGCCGGCGGCCGCCGGCTCCTCTAGCCGCCCTCGCCGTCGTCCTCTCCGTCGTCACCGTTGCCATAGCCAAGACCGACCGCTCGGATGGTAAGAACTGGGAGAATTATCATCTGCAATCTGCTTCTTCTCCGCGGTGCCATGCCAATCCGTACACGTAGGTGGATTCTGAAGATCGTCTGCACTCTGTTTCGTTTTCAGTGGAGGCGCTCAACGTGCTGTTCACGAGCATGAACAAGCCGTCCAAGCTGGACGGCTGGAAGGCGGACGGCGGCGACCCGTGCGACGACGACGACGAGTGGAAGGGGATCGACTGCAGCGGCTCCTCCGTCACCAAGATGTAATTGCCGGCAGCATCCTTTTCGCCCGACTGATCTGCCTACTTGCTTCAAACTGCGGAAAATACTAACTTCGGTTTGGTTACTTTTTACCATGGAGCAGTGACCTGTCGGGGCTCGATTTGAGCGGCAGCCTGGGATATCAGCTCTCCAGCCTCAAATCAGTAACTAAATTGTGAGTTGCCCCTGTGAATCTATCTATCATCTATCTCTCCGGTTATCGATCGTCGTTCTTGTGCAACTTAGTTGAATTTTACTTCTTTTGCGTAGCACAGTGACGTGAGCGACAACAAGCTCAGCGGCGAAATCCCCTACGCGCTTCCACCCAACCTGGTTCAGCTGTAAGTTCTCTTGGTTTTCTCTTTTTTTTCCTTTCAGGGTTACCACTAGCTAGCATGGGTAATTTATCCGACGTATTTGCTGATGCAGAAATCTACAAGGGAATGCCTTTACCGGCGGTGTTCCTTATTCGGTATCTCAGATGTCTGATCTGGAGACGCTGTAAGAAAACTATTTTATATCGCTCTGTTTTTTTCTTGAATTAGTCACCTTTAACTTTCAATGGATCGCAGAAATGTCGCTGATAATCAATTAAGCGGACAGTTGACGGATATGTTTTCACACCTTCCGAAACTCTCGACGATGTAGGTTGAGCATATGATATTCAGAGTTCATTCTATCATCTCTTGACAAATCTAAACCAAGTTTACTAGCAGCAAACCTAACCATGACATTACTTTAGATACCCAAAGCTTGTTAATCTTCTTCTGACAGTCACTATATGTGTCATCAGGGATCTCTCTTCCAACCGCTTCTCAGGTAACCTGCCCCAGAGTTTCCAATACCTCTCAGGCCTAAAGACACTGTAAGGCAACCGAAGTTTTTTGGACCTTGTTAGATTTTCCTTGATACCCTCTTTGGATTAAGAAATGACCGTCGATCTTTGCAAAAAAAATTATCCAGGAATCTGGAGAGCAACCAATTCACTGGCCATGTCGACGTTCTGGCCAAACTCGATCTCGACGATCTGTAAGTATTCCTCAAGTAAACACTGCGTCTCACACCAATTAAAAAAAAGTACTTGTTTGACATAAATGCTAGAACATCGAGAACAACGATTCAGAACTAAGCCAGAATGGTTTTCCTCCCTTTGTGCTCAAGGAATCTGCAGGACAACAAGTTCATCGGGTGGATTCCAAGTAAACTGAATGGCATTGACAGTCTCAAGTAAGTGCAACTTCCACCTGATGCTGCTCCTTTTTCATTGCACTTTCATGAGTTATGACAGTTTTAGCTACATTCTCAAGGACTGGTGGGAACCAGTGGTCATCCGGGTCAGCTCCTCCTGGCATGGTGAAGGGATCTTCAGCAGGAAGCTCGTCAAGCGGAGGAGGGGGTGGTGGAGGGATCAACGGTTTTGCTATCGGAGCAATAGTGGTAGCGGTGCTCCTTGCGGCCGTTATTCTCTTGTCGGTGTTGACGCGGAAGAGATCCTCTCCTGTCTCATCTCATTACTACATGGACGAGTCAGGTTAGAATCCGCAATTTAAGTCCCCGCTACCATAAAAGAAAATACATTTCTTCATGATGCCAGTAGTGTTTTCAGGTACTGCTACATTTGGACTTTGGATAATGGTTTTTGTTTTCCTTTGTCAGCTCGCTCATCATCAGTTGAGATGCAGTCGCTGGAGACATCCACGTCGATGGACTTTAAAACGCCGCCTTCTGTGCCTCAGAATCTGATGAACGACAATGAGTTTGAGAACAAGTTGAACAATTCGAGGCGAATCTTGGATCCAATAAGCATGGTATCCTACTCATCATCAGACCTGCAAGCAGCCTCTGGCAACTGGCACAGTAGCAGGCTAATAGGCCAGGGAACGATCGCTCGTGTTTACAAGGCAAAATATGCTGGTGGACAGGTATGCTCTCAAGATCTCCCTCCAAATTCATAGAAAATGAACCATCTCATAATATCATCAAGAAATCAACCATGTCTGAAAGATCGAATTTCATCTACAAGATGAAGTCAGAGATGAACATATTTGCAGCAACATACAGTTGAACTGAATTTTGGCAGTTTGAAGTGGACTAAGAGAAGAAAGGCATAAACCGCATATCTGGTCAAGTTTATCGTCTGCCATGTTGATTTTTCAGGTACTGGCTGTCAAGAAGTATGATCCATTGAGCTTTTCGGGGAGCAGCGACTTCAAGGAAATCGTCAATGTCATCTCCAAGCTGCGCCATCCGAGCATCTCCGAGATATTGGGTTACTGCTCAGAGCCCGGGCACTACATGATGGTATACGAATACCAGACGAACGGGTCCCTCTACGAGTTCCTGCACTTATCAGATGATTATAGCAGGCCTCTCACTTGGGACACCCGGGTTCGGATTGCACTTGGTACAGCTCAGGCTCTGGAGTAAGTTCACAAGTAACATCAAGGCCCAAGATCTGCATTTTGTGTTTGCATCAGCATGCAGAAAAAACAGTGACCTGACCATGTGAAGTTCATATGGTGAGATGCTAATTAATGTTTCCTTCCTGTTCAGGTACCTGCATGAAACCTGCTCACCTCCAGTCATCCACAAGAACATAAAGTCATCTAACGTCTTGCTCGACGCTGATCTCAACCCTCACCTCAGTGATTGCGGCCTTTCATTCTTCTACGAGGTTTGCGGAACGAGAACTCCTTTTCCCGTAGCCTGATTTTGCTTGCTCATAAAGGCCACCTTTCAACGTCGAAATTCTCTTTAGGATCCGAATAAGAGCTTGGGACCAGGGTACAGCGCCCCAGAGTGCTCGAGGCCATCAAGTTACACAATGAAGAGCGACGTCTACAGCTTCGGCGTGGTCATGCTCGAGCTATTAACCGGCCGCAAGTCCTATGACAGGTAGTAAGAATGCCTTCTTCTCGGATGTTTCCTGCAAAATTACTGCGAGCTGAACTGCTGCTAATTCGCGAGTGGTTGCCTGCAGCTCAAAGCCGAGAAACGAGCAGTCCTTGGTCAAGTTTGTGACGCCGCAGCTTCACGACATGGATGCCCTAGGAGCACTGGCAGACCCGGCTCTGCGTGGCCTGTACCCGCCCAAGTCGCTGTCCCGATACGCCGATGTCGTCGCTCGCTGCGTCCAGGTCCGTTCAACCTCTCACTGGAATCTCAGAAAATGAATAATTCTCATATGACCAAAAAAACCCTGTTCTGAAAACTTCTCTTGCTGCTATTTGTTGCAGTCTGACCCAGAGTTCCGGCCGTCCATGTATGAAGTGGCCCAGGAGCTGACCGGCTGCATCCAGCGCTACGCCAGCGACAGGAGGATGGGCGGCGGCATATATAGCTCCTCCCTGTCCCAGCGCAGCGACACCTCCGATTGGTGACCCTGAAGGCCAAGCCTTTCCATCTGATACTTCACTAGAACAGTATGGGGATAAGGAAGATTGGTTAATCTAGAGAAGGTAAAAAGTGAGTGAGTGTGTGGGTACTACACTTCTACTTTAGTGATTATGTGATGTTTGAACCTGTAGCGAATATGTAACCGCAGTGAATCTCTCTTTCCCTTGTTTTTTTCTTACCCATGTAAAGAGCACATGTAAGTCTGATACTTAATTGAAAGGCTTTTGGCCAAAGACAACCAGGTGGCACCAAAAAGATCATGAACACTGACATCAAACATAAACTCCCAAGCTCCTCCATTACCTCTTGTCACAGAAGGTTAAAATAACAACTAGCGCCTTCCCGGCGTTCTTCTTCTAATACACAATGACACACACTCCAGCGACATGGTCAACGAAGAGAAAAGAGAAAGAGGTCTGCCTTGTCCCACTTGAAACACACATATGTTTAGCTAGCAAACTACTACTGCTAATCTTGCACACAGTGAAGGACCTAGTATACATCACACCACAACAAGAAAAGAAAACAACCACGACAAAGCACCACTGCAGGACCACGTTTGAAATCTGAACATAAAACTAGGGCTACATCACACATGGGGCGGCGAAATATTTCACACCACAGTGGCCATGATGGGTTCACTTCCTCTGGACATTCTAGTTGAGATTTTCCTACAGCAAGCAGAATGGACGCATCAGCGAAACAGGAAACTCAAATTAAGCAATGGAACTTCTTAGTCGCTGTCAATGTGGATTACCTGCAGGGGGCAGCGTCGCAAACTTTGGTCAGTTTGAATGCAAGCTGCACAATGGCGATCCTGATGGCTGGTTCTATGGACCCACTGGCTGCTGCTTCCTCCAGGGCAGAAAGGAACTCCCTCTGAGCACTTGCAGACACAAACACTTGGCTTGGCTTGTAAACCGTGCTCAAATCCAGTACCTGGACCGACATGCACAAATCAGCGAAATCACAATTGTAATTCTTCTGTCATGGAGATCGTTGCCTAGTGTAAACATATTGTCGCTAGTAAGCTTACCTGTTGAATCCAAGGCAGTGCCAAGTCACATAACTTTGTATTGAGGAACTGGCCAGCAATGACCCTTAAAAGTTCATTTCCTGTTTCACGCGACAGCTTGTCAAGAACAGGCCCAGTTCTATCCATCAGATCGATCAGATCATCATAAACACCATAGCTAAGGGCTTCTGCATATGCAGGCTCCATGCCTTCAGCACCGCAGAACTCAACGGCCTGATTGGAGGCACACAATGCATTTTGCAGCTCAGGCTGATCACGGGGACTTGTAAACGGAACCTGAAAGCTCCCCTTAATCCCTGATGCTCGACTCCTCACTGAACTTGGAATGTATCTTTCCTCTGAGCTCCCAGGGCCAGACTTCATAACTCTTTTACTCGCATGGCCCTTAGATGGTAGATCCTGAGCCCACTTCTTCTCATTTTTCAAATGAGGAATTGTGGGTGGCTTAAAGTTGGCATCAACAGATGATCTTGGTGTCGAATTAGAAAGCCTGGGTGAAGAAGAGGCACTCTGGTTCTTGAAAAACTTGGAGCCCTGAAGTTGATAGCGGCTTTCACTTTGAGTAACTGTGTACACAGTTTTGTCTACAGCATTCTCCAAATTGTGCACCTTTGAGTTCAGCTCGGACATGTTCTCCATAGAGTTCGACATGAATTCCTACAAGAAACCATTGATAGAAAGTAAGCATCTGGGAAGGCAAATCTTTGCAGCACACCTGTATATACGGTTTGTGCATCATACAGCACTTTCTCCTTATGAAGAATCTGCATTATTTTTCTATAAATGATTATCTGAGGATGATAATGGTAATCATTAACGTGAGTTTATGATCATTGTGTTTATCATCATCATGAATTGCCCTTCTTTTGGTTTAAACTGGCAATAGGCCTGTGCAGATGCTTGAAAAGACATAATTTATCAGATATCTAAAATCATATACATGCTGTTAACTTTGAATTAAATTTTTGTCGCGCTCTACTATCAGATCACATACATAAACATTGTGAAAACTAGACAAGTACAGAGAGGAGTTAATTCAAGAAAATGATTGAGAACTAAAAAAATGAGAATTACCTGCAGAAGATCAAAAAGGTTCGCTTGCTTCCTTTCCATTTCTTGTAGCTGCTTCCTAATAAGGGCCAATTCTTTCGTCGCACTCAGACAACAAGTATGTTTGTCATGTGAAGTGATATTTGTAACAGTGGAATCTACGCTCTTACTCTCTCGAGCCCTAGGGCACAGCTCAGTAACTTGTGCTGAATCACAATCTTCAGTGACTTCCAGAGCAGAGGTGACATGCTTTGTCTCACAACTCCTGCTGGCTACTTCTGATAAAGAGGAGCATTCTTGTTTATCATCCATGGGGTCATAGTCAGACTTGATGTCTTCATCTACCGTTCCATAAGCACTTCTTTTTGCATATTTCAACATGCATTCGTTGCCATAGCCCCTTTTCCCAAGATCTGGCATTGTGTTCTGCTTAGGGACTGATATCTCCACATGCCAGTCACTTGACTTCAAATGCTGCTGATTCAAGGCATTATTTTGGGGTACTTTGTTGACGGACAACGGGGATCTCTTCTTTACTGAAGTGATGGAACTGCCACTGATAACAGACGCTGAAGGTGTAGGATCAACTCTCCTAAAAGAAGTCTCTCTTGATCCACCATCATGCACACTTCTGGCATCATGATGGTCACCAAAGAAATTTTCTGCCAGAGTAGAGAGAAGATTTCAGTACAAATAAAAAGAACTAATTATGTTAGTTGAGTTCATTCTTCAGAACGAAGTACTGCATCTGCTTTCCTGCACACTAGACAGTGAGTTAATATTAAAGGAATACCTTTTGTGGATGATCCAGCTTCTGATGGTTCAGGAGTATCAGACCCTGGAATAGCTTTCCACAACTGAATGGCCTGGGTAATTGCATCACGGACCGGTTTTACCTACAATAAGAAGCACAAATGTAAGTGAAGCATGTGACAAAAGTGTCGTTGCATCAACTTCACAATATGTATATATGTACCTACCTTGTCAAATTTACAACGTTCAAGGGAGCGAAGACATGAAGTTCTGAAAGAGGCAACCAAATATCCAGAGCTGACAGCGATACTGGAAAGAGCTAGAGAGGCTGCTTTCCTTGTAGTCCAGTCACTACTCTTCAGGGAATCCATAATACTTGTTAGTGCTGATGATAAAGCCTGCTCTGTAGAAGCACCTTCAGCCTACAAAATTGGAACCACAGCAAAATAAGAAGAGCAACAAAAGGCTAACACGACCAATTCTCTTACTTAAGTTACAACTTGTGCCATAAAATTGAGGATGAAGAAAAAAGATAATTACTCTGCTTCTGGAAATCATTTTGACAATATTGCTGAATTTGTAGCAGAAAGAGACGTGTAACATACTAACAGTCTGAATCATATTATCCGCTAGGATTAGGAGTGAACAAGCAATTAAAAACACCTGGCTTTTGGGGACAAACTGCTGAGCAGCCATTTAACTGTAGTTAATACAAATAAGCATGTTAGTACTTTGTCATGATACTAGTAATTAATACATCGCATCAGTTAATGATGCATGTTATGACCATGTTCTGATATATCAAGAAGTGTATAAATCATGAAAGCAGGATACTTATCTCACTACATAAGCAAGGTAATCATTTCAAAATATACTAGACAGCATATGCAATAGTTTTCAGAGTTCCTACTGGAATGCCATTAACCACTGATAAAAGAGCAGGAATGTAAACCTGAACAATGCTTCTGATCAACTCGATCACCGCAGGCTTGGCCATGAAATGGGGGTTCTTGAGGATCTTGACGACACGGCCAAGCATCTGGGGGAGAACAGGGCCTGGAAAGTAGCTGCTCTCATCGATAACCTTGGCCAGGCACAGCGCGGCCCCAGCCTGCACATACCTATTCTGCTCACCCAGCGACTCAAACAAGGGCCTCACCAACGCCACCAACGCGGCGCCACCGTCCCCGTAGTTCCTTGCGCACACCGAGAGGGTGCCGCAGGTGTCGACACACGCGTCCCTGACGACCGAGTCGGCATCCTTGAGCCTTCTGACGATGCTGGTGACCACCTTGGTCATGTGAGGCGCCAGCAGGCTCCCGTGCGTCCGCGCCAGCGCGCCGATGGCCCTGACGCACTCCTTGCGCACGGCGCTCTTCTGGTCGGCGTCGGTGTCGATGACGCAGGAGAGGAAGGGGCCGACCGTGTCGGGGGAGAGCATGTCGACGGCCTTGTCGAGCTCGCTCAGCCCGATCTGGTACGTGTCCCTGTCGGCGATCTTGTTGAGGGCCTGCACCAGCCTGTGCTTGAGCTCGAACGCCGCCTTGCCCTTGGACGGGACTGCCGCCGCGTTGGACTTCATCTTGGAGGAGGGCTCGGCTCGGGGGCGCCGGTGGAGCGGGGTCTCAGTGGTGAAGAGACGATGGGGACAGGGTCACTGCCATCTTCCCCTGGTGGCTGGATGTCGTGTTTGCTGAAGCTTGCCTACCCATCACTTGAACCCTGCAGACGGTGCATTTTGAAATTGAGCAAAATGAGATCCAGTGTATATGCATTGCAGCTTCAGCTGTGTGATAGGCTAAAAAAGCAAAGACGACAAACCGTTCACTGGGATTCAGAGAAACCTACTGCAGTACTAGTCTGAACAAGCGAATCTGAAATTGGAAAGGCCATTGGCCGATCTTTATTAAGATTTGGGAGAGAGTACAGCCACAGGTAGCTGGGGCTGCACCAGACAGGCCTGGGCGACAGCAAACGAATCTGAAATTACCAGCCAAGCAGAGCGCACTGATCCCTAATCGTATTACGCATCCAAAATCCACGCGAGGGAAGCTTGCTGCATTTGCTTTTGGCAGCAGCACATTCGATCGGAAAGCTTAACCCTTAGAAGAACCCTAGCGGAGGCATGAGATGGACAAAACTGAAGCCGCCCGAAATTTCGAAACGAAATCCGCGCGCGCGCACTGCATCGGGGAAAGGAATCACAGCCTCGAATCGGACGGAAGCCCTAACGCCCGATAATTAAGACGGCGGAAGCAGTATTTCGCCGCCCCCAAAAGGTATCCCCTTAGCAGAGCGTACAGATGAATGGACACCGGAGCAAGCAGCGGTGAGGAGCTCGGACCCCGGCGCGCTCCCTCCCTCCCGACCTAGCCGGCCCCTCCTCGTGGCGCTGGACTGCGGAATGGCCGACGGCGAAGATGAAGCAAAGCGAGCGACACGGAGCAGCAGCGGCGGAAAATCTCGGCGGGCCGGGGCGAGGAAGGGAGAGCGGAGCACTTACAGCGGGAGCAGCAGCGTCTTCCCTCCGTCCGTCCGCCTCCTCTCTCTCCGCTCCTCCCCCTTCTCCTCTCTCGGCGAGACGAAGTGGGGGTCCTATACTATACTAGTACTGGGGAGCAGTTGCGGATTGGGGATTTGAATTCGAAACCTGGCCGGCAACCGGAGCAGTGGAAATGGCAGCGTTTGTCTTCCGTTTTCAATTTTTTACTACTTTTACTTACTTTTTGAGCGAGGAGGGAGGGCGCCAACTCCTAGGCGGGCGCGTGACGGCAGTCAGCGCGAGGTGACGGCCGCGTGCGTAGGGGCCACAGGTCAGTGATCTGGCGAGCTGCTGCCGAGTTTCGAATTCGGGGCACGGCGTGGCCCCGAGAACCGGAGGACGTGGGCTCCGCGTGGCGGGACCCAGGTTGCAGTGACCGCATCCGGAGGAGGACTCGCTCTTGGTTGCGGAACACGCAGAGGGAATCGTGTCGTCAACCGGGTGGACCCTGCAACTCGCACACGCTGCACTGCCGGCCTACCACCCCGACCCAGCATTTAAACTTCTGGGTCGACTCCACCCCATCATCCAGTTCAAGCCAAATCATCCAAGCTTGAACCACGTTTGAGAGCGGGGATTCCGTGCTCTCACTCTCTAAAAATAAATAAAAGATTAATCTCGATTTTCTAGAAAATATGGAAAAAAAAATATCATGGTGGTTCCTAACCCAGGTTTCAACGTTTCAATTCGAAATACTTTACGTTTTGACCTACAAAAGAAAAGAAAAAAAAACAAATGTACCGGTACGAGTATAGCGAACCGTACACGTTTTCAAATGGAAAAAAGCCCACAAAAAACCTTAGAACTCGTAGCGAACGACTAAGATCGAACGCTGAACTCACCATCCCAGAAATTTCGTACTCTCAATTCACTAATCCCGGTCTAAACCCAACCTTGACACCGTCTTAGGCTAATAGTCGCTTACGTGGCATCAGTCAACCGGCATTGTGGCACACAGAGGTTAAGTGTTGACCGTTGCGGGCTTATCTTCCCTCCAGTGACGAACGATTGGGAAATTTGGCGCGGCTAGGGTTGGCGGAGGCGACGCGCAGAGCGAGCATGGCAGGGCGGAGCGCACGGTGACGGCGGCGCAATGTCGTGGTCGTCGGGAGTATCTTCCGCACTGGGATTCCGTCATGCCATTGGAAGGCATGGCGGGGAGGCGAGGTCGTCAGTGCCGTACTGGGATAGCCTGATGGTGTACGAGCCGGAGAAGTATTGACGCTGCAATCCACCACACAAGGCCCCCTCATGGATCTCGTGGAGCCAGCAAAACCTCGGCGGGTGGTATTATGCCTGCGTGGATGCAACGGTAAGCTTGATTTCTGCCTGCCTCCCGCCTCTTTCTTCGTCTGCTCATTTCCTTTTCTGATTTTGCTGAATGAATAGCAAGGTGGATGTGGCTATGTTGAATGGCACGATGGAAAGCTTCCAAAAAAATTCAGTGATTTTATTGGAGATTAGAAGAATGAGGTTTGGAGGCTGAGGGGACAAGGTTCTGCTGCTCGAGCTGACGATGAATGTCCAATGGTGCCTATTGCTGGAATTGAAGCAACACCATCCAATGAGCTTACGGCTCCGCGTGTTCAGTTAAAGGAGAAGAATGCATAAATTGAATCTCTGAAGGGAAAATACATGAATGTTGTGATGATTTGCATTGTCTTTGTGCTTGGTGTAGTTTTAGGTAAAATGGTAGTGTACGGGTGTGTTGTTAAGTGGTAGGAATCTGGCACTGTACTGATGTGAGTTTGAGTGTGATGTTTGTAATGGTAAATGTGACCTGGAACATTTATGCAATGTTGGTATGTACGAATTTGAAATGGATGTACCAGTTAATTTGCAATGCTGGTACCTACTGTTGTGAGCTTGAGTGTGTTGTCATTTGAAATGGATGTACCAGTTAAATTATAGGCAACATTGTCGTGGGATAATCACGGCAGATGTTACCAGGGGTAACTGATCTTGGGGCAAGTCGACACAGGCGTTTGGGAGAGGGTTTAGCTCAAGGGAAGACATGGTACAACTTGATCTGATAGCCGGCAATCGAAGTCGCCGGATCTCTATTCTCGATACGATAATTCGATTAGGGTTTACACTGGATACTCGATATCACGCGATATTGCTAGGGTTCTTAGATCTCTATCTAAAACTATACCTGAGGGTCGGTTTATAAAGCACCCGTACCCCCTAGCTTATTCGGCAGGGCATATTCCGGATCCTACATGGACACGGCGCACTAACCATAACTTTCCTTTACAATAGCCCATAACCCGGGCCGTTAAGCCCACAAGTTTGGGCCTCCACAAGCTTCTTTATTCTTAGCCGAATCCTGCACACCATCCTTTGGGCCGGGTTATTTCCTCAGAGCTTGGCATACCGGGTTAGCATCCCCCTGTCAGTAGTCCCCAGAATAGCCTGGGCTTCACGGATCTCCTTGAAGCGCTTGCTATTCCCTGCAAAGATATCGATCATACAGGCATATGAAGACCGGGTTAAGATGTTTTGATATTCGGCTAGGCCTCACTCCATGGTGGCCATGTGACAATCCGGATTTGGCCTCCAGACATTTAGGTTCAAATTCCCAGGTCCGGACTACAACAAAAATGCCAAGATCTCATGCTCGATAATCAGTCCCGTCATTACGGGGCAAATCCCTTCCTTCTTCTATCCCAATGCCTCGCCCAATACTTGACGCATATCTCGCAAGATCTTCACTGATAACCATTACCCCGCGGTTTCCGGCTACTGGCCGTTAGGATAGGCTCACCCTTGCCTTATAAATAGCACTTAATGGGCAACCCTAAGCCCCTCACCACGCCACAACTTCCCCTCTTCTTCCTTGCTCCCAACACCCTCGCAACACCACCGTGAGGAGCCCGCACCTGTTACCAACGCAAGATCACCAGCGGCCGCGCCCGCCCTTGAGTCGCCTTGCGCCACCGTCAAGTGTCACCGTTGTTCCTCCATTTCTCTCATTCGAGCCACGCCGCCCGTCGCCATCGTATTAGACTCCAATCTCCCCGGTAAGCTCCTCGCAACCAGTTAATTTAACCTCACAACTTTCAATTTATCCAAGATCAGATCTAGGTCAACCCGCAAGTCATTTGTCCGATTGTATCAAATTAGATCGATTCGAGGCTTGCCAACTCCTTTAATCATCTGCCCTATAGTCACAAATGATCCTCCAACCATCATTGATTACCAATTTTACTTAAAAATCATCTGCAAGCATTTCCATCTAGATCCGTTCCTCCTCGATTTTCCGCTTATTGCATTAACACCCGGAAAAACCCTCCTTTTCCGGCTATTTCATTTGCGATATAAATATGGGCAACCATCCGTCATCCCCAAATACCTTTCCCTACGTAAGTGACCAACAATTTCCACAAGTGTGCTCAATACCCGGACAGTTCTCAGCTTCGTACCTTCTTGATACCTTTATACTCGGATGTTTCAGCATTCCCGGGTCTTATTTCACACGCCTCTTCTCTTTGTGTTTTGCAGGCTGGCCCCATGGCTCCCAAGCGACAAGGAAAACAACCGGCTCCGGCGAGGACCACACAAACCATATCCGCCAACTGGGGGCGTTCCACAACCACAAAAGCCAAATTGGACGAGCTAGCCGAATTAGGAACCCTCCCTTCTCAAAAAGACATCCACTGGAGGGTACCGGGTAATGAGACTCGTCCCACCCCCGAAGAAAACGAGGTAATCTGCTTCGTTGACCACGTGACCCGAGGATTTCGTCCTTCGGGTCATCCTTTCTTTAGGGAGGTCTTAGATCATTATGGACTCCGGGTGTTCGACATAGGGCCTAACTCCATGTTGAACATTACCCACTTCATTGTTCTATCTGAGTCGTACTTGTGCATGCCACCGAGTCTGACTCTTTTCATTGAGTTATTCCAGTGCAAGCCGTGCCGCGAAAGCGGCGACGGAGCGCTTCTCACTTGCGGCGGGGTATCCATCCAACGCCGTAAGAATTCTTTGATGTCAACCCTCAACCTGCACTCCCACGTTAAACATTGGCAACTATCTTTCTTTTACTGCCACGATACCTCCCCCGACAACGAAAAGAAGCTGCCGGGTTACTCAGAGACCCCCCTCAAGCCCTCCGAGTCTTTCAATGCCTTCGCATCAGACTCAGACAGGAGGCAATCCTTCCTTCGCTAGCCAAGATAGCCATTCTCTCAGCCTAGGGCCTCCTAGGGCTCAATTTAATAAAAACTTGGGTCGATTTCCGAATCCAACCTAATTCCGTTCGCGCCAAATTGATGTGCGAGTATTCGGGGCACACCACAGACGCGCTCCGCTACTCCACCAAGAGCTTTGCGACCGGTGATACTATAAAGACTATCAAGGGCTTCTTGGCGGAGAAACTGGAGGCGATAAAGGGCATCGCCGGGTTACCCCCGTTTACCCGGGAAAATCCAGCTCCAGCGGTAATACCCGGCGCTCATAGCTTGTTTCCACATTTCAACTCGATACTGCTTCTAAGCCTTAATCTTATCTTTTTACCTCAGGCTGATGACCCTTTCTGGAGAGTTGAACCACTCCCCCCCTCCAGAGACCCGGAAGAGGAGGACGAGGCGGCTGACGATAGTGAAGGTACTCACTCAGGATCTGCATATTTTTACTTGCATTACTTTCCTCTCGTCTGTCTTTTTTCCAATGAATACACACCTGGTTCGCAGGGCTAGAGGACGAGGGTGGAAACAATGAAGACGACCCGGAGAGAACCGAGTCTGACCCAGAGGCAACAGTTGGGGCCAAGAGGAAAGGCAGGGGGGCAGTGTCCAAGGTTCCTTTTTCCTCATTATCCTCTGAACCTTACTCCTTTGACGTCATGCGACGACTTAACCATCAATTATCAAATTCGTCATGCTTGAAGGATTCCTTCCCAGCCAAGCGCAGAGTAACTCGGAGCTCCCCAGGTGAAGATCCACTTAACCCGGGCATCTCCGCCCCCTCGGTCCCTCGTGGCAGTGCTCCTCCATCTCGTTCTTCCAACTCTCCTCAGCGCCACCCTTCTCCTAACCACCCACGTGCCGGGCAATTCCGGGTTCCACTAGTGGTTCCTGCGAATACCTCATCTGCTTCCAGTGGCGAGCTCCCACCGGATTACACCGTAAATGCCGGGTAAGTTTTTGCCATATTATTTCTTTTTGCATCTGACGAACTTTCATTCAAGCCGCCGTCATCACTAATAACTGCCTTTTTTCATCTTTCCTTCAGCGCTCAAGTCACCGTCAGTGACCCGGAAAACACAGAAACGGATAACCTCCAGGTGGAGAAGCCGACTGACGACGCAGACGCCGCAACTGGTGGTGATGCGACAACTAACCGGGAACAAGGCCCTCTGAACAATCCACTTTCCCAAACCGTCGGATCTCCTTCCTTATCGGAACCAGTAGACGAAGAGATAGAAATTCTAGATACAAGGATGAGCTCTCCCAACCCGGACACTCAGACTGTCCGGGTCTCCACTCCAAATGCGAGGAGAACCCCCCTACCAGATGATCAAGCTGCCGGCTCTTCCGGGACTCGCTCCGAGGAGTTAACTTTTGCCCAGATGCTGGAAACCCTGCGCACCTTAAGGGCTAACGAGGAAAACATCTTGGGGTCTTTAATAACCAAACACGAGGTAAGTTCGATTAATATTGCTTGTACCTTTGTCCAGTCCCCAAGTTCCGAGTGAGTTCATTCATGACTTGCTCGGTACTTTTATTATACCAATGACTGATAACTGTGCTCTTCTACCTGACTAATGCTTTTTTAACATCCATGCAGTCTTTCGTGACTCAATACGAAGAGAAACTTGCGGACGCCGCCAAGCTCATTGAAAAGGAGATATCTTTACGTGAAGCAGCCGAGGCTGAAGCCAGGAGGAATAGGCAATTAATGAAGAAGTACCGAAGAAGGGCTCACCAAGCCGAAGATGACCTGACAAGCCTTTCCGTCGAAATATCTGACACCTATCGTTCTTTGCTTGGTATGCTTCCTTCTCCGGGTTTATCCTTTTGACAAACAGCAAAAGTTTTCCGACTTATATCTTCATTTTACTTCAGGCCCGGACGAAGCCGTGCCGGATGAAGATGACATTGCCAAGCTGAAAACCATGAAGAGTGTTATCCGGCAGTTATGTGCCGGAACCAGATGGATCCTTGACGAGTTGCGGTGTCCGGGTAGAGGACATGTTGATCTGAAGAGGCTGTTGGACGCCCTATCCACTATTCCCGAGTGGATTCGGCACTGGAAGCGCTCATCTTGCCGGGTTGGAGTGACCCGGGGGCTTGCACTTGCGAAATCTTATCTCCCCAAGCTCCAGTTAGCGAGGCTTATGGGCGGCTTCCCAGAGTTCAAGCTTGACGGATCCAAGTTTTCAGTAAAGGATTTCCAGGCCGTCCAGAAGGAGGTCCGTTACCCGGCCAGCGTAATTGCTGATGAACTGGATGTTAACATACTTGTTCCAGCATATGATTCTGCCGATAAAGTAATTAAGTCGGATCTTCCTGAGCCGTATGACATGCTGGCTCGGTGGAAGGAGGAAGCTGCTGCGATAAGGGCGGAGGCTGCCAAGAAACAAGCTGAAGCCGGCTCTGCTCCTGCTGCCTCAACATCAGTCGTTCCGCCCCCTGCAGGGGCTGGCACCGCCGATCCGGGTGCTGCTGCTACCACCAATGATGGCAAGGGTAAGGCCAAGATGGGCGCCGAGTGATATATGGTTTCCAATGCCTCTTCTTAAGCGTCAGTCGGTCGACATACTTTTTGAAACAGTCATATTTTGGGCGGTGCGCCTGTGCACCTTTGATATTTTTTCACCAGTATTTTGTAATGCACGCTAAGGCCTTGATATACTCGATGCCTGTTCCGACCTTTTTTAAGTTTAAGCTCATCTGTTCTCGATATCTGGTTTTATTTATTGTTCCTTTTGTGAAAACTCAATTTCCGGGTCTCATGGGTATTGACAAGCGGATTTTGCTTCAAAGTCCCCAAGTCCCCAAGACTCGGATATTTTGGATTTTTGCAACTATACAAGTAAGCCAGTTCTTTTCAAGATTTCAAGCTACCGGGCCCGGATTGCCGAGTCTAGGACACTTGATCTTGAAAAGGGAACAAAATGCTTATTGCTATTTTCACAAAGATCCATGAGTTGTTTCACATCGGTTTTGAAGTTATGCTTAATAGTCATTGAGTTTCCAGCTATTCAGCCTTGTACTCTGCATAACTTGTGGTTTAGATGACCCTTTTGACTGTCTTGTACTGTAAGCCGGCTTTCGCGTGGATACCATGTTGTTACATCAATACGAAGACGTAGCCAGCCAATCCCCGTCGGGTTTCATGACTAACTGCCATCGTAAGCGAACAAATCATGCCACTTTAATGCGAGTCACATCGAGCTTAAGTAAGAGTAGCCAAGAAATTTGGACTTCTTTGTCCGGTTATAAGATTGTAGCCGTACTCGTTTGCAAGTAATCGGCCCTTATAACTCATAGGCATCATGGCCGGGTCTTTGAGTTTGTAACTGTGCTATTTAAGCGACCAGCCCCCAAGACCTAGATATACGCATCGTACTGAGAATACATAACCTGATAACAACCATCTCTTTTCTTGATAACCACCTCTTTACTTGATATGAAAAACTGATAACAACCATCTCTTTTCTTGATAACCATCTCTTTTCTTGATATGAAAAATGTAGGTCAGCAAGCCGCCTCATTAAAAACCCGTCCAGTCCCCAAAGGTACCCTGGATAGGAAAAGAGTATGTCAGAAAACCTGCTGCCAATTACATCGTGCAATTCCACTTGCCAATATAGTCTTTACTAAGTATAATACGGACGCAGCTGAGCCACGTTCCATGTTCTATCTCTTTCTTGCATAGATGAAGTGGTGTGTGCGGTGTCGTTGACTGTAGCCGACTCTTCCCTTGCATCTATCAAATAATATGATCCGTTATGTAGGCTCCGGCTTATGATAAATGGTCCTTCCCATGGTGGTGATAATTTGTGTTTTCCTTCGTTTGACTGTACCAGACGCAGAACCAAGTCTCCTTCCTGGAATACCCGGGTCTTCACACGCCGGCTATGATACCTCCGTAGATCTTGCTGATATATGGCTGATCTTTCCAGGGCTTGTTCTCTTTGCTCTTCTAACATATCTACGGCGTCCTGCCGGGTTTTTTCGTTCTCTACTTCGACGTAAGCTGATACTCTAGGCGAATCGTGAATAATATCACTCGGTAACACTGCTTCCGCACCATAGACCATGAAGAAGGGTGTCATCTGAGTGGATCTGTTAGGTGTAGTGTTGATACCCCAAACCACAGAAGGAAGTTCCTCAACCCATGCACCAGCGGCCCTGACACAGGGAACTCGCAATCGTGGTTTTAATCCGCGAAGCAATTCTTGGTTTGCCCTCTCCACTTGTCCATTGGCCTGGGGATGAGCCACCGATGCCACATCGAGCCGGATTCCATTGTTGCCACAAAACTTCTCCATCTCACCAAGGGACATGTTGGTTCCATTGTCGGTAATTATGCTGTGGGGGTACCCAAACCGGTAGATAATCCTTTTCAGGAACTTGACTGCTGTAGCTGCTTCGCAATTAGTAACTGGCATAACCTCAACCCACTTGGTAAACTTATCAATGGCCACCAAAAGATGTGTCTTCTTGCATGGTGACATATGGAAGGGGCCAACCATGTCCATACCCCAGACGGCAAACGGCCAAGTTAACGGGATAGTCCGCAACTCCATAGCCGGCACATGGGTTTGGCGAGCGTACCTTTGACATCCGTCACACCTTGCTACCAATCGCTCCGCATCCGTTAGGGCCGTGAGCCAGAAAAACCCGTGTCGATAAGCTTTAGCCACAAGAGACCTTGTGGACGCATGATGTCCGCAGTCGCCTTCATGGATTTCCTTGAGAATCTGTCTGCCTTCTTCCGGCGCTACGCAGCGCAAAAAGACTCCTGCTGCACTTCTCTTGTACAATTCCCCATTGATGATAGAATACCCCTTTGCTCGCCTCAAGATTTGTCTTGCTAATACCTCATGTTGTGGTAACTCGCCTCGTGATAGGTAGGCCAAAAACGGTTCTGTCCACTCGGGAATAGTACGTACAGTGGCTACGAGTCCTGAATCCGGGTCTTGATTTGCCAATTCCTCCTCTGACTCGATTTTAACTGATGGTCGCCATAATTCGTCCAGGAAAACGTTAGGTGGAACCGGCTCTCTGCGCGAGCCGAGTCTGGCGAGGGCGTCGGCTGCCTCATTCTTTCTTCTGTCTATATGCTCCACCTCATACCCGGAAAAACATCCTGCAACCCTATCAACTTCCCTGCGGTATGCTGCCATAGTTGCGTCCTTTCTATCCCACGTTCCTGACACCTGCTGTACCACAAGGTCCGAATCTCCGAAGCATCGTATCCTCTTGATGTTCATTTCTTTGGCTACCTTTAAGCCATGCAGTAGGGCCTCATACTCGGCCACGTTGTTGGAACAGTCGAAGTGAATTTGTAGCACGTAACTCAATTTGTCTCCTTTGGGTGATGTTAACACCACCCCAGCTCCTGATCCCTCGTACTGCTTTGATCCGTCGAAGTGCATGATCCATGACTCGGAATTTGGAACCGTTGTAGTCATGCCTGTATGTGTCCAGTCGTTAACGAAATCAATTAAAGCTTGAGATTTGATTGCTGACCTGGGTTCGTAGTTGATATGATAATCCCCCATCTCTATCGCCCATTTGGCTATTCTTCCCGTCGCGTCCGAGTTTCTGATGATATCCGACATTGGTATTGAACTAACCACTGTTATGGGATGTTCTTGGAAATACGGCTTCAGCTTCCGGCTGGCCATAAAGACCCCGAACACCAACTTTTGCCAATGTGGATAGCGCTGCTTTGCTTCTGATAATACCTCGCTGACGTAATAAACCGGCCTCTGAACCGGGTATCCTTTCCCATCCTCTTGGCGTTCCACAACGACTACCGCGCTGACGGCTCGGGGGCCAGCTGCCACATATAGTAACATAGGCTCTTTAGGACCCGGCGCCGCTAGTACTGGTGCTTCAGATAGCTGCTTCTTTAGTGCCTCAAATGCCTCGTCCGCCTCTTGATCCCACACGAACTTATCTGATTTCCGCAAGAGCCGGTACAAGGGTATTGCTTTTTCTCCGAGTCTGGATATGAATCGGCTCAAGGCTGCTACGCAGCCCGTGAGCTTTTGAACATGCTTCAAATTCTCCGGTTTTTTCAGACTCTGGATGGCCTTGATTTTATCCGGGTTTGCCTCTATTCCCCTCTCGGAAACTATGAATCCGAGTAATTTCCCAGCTGGAACTCCAAACACGCACTTCGTCGGGTTAAGCTTCATCTGGTACCTCCTCAAGTTTTTGAACGTCTCCTTTAGATCATCGATGAATGTCTCCGCCTTCCTAGTCTTGATGACCACGTCATCCACATAGGCATGGACGTTACGTCCGATTTGGTCCTCAAAGCACTTTTGAATACACCGTTGGTAAGTTGCGCCAGCGTTCTTCAACCCAAACGTCATAGTTTTATAACAAAAGGCCCCAAAAGGGGTTATGAATGATGTTTTCTCCCAATCCTCCCTTTTGAGCTTAATCTGATGATACCCGGAATATGCGTCCAGGAAGCATAACAGATCGCTTCCAGCTACTGCGTCTATAATCTGATCTATCCTTGGCAGCGCGAACGGATCCTTTGGACAATGTTTGTTGAGACTCGTGAAGTCAATGCACATCCTCCACTCGTTGGTCTTTTTCATCACCAGAACCGGGTTAGCCAACCAATCCGGGTGAAATACTTCCATAATAAAGCCGGCTGCCAATAGCCGAGCGATCTCTTCGCCTATAGCTTTCCTTCTTTCCTCATTCATTTTCCTCAAACCTTGTTTCACGGGCCTGGACTTGGGATCCACATGCAAACTGTGCTCAGCCAATTCTGTAGGGATACCCGGCATGTCGCTAGGTGTCCAGGCAAACACATCTGCATTCGAGCGAATGAACTCCACGAGCGCTCCCTCCTGCTCTTTTCCCAGGTTAGACCCTATGGTAAACTGCTTAGTAGAATCCCCTTCGACAAAATCTATCTTCTTGGTGTCTTGCGCTGCCTTGAATTTTGCTCTCTCATCCTCAGTATTCGGCTTTTTCAAGGCTGTTCTATCGTCCGGATTTACTTGAGACCGGTAATATTCGAGCTCTTCCTTCCTGCATGCCTGCTCGGCCATAACTGAATCTCCTTCGTCGCACTCGGCCGCTATATCCCGGTTCCCATGTATAGTGATGGTCCGTTTAGGACCCGGGATTTTCAGCTGCAAATACACGTAGCACGGCCTAGCCATGAATTGGGCGTAAGCCGGCCTCCCCAACAGCGCGTGGTAAGGACTGCGTAACTTGACCACCTCGAACGTGAGCCACTCAACTCGATAATTATCCGTCGATTCTCCAAAAACAACTTCCAAGGTGATCATTCCCTCGGGGCTCGCCGAGTGACCCGGTACGATCCCGTGAAAGATTGTCGAACTTTTCTGCAGCTGGGACTCTTTGAGACTCATCCGTAAGAAGGTCTCCCAATAAAGGATGTTGATGCTACTTCCACCGTCCATCAGGACCTTCTTCAGCTCGTAACCATTAACCTGTGGAGCAACCACCAACGCCAAGACTCCTGGGCGCTCCACTTTTTCCGGATGATCTCTTCTACTCCACGTTATCTCTTGTTCTGCCCATCTAAGATATCCCGGCGCGGCTGATGAAACCGAATTTGCCGCTTGCTTTGACGTCTCTTTGTTCCTGCTAGAAGTTCCTGTAGTATGCACATGATATTGTCCTTTTAAATTAGTCGTTCGTACCGTGCCGACGAAGATGTTGATCCGGCCGATCGTCAATATAAATCCGGACTCGAGGTGATCCGACTCTGGCCCCCAGCCGGAATCGTCCACCATCTTTTCTTCTTCGTGGTCGATGTAGATTTCGCCAATGACAAGATTCTCCATGCCCTTCCGAGCTTCTCCCGTGATGTAAACACCTTTGGACGCACGCCCCACGGTGGGCGCCAACTGTCGTGGGATAATCACGGCAGATGTTACCAGGGGTAACTGATCTTGGGGCAAGTCGACACAGGCGTTTGGGAGAGGGTTTAGCTCAAGGGAAGACATGGTACAACTTGATCTGATAGCCGGCAATCGAAGTCGCCGGATCTCTATTCTCGATACGATAATTCGATTAGGGTTTACACTGGATACTCGATATCACGCGATATTGCTAGGGTTCTTAGATCTCTATCTAAAACTATACCTGAGGGTCGGTTTATAAAGCACCCGTACCCCCTAGCTTATTCGGCAGGGCATATTCCGGATCCTACATGGACACGGCGCACTAACCATAACTTTCCTTTACAATAGCCCATAACCCGGGCCGTTAAGCCCACAAGTTTGGGCCTCCACAAGCTTCTTTATTCTTAGCCGAATCCTGCACACCATCCTTTGGGCCGGGTTATTTCCTCAGAGCTTGGCATACCGGGTTAGCATCCCCCTGTCAATCATGGCAAACTGAAAGTAGCAATGTATTTGCTGTCATTATCAATGGAGTCATCACAAAATATAGCAAATATCTTTGGAATTGAGAGTAGATAGCATTTGCAACATCAAATCCATGTTTGCAATACATTACAAAAGATGTTGCACTACCAGGTTTGCAACATTACATAAAGCTTTGGTTCAAACAAAAGAGATGGCAAACTAGGCAAGATTACACATTGCCACTGCAATTAAAATACTTATAGCTAGGAATGGATGATGTAGGGGTTCTCATTCTCTTCTTTGTTGCTGCAGCTGTAGATGTTCCAGCATTTGCTTCTCTAGATGTTCTTCTTGGAGGCTTAAATGTAGTTTTATTTGCTTGGGTAGTTGATCTAGCTTGGTTTGTAGCTCCATTTCCCGTAGGTGGAGTAGAAGTAGTTGCAGTTGCTGGAGCTTTGGGGGCAGAAGGTGCATTTGGTCCTTGTTGACTGGCTGATGGCCTTGATGAGTCCCCAGGTTGCTACAAAATTAATTAAAATGCATTTTTATGTTCATGATTTGTCCTGGTTATATGGAAGCAAGTAAATTGTCCATGAAATGTAGTAAAAATTGCAAGGAACATGTTAAATTGGATGGAAGGCCCTAAAATGCAGTAAAATTGTCTAAAATAGCATTTTAGATTACCTCTGATACCTCGCTTTTTTTGCTTGTCTTCGCTAGGTGAGCATTCTTCTTCTTGCCTCTGTCTAGGTTCTTCTCGCATCCTTATTTGTTGTGGCCAGCTGTATGACACAATGAGCAAGTAATTACGGTCCCATGCTTGCTCATTTTGCTACTAGGCTTAGGTTGTTGGAACGCGTAGAGATAAACAAAACTTTTCCTACGCGATGCTTCCAAGATCTAGCCGAGGTAGAAGGCCACGAGTATTACCACTAGACGCGTAGGTGCGGATTATCGATGCAGAGCGTCGGGGCAGTGCAGTCCCACGATCCGGTCCGGCCGATACAATCCCTCGAACGTCGAAGTGCTGAACGTACAGCACCTCTGCCGGTATCCACACGTACGAGGAGGAGCTCCGACGGCGGACTGTTAGGTCCGGTGCGGCGGCTGGACTGAGTGGGGCTAGGGTTCCCAACGCATGGGAGAGTGGACTAACGTGCCCGCTGGGCAACCTGCGCCCCTCTTTATATAGCGTATGGTAATGGGCTTCACAACACTTGTGGCCCATTCCCTCTGTGAGTCGGACTCACAAAACCAGTCCATTTCCATTTCGGGTCCAACCCGACCAATACTTGCTCCCGCTCTTAAGTGTGCGACCCTGCAGGCTCATGGCGACTTGGACACGATTGGAGTCCAACTCCCAATCGATCAATCGGTAGCGGCTCCTAGCAGAACGTGCTGACTCCCAAGTACCATTAAGTCATGACGACATACCTTTCAATGTGATATTCATCTTAGTCCCTTTTTGCCTCACGATATACCTTGTCGAACTATAGGCGATTTATCGTCATCCCTTAAATAGTTCAACTCTCTTCTCGATCCGTGATATGCGATTCATCTGACTAACTCTTAGTCAACCGACACAGTTAACACTTAACTGAGTCGCGCATGGCCATGCTTCCTGAATCATATCACTCGAGAGGGCTCAGAGAATATCTCTCCATTAGGAGGGGCAAAATCCCATCTTGATTATCCACATCACGCAGCTTGCTTCTCATTCGACCCGAACTCTGCCTTTATAGTTGCCTTGTCACAGAACAACGCTTGACAGAACCTAAGTCGGTGATCCACAACTCGGATTGTGCGACAAGCTCAGGTCTAAGGATTACATTGATTGAGACAAGCAAATGACGACTTGATCGTTGCATCTCAATGTGGGTCAGTCCGACTTGCTAAACTCTTTAGCCAAGTCCGTGAACGTTGGAATGGCATCACCATGCCCATGACAAGTGGAACCGTGTCATCAGCCAACACTCACATTAGTCTAGGGTGTGTGTCCAGCACAACCTTAATGACCAAGGACAATTAGTATGAACAACATGAATACATAGTTCCACAATCGAATCACATATTCAATGACATATATCAGATGTTCAAACCAAAGGACAACTTAATAACTTTATGAATACATTGGGAATTACATCATCTATGATTGCCTCTAGGGCATATTCCCAACAGTCTCCCACTTGCACTAGAGTCAATCATCTTGGCATCATGTGCCAAGGCATCTAATGCCCATACCTCTCGTGTGCGCCTCATGCTTAGGCTGTGGTAGCGCCTTTGTCAACGGATCTGCAATGTTTGCATCCATGTGTACTTTGCATAACTTGATATCACCTTGTTCGACAAACTGGCGAATGAGGTGGTACGCATGAGTATATGTTTGTTCTTCTGGTGTTGTCTAGGTTCCTTGGCCTGTGCGATAGCACCATTGTTGTCACAATATACGTCCAAAGGATTGGACGCGCCCTGAACCACACCAAGATCCATCAGGAGGTTCCTGATCCAAACAGCTTCCTTTGCCGCCTCTGAGGCAGCAATATACTCAGCCTCTGTTGTAGATGCAGACATCGTATCTTGCTTGGAACTCTTCCAGCTCACAGCTCCTCCGTTCATTACAAACACGTATCCAGATTGCGAACGAGAATCATCTGAGTCGGTGAGATAACTCGCATCCGTGTAACCCTTTACACTGAATTTCTCATCACCTCCATAAACTAGGAACATTTCCTTAGTATTTCTCAAATACTTAAGGATATTTTTAACCGCTGCCCAGTGGGCTTCGCCAGGGTCAGCCTGGTATCTGCTCGTAACACTTAGAGCATAGGAAACATCTGGCCTAGTACAAATCATGGCATACATGATAGATCCGATTGCCGAAGCATACGGGATCACACTCATCCGACTTCGCTCATCAGTTGTCGAAGGACACTGAGTCTTGCTAACTTTTATGCCATGGGACATCGGTAAGAATCCCTTCTTGGACTCTTCCATTTTGAATTTCTTCAAAACCTTGTCCAGATAAGTACTCTGACTCAATCCAATGAGCCGCCTTGATTTATCTCTATAGATCCTGATTCCTAATATGTAAGTTGCCTCACCCAAATCCTTCATTGAGAAACTCCTTTCCAATGACTCTTTGGTTTCTTGCAACATCATGACATCATTTCCAATCAGTAATATGTCATCCACATATAAGATTAGAAAGTTCACTTTGCTCCCACTAAACTTCTTGTATAAACAAGAATCATGATCGCTCTTGATGAAGCCAAACGATTTGACTACCTCATCAAAGCGAATGTTCCAACTCCGAGATGCTTGCTTCAACCCATAAATGGATTTCTGAAGTTTGCATACCTTGTCAGCATTAGCCGGATCGACAAAACCTTCGGGCTGTATCATATACACGTCCTTAGTTAAATTTCCATTAAGGAAAGCCGTCTTGACATCCATCTGCCATATCTCATAGTCGAAATAGGCTGCTATGGCTAACATGATCCGAATTGATTTAAGCATCGCTACGGGCGAGAAGGTCTCGTCGTAGTCAACTCCTTGAACCTGTCGGAACCCCTTCGCGACAAGTCGTGCTTTATAGACGGAAATATTTCCATCCATATCAATTTTCTTCTTAAAGACCCATTTGCACTCGACGGGTCTTGCACCGTCAGGCAGATCAACCAAATTCCAAACTTGGTTTTCATCCATGGACTTTAACTCGGATCTCATGGCTCCAAGCCATGACTCGGAATCAGATCCCACCATCGCTTCCGAATAAGTTGCCGGCTCATTACTGTCTAACAGTAAAACATCTCGAGCACTCTGTAATCTGGCAGATCTCCGAGGTTCAGGTGCTGTAACCGGTGTAGGTACCACGACCGGCTCAGCCTCCAAGGCCATTGCCGACTCGCCCCTAGCTGGTTCCTCTCGAATTTCTTCGAGTTGCACCGTGCTCCCACTGACTTCCCGACTGAGAAACTCTTTCTCAAGGAAGACACCATTCCGAGAGACAAACACTTTGCCCTCTTCCCGGTTGTAGAAGTAGTACCCCAAGGTTTCCCTCGGATACCCCACGAAAATACACTTATCCGACTTGGGCGTGAGCTTGTCCGACTGAAGTCGCTTGAAAAATACCTCACAACCCCAAATCTTAAGAAAAGACAAACTTGGCTTTTTGCCCGTCCACATCTCATGTGGTGTCTTCTCTACCGACTTTGATGGTACTCTGTTTAGTGTGAAAGCTGCAGTTTCTAGACAATAACCCCAAAATGATAAAGGTAGATCTGTCCGACTCATCATTGATCGTACCATGTCCAACAAGGTCTGATTTCTCCGTTCCGATACACCGTTTCTCTACGGTGTACCCGGCGGAGTGAGTTGAGGAACTATTCCACAACTCTTTAGATGGTCATCAAACTCATGGCTCATGTACTCGCCCCCACGGTCCGACCGTAGAACTTTATTTTCTTGCCGAGTTGATTTTGTACCTCACTCTGGAATTCCTTGAACTTTTCAAAGGCTTCCGACTTGTGTTTCATTAAATAGATATATCCATACCTACTCAAATCATCAGTGAAGGTAATGAAGTACTCATAACCACCTCTAGCTGTCGTGCTCATTGGTCCACATACATCACTATGTATTAGTTCCAACAAGTCGGACGCCCTTTCACAACTCCTTGCAAAAGGTGTCTTGGTCATCTTGCCTAGTAGGCATGATTCACATGTCTCGAATGACTCTAAGTCAAACGAAGTTAGAAGTCCATCATCATGGAGCTTCTTCATGCGCTTCCAACTTATATGACCAAGCCGACAGTGCCAAAAGTAAGTCATATTCAGATCATTTGGTTTCAACCTTTTAAAATTTATGTTATAAACCGATTCACTATCAAGATTTAAAATAAATAACCCGTTCTGAACGGGTGCAAAGCCATGAAACATATCTTTCAAATATAAAGAACAACCATTATTCTTAATTCGACTCATAACCTTGTCTCATCAAACATGAGGCGGAAATAATGTTTCGACTAAGCGCTGGAACATAATAACAATTATTTAGTTCCAATAAAAATCCTGAAGGTAAATGAAGTTGCATCGTGCCGACTTCCAACGCAGCGACTCTCGCCTTGTTGCCGACCCGAATGTCAACCTCTCCTCTTGCCATGCTCCTAGTTCTTACCAGTCCCTGCAACGAGTTGCATATGTAAATAACTGATCCAGTATCATATACCCAAGAACTATTAGGCGCATCAGCAAGATAAATGTCTATAACATTGCACACAAGCGTACCTGAGTTGGAAGTCACACCTCCACTCTTGGCTCTGTCAGCCAAATACTTGGTGCAGTTCCTCTTCCAGTGGCCATCTTGCTTGCAATAAAAGCAGTTGGCTCCGGCTGTAGGAGAAGGTTTAGTCTTTGAGGGAGCACTCTGGACAGGGCCATGGGTACTACCTCCTGACTTATCCTTCTTCTTCTTAGTCCAAGAACTCTTCTTGAACTTAGCCTTATTCTGCACCATCAACACTTGACTGGTGCCTTTCTTGATATCAGCCTCTGCCGTTTTGAGCATCCCATGTAATTCAGTGATACTCTTATCCATACCATGCATATGGTAGTTCGAGATGAACGAACCATACGCACTAGGAAGAGAGTTCAGAATTATATCACTAGCGAACTCTTCGTTAATTGGGAAGCTCAGCCGATCCAAAGACTGTATGTAACCAATCATCTTGATTACATGCGGACTCAGTGGATCGCCGTCTTTCAGCTTACATCCAAGCAAAGCTTGAGAGACTTGATACCTCTCAGTCTTTGCTTGAGCCTGGAACATACTTTTGAGGCTTTCGATCATATCGTAGGCCTCAACATTCTCGAACTGCTGCTGCAAGTCCGGTTCCATGTGTGCAAGCATAAGACAGCTAATTTCCGTAGACTCATCTCTAGTCTTACGGTAGGCATTTGTGACAGCGACAGTCGCATCATCATCAGGCTCTTCTGGAAGTGGAGTTTCTAGAACATGTTCTTTCTTGTCATGCTTGAGGACTATCCTCAGATTACGATACCAATTGGTGAAATTAGTTCCATTAAGCTTATCTTTCTCTAGGATTGACCTCAACGCAAACGCGGACAACTGAGGAAGGTTGCTAGGTGCCATTGATCTACAACAGAAAATACGCAAAAACACTTAAGACATGTATTCATAAAAGAGCAGGCATATTAAACGCTTTAATACTTATGCTCCCACTAGAACCAACATCCCTCCGATGGTTGCTAAGTGATTCAAGATTCTAAATAAGCAAGCCGACTAGTGAGCTTTAGCATCACCGCTAGCCGTCAAGTGATCTAGGTAGGCAACACCTTGCCAATCGTATCCAATACGACTCCTGTTAGTTGGGTGACATCACATGCCCCGGCTCCCAACCTACCTCGCCTCGAGCCCCACAACCGTTGTGATGGACTCGTCTAGATTACCAAGTGCTTCTGCTTGTAAGAGTCCGACTCAAACCCACCTAACCGGAAAGAATTGGTAGCACCTCAATTTTATGAGCCCACTACCATGAATGTCCGACTTGTGATGGTGCAGCACTGGCGGGGCGAACGACTAGACCTTCTTTGAGGGATTAAAGAATCTACCAACTATCTAAATAGAGGTAAATAGAGACATAACAATAACACAAATAAAGCAATTATAATGTGAAATGGTATGGCTCTCTTCATGGTGATCTCCATCTCCACGAAGCTTGCAAGTCGGCTCGTGTCAACTCTTGTCACGTGCCATCTTGCTCCATGTAGCCGACTTGTACATCGACTTGCATGCCTTCCGGGTTCTCCAACAAGCTACACTAGCTAGTAAATCAAAATTTACATATAGAATCCGATACGCGGGCCGGTATACAATAAAATGACAGCACCTAGGCTCCAGCCGGCTGACATAAACATGATACGCAGATCATGTATGGATTACACACATCACATGCACATAAGCCATACCATTCACAACTTCCTGCAAAAACAAGTTATGCATAGATACGATATCTACCGGCGTTGTGAAACTCGCAACGACATCTAAGGCGCTACGACAGGGCGAAGCCGGCGGTCAAATCTCATATGCATAGATACGATTTTGGAAAACGCAGATCTCATCTGCATTCCGATCATGGGTTTCTTCATCGGATAAAACGATTTTACCCAAATCTGATCCGTATTCCGATTCGATCAAACTCTTTGATCTTCGATCACCGTAACTGGATTTATGTGTCACGGTATACCCCGATGGCGGAAACCGACCGGTAGGGGTAAATTGTTTCACGACTTTAGCAGTATGATCACGGAAACCAGATCATCCATTAACCCCGAGTACGATTGATCCAATCAACCTTGTACAAAACCGATCTATCTCATAGACCGACCACCAAAACAGCAATTAGATCACATCTAACGCTAACTACATATCACATATGTACGGATCTCGGGACTAATAGCAGAAGCTACCGCTCTGATACCACTGTTGTAACGCGTAGAGATAAACAAAACTTTTCCTACGCGATGCTTCCAAGATCTAGCCGAGGTAGAAGGCCACGAGTATTACCACTAGACGCGCAGGTGTGGATTATCGATGCAGCGCGTCGGGGCAGTGCAGTCCCACGATCCGGTCCGGCCGATCCAATCCCTCAAACGTCGAAGTGCTGAACGTACAGCACCTCTGCCGGTATCCACACGTACGAGGAGGAGCTCCGACGGCGGACTGCTAGGTCCGGTGCGGCGGCTGGACTGAGTGGGGCTAGGGTTCCCAACGCATGGGAGAGTGGACTAACGTGCCCGCTGGGCAACCTGCGCCCCTCTTTATATAGCGTATGGTAATGGGCTTCACAACACTTGTGGCCCATTCCCTCTGTGAGTCCGACTCACAAAACCAGTCCATTTCCGGTTCGGGTCCAACCCAACCAATACTTGCTCCCGCTCTTAAGTGTGCGACCCTGCAGGATCATGGCGACTTGGACACGATTGGAGTCCAACTCCCAATCGATCAATCGGTAGCGGCTCCTAGCAGAACATGCCGACTCCCAAGTACCATTGAGTCATGACGACATACCTTTCAATGTGATATTCATCTTAGTCCCTTTTTGCCTCACGATATACCTTGTCGAACTATAGGCGATTTATCGTCATCCCTTAAATAGTTCAACTCTCTTCTCGATCCGTGATATGCGATTCATCTGACTAACTCTTAGTCAACCGACACAGTTAACACTTAACTGAGTTGCGCATGGCCATGCTTCCTGAATCATATCACTCGAGAGGGCCCAGAGAATATCTCTCCATTAGGAGGGGCAAAATCCCATCTTGATTATCCACATCACGCAGCTTGCTTCTCATTCGACCCGAACTCTGCCTTTATAGTTGCCTTGTCACAGAATAACGCTTGACAGAACCTAAGTCGGTGATCCACAACTCGGATTGTGCGACAACCTCAGGTTTAAGGATTACATTGATTGAGACATGCAAATGACGACTTGATCGTTGCATCTCAATGTGGGTCAGTCCGACTTGCTAAACTCTTTAGCCAAGTCCGTGAACGTTGGAATGGCATCACCATGCCCATGACAAGTGGAACCGTGTCATCAGCCAACACTCACATTAGTCTAGGGTGTGTGTCCAGCACAACCTTAACGACCAAGGACAATTAGTATGAACAACATGAATACATAGTTCCACAATCGAATCACATATTCAATGACATATATCAGATGTTCAAACCAAAGGACAACTTAATAACTTTATGAATACATTGGGAATTACATCATCTATGATTGCCTCTAGGGCATATTCCCAACATAGGTTTCACATGCTCCTCCCTCTTCCTAGCATTTTTCTTTGGCCTTCCTCGCATCCTGACATAACCTGGAGCTTGAGGATTAGGCTTGTCAGAAATTGACCACATTCTTCACCTTCCACAGGTTCTAGACAGTGGGCATATATTTTGTTGAAAGTATCAACTAAGTAGCATGAAGCAATATAATCTTCAGGCTCTTCTTACTCTTGTAGATAGCACAGATTGCATGAGAGCAAGGCGTACCTGCTAATTGAAAGTAACCACATGAGCAAGTCTTATTTATAAGACTGACTGTGTATTTCCTTTTTCTCCCAATTAAGATTTGCACTTCATATCCATCTTTTCCACTCCAGAGCACATCCATGAACTGGGTTCTTTCAATACTGCTCTTCAACTTCTTAAATATGCTTGGGCATATTTTTCCATGAAACTTTGCAGCTTTCTCCCTTTGTCCTGGATTCTAACAAAGATTTTCTTCCTAATCTTCTCTAGCAATGAAATCCAGGGATAAAACCTGGCATCAACAATTGCATGGTTAAATGATTCACACAAGTTGTTGTCAACTGACTCGCACATGGAACCAACTTTAAATAAGGCTCTTGCCCAATGACCAGGCTCTGCCTTCAGCATGTCCTGTGCACCCTCAGGTGTTTCTTGTGTAAGATTTTCTTTGTAATAGTTGAAATCTTGTTTGTTGGAAGCTTTGGCCACTGCCCAGAATTTTTTCTGCCATTCATGTGCCCTGTACCTCTTCCTCCAATTGGCATATATGTCTAGACACATCCTATGCTCTGCATTTGGCAGATAATCCCTCATTGCATTGATCAAACCCTTTTGCTGACCAGAAATGAAGACCTATCCATCTCCATGATTTTTTATGTCTAGATATTTAATAAGCAAGCCAATGAACCACATCCAACTTTCATTCGTCTCTTGCTCAACTACTGCCCAAGCTAGTGTATACATCTGGTTATTGGCATCCCTACCAATTGGACACAACGGCGCTTCCTTTACTGCTCCTTTGAAGAAACAACCATCTGAACCTATAAATTTTCTACAGCCAGCCTTGAAGCCTAACTTCAATGCATTGAAGCACATAGAAGCTTTGAAATATATTCTGATTCATTTTTGTAGGATCCAAGCACACTGCTACTGTGGTACCAAGATTACTTCTTAGCAACTCCAATTGGTAATCAAATACCCTTGTGTACTCTTCTTTTAATGCCAGCAAGTAACTTGTCCATGACAATTTTCTTTGCATTCTTGCACTTAGAAGTGGACACATCTGCAAACATGTCCTGAAGCACAGTTGCCTTCATGCTCTCAATCTTCCACATTGGGTTAGCTAGAATAAAATGCTCATATCTCCGTGCAATGACTTTTGCAGTGACCAGTTATTTTCTCTGTTCTGTGCACAATGGTGCTCGTCATTGAAGGTAATGATCTGGAACCTACTGCTTCTTGAGGTCATGGCACCATAAATGAGCCAAGGGAAACCATCCCATCCACACTTGTCCCTTACCCTATCTGACTCCAATTTCACAAACTGAATGCTTCTTTTAGTCACATTGCCATATTTTTTTAGTGCTTTGACCAACTGGTTCTTGCTTCTAAACACCGTTGTCAAACTGAAATGTGGAATCTCTGTGTCATTGTTGCACCTAGGAAACTTGATCTTCTCCTCACTACCTCTAAATCAGACTGTTCATCATATGAGTAATCCTCATCAGATGAATCATATCCCCGCCCCTTATCATCTGCTTCTAATTGTTCCTCCATATTTGCAATGAGCTCTAATGGAACAAGTTCCGTGGGATCTTTTCCAATCGAACTTTTGGTGTCTCTCATCTTCTTCTTAAATTTTCTAGAATGCCTCCTAAGTTCCACAACCTCTGAATTTTTACCACTATCCTCACTGTGTGGTTCATACTCAGGGTTTGAATCAGAGTCACTACCTGTATCTGCATCTTCTGCTTTAGTTGGAGCTTTGCGTACCCTGTCCCAATGCACCAATTAGAGTATTAAACACCTGAGAAATTGCACACTGAGAGGCATGCACATCATCTTTCACTTGCTATGTTGCCACCTGCTCTACTACAACTTCCTCTGCTGGAACTTGCCTTGTAGTTCCTCCAATTTTCTTGAGTGGACTCCTAATAACTTGAGTAATGACACCACTGTCATCTGGAACCAGCACTTCATGCACAAACTGTACTTCATCATCAAAACCTTCAGCTAGCTTTGCAGTAATGACAACATCAGGATCACTTAAATTGATCATCTCATCAATCTTAAAATCACTCCCACTGCTGCTATGCTCATTGTCTTCTTATCCATGGTACTCAACATATATTTATACAACTTTACCAACATCAGTGTAATCACCCATCTGCAAACATGCTCTGTCATCATTCAGAAACATCAACCCATCAACCATTTGTGGCGATCCCATCTTTTAAACAAAGACGAGACCTCTGTGTTAACATACTAGTCCCTGGATCAATTGCTAGCACCACAGTTCAAAATGAAATATCATGCAAATGCGTCAAAATATATTTCATCGCATGATCCAGTCTTTACAAAATATGATTTCAACTTGCATAATCTTAGAAGACTAGCAGGAAACAGAATTACAGCGGAAGACATAGTACAACATTGAGCCCATCTTCTTCATGTGCCACAGGCAAAAACATGTTGGCGATAGACTCGAGATCCTGAACGAAACCTCACTCGTCTTCAAATTCATCTGCAATATGGAATATGCAGCCACAAGGGAGTCAATACAATTTAATGTATTGGCAAGTAACACTATGGTGGATATAAATGGCAAGACTATTACTACATGCATATTTGGCTGAGTGGAGTTTTGGCTAAGTTTGCATAAAGCCAGTTTTCTCCTATCTTTTATCAAAAAATATTTTCATCTATAAAAGGTATCACTGATAGAAACCAATGAACCAGAACTAAATTAAGGAGTACCACTGATAGAAACCAGGGTAAATCTCCTTCCCATGTTCACCCATCAAATTTTATTATGAAGTTGGCATGATGAGATTCTTCCGTCATTCCTTGTCCAGCTGCTCAAATTGTCCATGACCGGGGACACGGCTAAGATCTTAGTTTGTTGACTCTGCAGAGTTTGTGCACTTTCACCTTCAGACTCAAATCAGCCCAAACATCCTATACACCCTGAGTGCATTAAGGAAAGGAGAAGATTGAGACGAGATCTTTCAGAAGCATTTCCTCATCCCATACTGACTTGACGCGCTCCCATTCTAACCATTCTACCACCACCTGTCAAGTCGGGACAAGTCCACGCAACTTAATCCATCTAGACAGAGCCCATATGACTAAAGGCTGCACGGGTAGCTACTAAACTTAGAAGGACATAGTAATCTCTTTGTTCCTGGGTGGCATTCCTCAAGTGAGTAAACACTCAACTCTGACAGCCAATCAAGCCCAATCCACCCAGGTAGTTCATTGAAGTTGTTACTTAGAATTTTTCCACAATATCAAGTAAAACAATTTGTAACATTGCATAGCATCTATCAGTTCTAAGGCGGTAAAGAAGAGGTAAATAGATGGCTACACACTACTAGGATAATAGCATAGCATAGTATAACTTATTAAAATTTCCTATCATGCATACTACTCAAAAACACTAGTAATGCATAGTAAAAATATGGGAGATTTGATGGTGTGTTACTTGCCTTTGAAGTTGGTGAAGAAACTTTCTCTTCACAAAATGGAACGCTCTCTCCGTACAATCTAAACAACACAAGTAAACAACAATAAACAAACAATCACAAGCAAAACAACAAAGTATAACAACCAACAAACTTAACACAACAATTTATTCTACAAAGGAATTATTTTATTTGGGTTTAGTGTATGGCAAATGGCTAAGGATTGTGTCTTGTGGATTCCAAACTTATTGAACAAAAGTTTCACTGAGGATTATCACCTTTACTCTAATATGCAAAAGAAAAATTTGTTATTTCAATACACAAAGAGAACTAAGAAATTCTTGTTAGTGGTTTTCCCTTTGTGACTAAGGGTTAGTTTTTGATCAAAACATCACACAAAGATCAAATCAATTTCTGTCTTGTTTTCTCCAAGTCCTTCTTTCATCTTCTTGAGTTGCAGTTTCTCTTCTCGAGGAAAGTCTTCTTGTTGAAGTCTTGGTCAAAACTCTCATCTTACTTGGAAAATAAATTCTATGTCTTGGAAAAAACACTAATCACCTTGAAAACAATTTCTAAGTATTGGAAAACAAATCCTTAGTCTTCACAGCCTTGGTCTTAGAAAATCTTCAGGATCCTTTGTAGCTTCCTCCTTGGTGTGGGGACTTCATTGAATCTTCTAACACTTCTAACACTTGATGGTTTTGATACAAACTAGTGGCTGGTCCATTCTAACTTAGCCATAGCACAAAGTCTAAGAGAACAGAAAATAAGGGGAGAAAAGACTTAGAGAAAAAGAGAGAGATGTGGCTGGTCTTCTTGTCTTCTTGATTTTCTTCTAAGTGCTTCTACTTCTTTGGAGATGCTTCTGAAGTCTATTTTCTTGGCTAAGTTCTTCATTTGTCTTCTTTCTTCATGTTGAAAATCTTTGAGTTGACCGTTGTAGCATCTCTCCATGGCTTTTCACTAATCCACACTTAGTGGTTTTCAACTAGGAGGGCCAACTAGGAAAATAACTTAGAAATATTTCAAAGTTCCCAAGGGCTTAGTAGTGGGTGTCTCTGGTCTAGAGTTAGCACTTAAATAAAAATTGCTAAGGAAAAATATATTAAAAACCTTTACTGAAAAATAACTAAGTCATAATAGTAAAAGAGCAGTAAACTCTAAGGAAACATTTTTACACTTAGCCAAATATGATTTTGGGCATTGGGGACTGTTAGTACATGGTCTAAGGTTTACAAAAATATTTTATTTACAAAATTTAAAAGAAGTCAAAAATAGTCAAAAGAGCATAAAAAAAATCTAAAACAAAACTAAATTAGCACAAAACAACAGACACAAACATACAAACATAAACACTCCAATCAACACATGGCACTACAAGACATGAATGTATAAGAATGCAAAGTGAACACTCAATTAATATTAGATTACATGTTCTCTGGTTGCTAATGAATGCATTATGCTTTAAACAATATTTAGTTGGACTTTATTAATTTTAAACATTATTAAACCACTTAACATGCTTTAAACAAAAATAAAAGTTTAAGTTATTAAACAATTTCGAAAAATTTGGATATGATACTAATGGATAGAGGGTTTCCAATAAAACCTATTGCAATTGGATTTGCCCCAAAATAATTTAGAGAACAATTTTTATGTCCAAAACATTGATTAAAAGGTTCAGCAATTTCTAATTTAATGCATGATGCAAACTTGAAATTTAATTATTTCATTAAATTCTTCTCACTTTTCTGAATCCGTGGATATAAAGTTTATTCAATTTGGCCTTACGGTTTGAAAGATATGAATTTTTGAAGTTTAGTATGTGATCAGTCTATTTACACGAAAATACAGCTAAATTGAAACACGTGTCGTAGCTTAATTGGCTGCTCTGTTGACTGGACGCTGACCAAGCAGCTGACTGTGCGCTGACCGGTCACTTGACAAACGGCGCCCTCCTATTCGTCGGTACCTCTTCGTTTTAAGTGACTCAATATGCATCGTCGGATCTTGATCTAAAAGCCGGTGCTGCTTCAATCTACTCTAGGAAAAAGAAACCGAAACAAGCTGCTTGGAGGGTCATACGTTACCAGCGTCCAGCAGCAGCACTTGACGGAGACGAAGAAGATGGTTGTGGTCGCTCCGGGCGTGGATGGCCACGAGCTTCTGGTGGCTCCTCCAGTTGCGGAAACTGCGGCCACGGGAATTGCACGACACAGAGAGCTTGGTGGCGCGGGCGCTGCTCCATACGGCGGCCTGGTCGTTACCCATGCCGTGATGTACAGCGAACTCCGGCGAGCTCATACGACGCGGTTCCTGGTTGCCTGAATGAGGACTAAGCGTCAAATATTTCAAGGTATTATGGAGAACAGAGTAGGAAAGTAGAAGAGGGTCGAGGGGACCCTGTAACTCCTCTTCAAGTTCAGCAATGGCGACGGATTTCGGCGAGATTGGAACAAGCTATTTGGACAGGTAGGGTTTGTGTTTCGGGAAACAAATCGGACGAGGAGGCAGAGGAGGTATTTATGGGGAACTTTGCGTGGAGGAGGAGCCAAGAAGTTGTTGAAACGGTGGAGATTTTCTCGGGATTTTGGTTCCGTTTGGAAGGAACGTGCTCGTCCGTGTTTCTGTCCAGAGGAGGAAGATGACTTTATGGGGCCTCTGTCATTGGCTGGAAAAGAAATAAGAGACTTTCAACGGATGGAGACCGGCTCGTGTACGCACGGCCAAGGTGGGCCTTCGGCTCTGTACGTGTCTGTTCAATCTTTTCTTTTTAACCTGCTATATGTACGAGCTGTGTACGAGCGTTTCTGCTAGCAGGCAGCTAGCTTTGTTTTTTTTTTCTTTGGCGAGTTATATAGGATTCTAAGATGCACAGATATTTTCAAAAAAATATTTCCAAAATTTGGAACAGAACAAAATAGTTATATATTGTAGGACAATCATGTAGTTTTTATAGACCATACTAGGGTCTATATTTACTTCGACAAAATAGTTTTTAGTCTTTTTAGACGATCCAAAAATATTTGTAAGAAAAAAGAAAAAAGCAAAGAGTTATTAAATAAAATATTTTCAACTCAATTTTTTTTTTTGAAGAAATCATTCTAAATTGATTTGTTTTCAATCGGAAATTATATTATTACTCTCAAAAGTAAAAGTGCAAATCTAGAAGTCGCCAAATAGAATATTTTTCAACACTATCCATAAATCTGGAAATGTCATATTATTTCCGCTAAAAAAAATAAGAAAGATTTTATAAAATAAAAAAAAGTTCTAAAAAAGTTTTGAATCTTTAGAAAATCTCAAACAATACGAGTCAGATCAATCAATATATTATATTTATTTGACATTCTAAAACAGGAAAATTTTGGGATGTTACAGACTACCACCCTTAAAGAAAATCTCGTCCCGAGATTTGGGAAGGCTAGAAGGAAATATATATTTGGGTTACTTGGGTTCCATTGCAACTAGGTGGCTACCACCCTTAAAAGAAATTTTTGTGGGTATACAAAATTTCATGGCTTGATTGTGTAGCGTGTCTCCATTTGGCTTGAGTAGAACTTTCTTTCGAAGTAGAGCTACAGACTAACTTATGCATGTCGAACTTCGTTTGACACCGAGGGGTCATCATTTGGGCCAATCAAAAGTCTTTGGGTCCCTCTGAACTGGGCATTTTGATGTCCTTGGCAATCCTTCCATCTTGCTGTTGACCTTCTCATGGTTGTTGGCATTCTAGCTAGGTATTTGGTTGGGTTTAGCATAGATGAGTAGAGATTTATAAAGGTCTAAAGAAGATTCCTACCCAACACAACAGAGCAAGACAATACATCTTAGAAACAACATCTAATCAAACATTTTCACACCAGACACCAGGGTTTTAGGAAAACAAACTAATATTGTCATACCACACTTTTTCGTATGATCAATATACTAACACGATAACGTTGTTCTAGTAAAATAACTAGATTGGTGGTCTCATCTATATCTTCTGAAGTCTCTTAAAATGTTAGGAGGTGTTTCTGATTGCTGAGGAGTCTGCGTTTTCTTCTCTAATTTCTTCAATGATCTTCTCTGTAGTACTTCAGGTTGGGTGAAGGATACTTCTTGCACTTCAGGGCATTGTATTCACCAAACTTGTCTTGACGGTATAGAAGGGGTGTTATCTAGAATGAGAGAAGATAATTTGGAAGGTGAATAATAGATGAGAGGATATGAGAAAGATTAAGACGAGATGTTTTGTTTTAATAAGTTGAAGAAAGTAGATTTTCAATCCTAGGGTCTTTTCCAAACTTAGGGTCTCGAATTCTACAGGCAACACAATGCTCTGATACCATTTTGTGGCGATCCCATCTTTTAAACAAAGACGAGACCTCTGTGTTAACATACTAGTCCCTGGATCAATTGCTAGCACCACAGTTCAAAATGAAATATCATGCAAATGCGTCAAAATATATTTCATCGCATGATCCAGTCTTTACAAAATATGATTTCAACTTGCATAATCTTAGAAGACTAGCAGGAAACAAAATTACAGCGGAAGACATAGTACAACATTGAGCCCATCTTCTTCATGTGCCACAGGCAAAAACATGTTGGCGATAGACTCGAGATCCTGAACGAAACCTCACTCGTCTTCAAATTCATCTGCAATATGGAATATGCAGCCACAAGGGAGTCAATACAATTTAATGTATTGGCAAGTAACACTATGGTGGATATAAATGGCAAGACTATTACTACATGCATATTTGGCTGAGTGGAGTTTTGGCTAAGTTTGCATAAAGCCAGTTTTCTCCTATCTTTTATCAAAAAATATTTTCATCTATAAAAGGTATCACTGATAGAAACCAATGAACCAGAACTAAATTAAGGAGTACCACTGATAGAAACCAGGGTAAATCTCCTTCCCATGTTCACCCATCAAATTTTATTATGAAGTTGGCATGATGAGATTCTTCCGTCATTCCTTGTCCAGCTGCTCAAATTGTCCATGACCGGGGACACGGCTAAGATCTTAGTTTGTTGACTCTGCAGAGTTTGTGCACTTTCACCTTCAGACTCAAATCAGCCCAAACATCCTATACACCCTGAGTGCATTAAGGAAAGGAGAAGATTGAGACGAGATCTTTCAGAAGCATTTCCTCATCCCATACTGACTTGACGCGCTCCCATTCTAACCATTCTACCACCACCTGTCAAGTCGGGACAAGTCCACGCAACTTAATCCATCTAGACAGAGCCCATATGACTAAAGGCTGCACGGGTAGCTACTAAACTTAGAAGGACATAGTAATCTCTTTGTTCCTGGGTGGCATTCCTCAAGTGAGTAAACACTCAACTCTGACAGCCAATCAAGCCCAATCCACACAGGTAGTTCATTGAAGTTGTTACTTAGAATTTTTCCACAATATCAAGTAAAACAATTTGTAACATTGCATAGCATCTATCAGTTCTAAGGCTGTAAAGAAGAGGTAAATAGATGGCTACACACTACTAGGATAATAACATAGCATAGTATAACTTATTAAAATTTCCTATCATGCATACTACTCAAAAACACTAGTAATGCATAGTAAAAATATGGGAGATTTGATGGTGTGTTACTTGCCTTTGAAGTTGGTGAAGAAACTTTCTCTTCACAAAATGGAACGCTCTCTCCGTACAATCTAAACAACACAAGTAAACAACAATAAACAAACAATCACAAGCAAAACAACAAAGTATAACAACCAACAAACTTAACACAACAATTTATTCTACAAAGGAATTATTTTATTTGGGTTTAGTGTATGGCAAATGGCTAAGGATTGTGTCTTGTGGATTCCAAACTTATTGAACAAAAGTTTCACTGAGGATTATCACCTTTACTCTAATATGCAAAAGAAAAATTTGTTATTTCAATACACAAAGAGAACTAAGAAATTCTTGTTAGTGGTTTTCCCTTTGTGACTAAGGGTTAGTTTTTGATCAAAACATCACACAAAGATCAAATCAATTTCTGTCTTGTTTTCTCCAAGTCCTTCTTTCATCTTCTTGAGTTGCAGTTTCTCTTCTCGAGGAAAGTCTTCTTGTTGAAGTCTTGGTCAAAACTCTCATCTTACTTGGAAAATAAATTCTATGTCTTGGAAAAAACACTAATCACCTTGAAAACAATTTCTAAGTATTGGAAAACAAATCCTTAGTCTTCACAGCCTTGGTCTTAGAAAATCTTCAGGATCCTTTGTAGCTTCCTCCTTGGTGTGGGGACTTCATTGAATCTTCTAACACTTCTAACACTTGATGGTTTTGATACAAACTAGTGGCTGGTCCATTCTAACTTAGCCATAGCACAAAGTCTAAGAGAACAGAAAATAAGGGGAGAAAAGACTTAGAGAAAAAGAGAGAGATGTGGCTGGTCTTCTTGTCTTCTTGATTTTCTTCTAAGTGCTTCTACTTCTTTGGAGATGCTTCTGAAGTCTATTTTCTTGGCTAAGTTCTTCATTTGTCTTCTTTCTTCATGTTGAAAATCTTTGAGTTGACCGTTGTAGCATCTCTCCATGGCTTTTCACTAATCCACACTTAGTGGTTTTCAACTAGGAGGGCCAACTAGGAAAATAACTTAGAAATATTTCAAAGTTCCCAAGGGCTTAGTAGTGGGTGTCTCTGGTCTAGAGTTAGCACTTAAATAAAAATTGCTAAGGAAAAATATATTAAAAACCTTTACTGAAAAATAACTAAGTCATAATAGTAAAAGAGCAGTAAACTCTAAGGAAACATTTTTACACTTAGCCAAATATGATTTTGGGCATTGGGGACTGTTAGTACATGGTCTAAGGTTTACAAAAATATTTTATTTACAAAATTTAAAAGAAGTCAAAAATAGTCAAAAGAGCATAAAAAAAATCTAAAACAAAACTAAATTAGCACAAAACAACAGACACAAACATACAAACATAAACACTCCAATCAACACATGGCACTACAAGACATGAATGTATAAGAATGCAAAGTGAACACTCAATTAATATTAGATTACATGTTCTCTGGTTGCTAATGAATGCATTATGCTTTAAACAATATTTAGTTGGACTTTATTAATTTTAAACATTATTAAACCACTTAACATGCTTTAAACAAAAATAAAAGTTTAAGTTATTAAACAATTTCGAAAAATTTGGATATGATACTAATGGATAGAGGGTTTCAAATAAAACCTATTGCAATTGGATTTGCCCCAAAATAATTTAGAGAACAATTTTTATGTCCAAAACATTGATTAAAAGGTTCAGCAATTTCTAATTTAATGCATGATGCAAACTTGAAATTTAATTATTTCATTAAATTCTTCTCACTTTTCTGAATCCGTGGATATAAAGTTTATTCAATTTGGCCTTACGGTTTGAAAGATATGAATTTTTGAAGTTTAGTATGTGATCAGTCTATTTACACGAAAATACAGCTAAATTGAAACACGTGTCGTAGCTTAATTGGCTGCTCTGTTGACTGGACGCTGACCAAGCAGCTGACTGTGCGCTGACCGGTCACTTGACAAACGGCGCCCTCCTATTCGTCGGTACCTCTTCGTTTTAAGTGACTCAATATGCATCGTCGGATCTTGATCTAAAAGCCGGTGCTGCTTCAATCTACTCTAGGAAAAAGAAACCGAAACAAGCTGCTTGGAGGGTCATACGTTACCAGCGTCCAGCAGCAGCACTTGACGGAGACGAAGAAGATGGTTGTGGTCGCTCCGGGCGTGGATGGCCACGAGCTTCTGGTGGCTCCTCCAGTTGCGGAAACTGCGGCCACGGGAATTGCACGACACAGAGAGCTTGGTGGCGCGGGCGCTGCTCCATACGGCGGCCTGGTCGTTACCCATGCCGTGATGTACAGCGAACTCCGGCGAGCTCATACGACGCGGTTCCTGGTTGCCTGAATGAGGACTAAGCGTCAAATATTTCAAGGTATTATGGAGAACAGAGTAGGAAAGTAGAAGAGGGTCGAGGGGACCCTGTAACTCCTCTTCAAGTTCAGCAATGGCGACGGATTTCGGCGAGATTGGAACAAGCTATTTGGACAGGTAGGGTTTGTGTTTCGGGAAACAAATCGGACGAGGAGGCAGAGGAGGTATTTATGGGGAACTTTGCGTGGAGGAGGAGCCAAGAAGTTGTTGAAACGGTGGAGATTTTCTCGGGATTTTGGTTCCGTTTGGAAGGAACGTGCTCGTCCGTGTTTCTTGTTAGAAATAACTATTTCCTATTTATTTCAGGGGATAATCCCCGCACTTGTAACCCACAATTGTGGGAACCGTAGGCAGTTAGGATCCTGGAGCGTCGCCTCCAGAAACCGACTATGCAAACGGCGCATCCTTTGGAAGCACCCATTCACCTTGTATAAGTATCGGATTCGATCATCAATAAAGACAGACTTTTCATTCTCTCGTTTTGCTCTCTCGATCCCTACTCGTAACACGTTATCAGCACCTTTGCTCTCCACGAGAGCGATTCCGACGAGAAGAATAAGAAAAGAGCAGCTCTCCGGCGAGACGATTCGCCTCCGACGAGAAGACAAGAACAACAGAAGAAAGTTCTCTACGGGGACAATCCGATGGAAGAGGAATTATGCCTTGTGGACAGTGCTACCACAAACTCCATACTGAGGGAGTTGAAATATTTCCAAACTCTGAAAAAGATGAATGGTGATATTTTAACAATCGCTGGACGCGATACGGTAATTGTTGGCACCGGCCGTGCCATATTTACCCTCCCAGGTGGTACACAAGTGACAATTGAGGATGCATTATTGTATCCCGATTCTTCACGTACCCTAATCAGTTATCGAGATATCCGTAAGAATGGTTTTCACATTGAAACCCATGAAGACAACAAAGAGGAATATTTACTCTTCACAAAAGATCACGGATATGGCAAACAAGTACTTGAAAAAATTCCTTCTCTATCGTCCGGACTGTACTATACGTACATTAAGCCCGTAGAACATGTTGCTTACAAGGTAATTTTCCAGAATGTTAACGCATTCCAAACTTGGCATGATCGCCTAGGCCATCCCGGTATCGGGATGATGAGGAAGATTACTAGCAATTCCATTGGTCACAATTTGCTTGAGTCCAAATTTCCTCAGTCATCGGATTTTGTGTGCACATCATGTGCCACGGGAAAGCTTATTCTGAGGCCTTCGCACCTCAAGATTCAAGCTGAACCACTTCAATTTCTTGAACGAATTCAAGGTGATATTTGTGGTCCGATCCAACCATTATCTGGACCGTTTAGGTATTTCATGGTTCTTATTGACGCATCTACACGATGGTCACATGTGTGCCTTCTTTCCACACGGAACCATGCATTTGCCAAGATAATGAGGGAAGTAATTAAGTTACAGGCCCATTATCCGGAAAGTCGAATTAAATCAATTCGCATGGACAATGCTGCAGAATTCTCCTTGCGTGCTTTCAATGACTATTGCATGGCTCTGGGGATTGAAGTTCAGCACTCTGTTCCATACGTCCACACTCAAAATGGTTTGGCTGAATCCCTAATTAAGAGGATCAAACTCATTGCAAGACCTTTGCTGATGAATTGCAGCTTGCCAACATCGTGTTGGGGTCATGCAGTTTTACACGCTGCTGACTTAATACAATTGCGACCTACTGCATATCACAGTACTTCCCCTCTGCAATTGGTACGTGGAAATCCACCTAGCATTTCCCATCTGCGTAAGTTCGGATGTGCTACATACATCCCGATCTCACCACCTCAGCGGACATCCATGGGCCCACACAGAAAACTGGGGATCTATGTGGGGTACAAATCGCCGTCGATTATTAAGTACCTGGAACCCCTCACTGGGGATCTATTCACAGCCCGTCACGCTGATTGTATATTTGACGAGGAACATTTCCCGGCATTAGGGGGAGATTTCAAGTACCAGAAAGAATGCCCGGAAATTGATTGGAATGCTCTTGCCATTTCAGCCTCCGATCCACGTACCCAAGAGACCGAACTCCAAGTTCGGAAAATCATAAATTTGCAACATCTTGCAAATAATCTGCCAGATTCATTTACTGATCTAAAAGGTGTCACAAAATCCTTGAATCCGGCCAGAAATGCGCCCGAAAGAGTGGAGGTACCAACTAAAACCACTCAACTACCCGTTCCCAAAAAGAGGGGGAGTAGTATGACATCTGACTCGGATCCTGCTTCTCGCAAGCAGCAAAGGAGAGCGAGGAGAAACTCCTCGAAGTCAGTAAATGCAAGTCAACTCAACATTGACAAACACCTTATGGGTAGTATACACCCAGTGGAAGAGCAACCTCTACAACCCAGCTCCAGCTTGCGCACACTGGCTGGGACATCGGAACACCTAGACTCACGCGTATTGGGAAATCACGAAGAGTCATCAAGGGTGCATGAGATATCCATCAACTATATCGATTCTGGAGAATCATATGACCGTAAGTCTACGATTGTCGACACTTATTTTTCTGCTACAATTGCAAATACCCTTCTTAATGATCATGATCCAAGGACTATCGTTGAGTGTGAAAAACGCTCCGACTGGCCTCAATGAAAGGATGCAATACAAGCAGAATTAGCCTCGCTCAATAAAAGGAAGGTATTCACAGAAACAATACCAACACCTCCCAATGTTTTCCCTGTGGGATTCAAATGGGTTTTCCTCCGGAAACGGAATGAGAACAATGAGGTGGTGAGATACAAAGCAAGGCTCGTAGCACAGGGTTTCACGCAGAGACCCGGCATTGATTTCAATGAAACATATTCTCCAGTGATGAGTGGTATCACTTTCCGATATCTAATATCTTTGGCAGTGCAAAATCGTCTATCTATGCAGTTGATGGATGTCGTGACCGCATATCTTTACGGGTCACTAGATTCGGACATTTACATGAAGGTTCCTGACGGAATCTCTGTGCCGAATGCAAGCGCAAAACGCAACATGTACTGTGTAAAACTGAACAAGTCTTTATACGGCATGAAATAGTCGGGGCGGATGTGGTACAACCGACTTAGTGAGTTCCTTCTTCAAAAAGGTTACTCCAACAGTGATGACTGCCCATGTGTCTTCATCAAGAAGTCCTCTTCAGGATTTTGCATCATTTCTGTGTACGTCGATGATCTCAACATCATTGGCAACGCACAAGACATTGATGAAGCACGCAATCATCTAAAGATGGAATTTGAGATGAAGGATTTGGGTAAAACCAAATTTTGCTTGGGTCTTCAACTCGAGCACCTTCCCTCAGGAATAATGGTACACCAAGCTGCCTATATTCAGAAAATATTAGAGAAATTCAATATGGACAAATCCTATCCGTCTAAAACTCCCATGGTGGTTCGATCTCTAGACGTAGAGAAAGATCCGTTCAGGCCGAGGGATGATGGAGAAGAGATGTTGGGACCAGAGGTTCCATATCTCAGTGCCATTGGAGCGCTTATGTATTTTGCAAATTGTACGAGACCTGACCTCGCATTTGCAGTGAATCTACTGGCTAGACACAGCGCAGCTCCCACCAAACGCCATTGGGCGGGAGTCAAGAATGTCTTTCGATATCTCCAAGGCACAAAGGATCTTGGCCTGTTTTTTCAGTTCCAGAGAAATCTGGATTCCAGTATGATTGGATACACTGATGCTGGCTACTTATCTGATCCCCATAATGCCAGATCACAAACCGGCTTTGTGTTCCTACATGGTGGAACAGCCATATCATGGAAGTCTTCGAAACAGACCCTGGTTGCAACGTCCACCAATCATTCTGAAATAATTGCATTATATGAGGCATCACGCGAATGTGTGTGGCTTCGCAGAATGATAAACCACATACAACAGTCATGTGGAATTGGTTCTATCGAATCACCCACCATTATCTACGAAGATAATGCGGCTTGTGTTGCACAGATGCAAACAGGATACATAAAAAGCAATATCACCAAGCATATTGCCCCTAAGTTGTTTTATCCCCATGAACTCCAGAAGAGTGGGGATATCAACGTCTTGCAAGTCAAATCATGTGATAACCTCGCTGATCTTTTCACGAAGTCTCTACCAACTTCAACATTCCAGAAATACATTCATGGGATTGGTATACGACGGCTTCGGGATTTGCAAGAGTCAGGGGGAGTATCTTCCTGAACTATTCATGTTCAAAGCATCATATTACACTCTTTTTCCCTTTATGAGTTTACTTCTTAGGTTCTCATTAAGGTTTTTAATGAGGTAATATCAACATAAGATTATATGTCATACTTTCTGTTTTCCCCATCGGGGTTTTTAGGGAAGTATACATGACATATTTATTGCCCTCTAAATTCTATGGATATACTTCATATTGAGTTAACAGAGGCAATAATCATTATATGTTGGATCATTTTCTCCTTATTTTCCCACAGGGTTTGAAGGAGTTTTACCAACATATCCTACACTACTCCTAATATTTTTCCCACAGGGTTTTTGGAGGAGACTTAATCAAGATGATGATGGATCCTTATGAAGTATAGCGGTGATTAGGGGGAGTGTTAGAAATAACTATTTCCTATTTATTTCAGGGGATAATCCCCGCACTTGTAACCCACAATTGTGGGAACCGTAGGCAGTTAGGATCCTGGAGCGTCGCCTCCAGAAACCGACTATGCAAACGGCGCATCCTTTGGAAGCACCCATTCACCTTGTATAAGTATCGGATTCGATCATCAATAAAGACAGACTTTTCATTCTCTCGTTTTGCTCTCTCGATCCCTACTCGTAACATTTCTGTCCAGAGGAGGAAGATGACTTTATGGGGCCTCTGTCATTGGCTGGAAAAGAAATAAGAGACTTTCAACGGATGGAGACCGGCTCGTGTACGCACGGCCAAGGTGGGCCTTCGGCTCTGTACGTGTCTGTTCAATCTTTTCTTTTTAACCTGCTATATGTACGAGCTGTGTACGAGCGTTTCTGCTAGCAGGCAGCTAGCTTTGTTTTTTTTTCTTTGGCGAGTTATATAGGATTCTAAGATGCACAGATATTTTCAAAAAAATATTTCCAAAATTTGGAACAGAACAAAATAGTTATATATTGTAGGACAATCATGTAGTTTTTATAGACCATACTAGGGTCTATATTTACTTCGACAAAATAGTTTTTAGTCTTTTTAGACGATCCAAAAATATTTGTAAGAAAAAAGAAAAAAGCAAAGAGTTATTAAATAAAATATTTTCAACTCAATTTTTTTTTTTGAAGAAATCATTCTAAATTGATTTGTTTTCAATCGGAAATTATATTATTACTCTCAAAAGTAAAAGTGCAAATCTAGAAGTCGCCAAATAGAATATTTTTCAACACTATCCATAAATCTGGAAATGTCATATTATTTCCGCTAAAAAAAATAAGAAAGATTTTATAAAATAAAAAAAAGTTCTAAAAAAGTTTTGAATCTTTAGAAAATCTCAAACAATACGAGTCAGATCAATCAATATATTATATTTATTTGACATTCTAAAACAGGAAAATTTTGGGATGTTACAGACTACCACCCTTAAAGAAAATCTCGTCCCGAGATTTGGGAAGGCTAGAAGGAAATATATATTTGGGTTACTTGGGTTCCATTGCAACTAGGTGGCTACCACCCTTAAAAGAAATTTTTGTGGGTATACAAAATTTCATGGCTTGATTGTGTAGCGTGTCTCCATTTGGCTTGAGTAGAACTTTCTTTCGAAGTAGAGCTACAGACTAACTTATGCATGTCGAACTTCGTTTGACACCGAGGGGTCATCATTTGGGCCAATCAAAAGTCTTTGGGTCCCTCTGAACTGGGCATTTTGATGTCCTTGGCAATCCTTCCATCTTGCTGTTGACCTTCTCATGGTTGTTGGCATTCTAGCTAGGTATTTGGTTGGGTTTAGCATAGATGAGTAGAGATTTATAAAGGTCTAAAGAAGATTCCTACCCAACACAACAGAGCAAGACAATACATCTTAGAAACAACATCTAATCAAACATTTTCACACCAGACACCAGGGTTTTAGGAAAACAAACTAATATTGTCATACCACACTTTTTCGTATGATCAATATACTAACACGATAACGTTGTTCTAGTAAAATAACTAGATTGGTGGTCTCATCTATATCTTCTGAAGTCTCTTAAAATGTTAGGAGGTGTTTCTGATTGCTGAGGAGTCTGCGTTTTCTTCTCTAATTTCTTCAATGATCTTCTCTGTAGTACTTCAGGTTGGGTGAAGGATACTTCTTGCACTTCAGGGCATTGTATTCACCAAACTTGTCTTGACGGTATAGAAGGGGTGTTATCTAGAATGAGAGAAGATAATTTGGAAGGTGAATAATAGATGAGAGGATATGAGAAAGATTAAGACGAGATGTTTTGTTTTAATAAGTTGAAGAAAGTAGATTTTCAATCCTAGGGTCTTTTCCAAACTTAGGGTCTCGAATTCTACAGGCAACACAATGCTCTGATACCATTTTGTGGCGATCCCATCTTTTAAACAAAGACGAGACCTCTGTGTTAACATACTAGTCCCTGGATCAATTGTAGGGCTGGACCTGAAGCTCGAGGCTCGAGGCTCGGCTCGGGCTCGACAAGGCTCGGCTCGGGCTCGCCTCGGCTCGAAGGTGGTGCAAGCCAAGCCTAAACCTTCCGGACAAGGCTCGAGGCTCGACGAGCCTGCTCGGTGAAGCTCGCAAGCCGGCTCGAAGGCTCGATAAAATAACAAAAATATAGCAAATATGACTCATTTACACTTTTGTGTTTCATTTTTTTGTTGTATAAAAGGTTCCAACAAGTATATCAAGTAAATAAGCACCATTGACATTATTTTGCTTCAATTATTTGGCCGTACAAAAATTTCTAGCAAGCAAATATATCAAATAGGACTCATTTACACTGTTATGTACACAAAAAAAAAAGATGCTGCGGCTCGCGAGCCAGCCGAGCCGAGCCTCAAGCTCGATGAGCCGAGCCGCGAGCCCACTTCCCACCAAAGTTTTAGAGAGCAAGCCGAGCCTGGCTCGGCTCGACTTTTCGCGAGCCTAACCGAGCCGAGCCTCGAGCCGGCTCGGCTCGCCTCGATTCCAGCCCTAATCAATTGCTAGCACCACAGTTCAAAATGAAATATCATGCAAATGCGTCAAAATATATTTCATCGCATGATCCAGTCTTTACAAAATATGATTTCAACTTGCATAATCTTAGAAGACTAGCAGGAAACAGAATTACAGCGGAAGACATAGTACAACATTGAGCCCATCTTCTTCATGTGCCACAGGCAAAAACATGTTGGCGATAGACTCGAGATCCTGAACGAAACCTCACTCGTCTTCAAATTCATCTGCAATATGGAATATGCAGCCACAAGGGAGTCAATACAATTTAATGTATTGGCAAGTAACACTATGGTGGATATAAATGGCAAGACTATTACTACATGCATATTTGGCTGAGTGGAGTTTTGGCTAAGTTTGCATAAAGCCAGTTTTCTCCTATCTTTTATCAAAAAATATTTTCATCTATAAAAGGTATCACTGATAGAAACCAATGAACCAGAACTAAATTAAGGAGTACCACTGATAGAAACCAGGGTAAATCTCCTTCCCATGTTCACCCATCAAATTTTATTATGAAGTTGGCATGATGAGATTCTTCCGTCATTCCTTGTCCAGCTGCTCAAATTGTCCATGACCGGGGACACGGCTAAGATCTTAGTTTGTTGACTCTGCAGAGTTTGTGCACTTTCACCTTCAGACTCAAATCAGCCCAAACATCCTATACACCCTGAGTGCATTAAGGAAAGGAGAAGATTGAGACGAGATCTTTCAGAAGCATTTCCTCATCCCATACTGACTTGACGCGCTCCCATTCTAACCATTCTACCACCACCTGTCAAGTCGGGACAAGTCCACGCAACTTAATCCATCTAGACAGAGCCCATATGACTAAAGGCTGCACGGGTAGCTACTAAACTTAGAAGGACATAGTAATCTCTTTGTTCCTGGGTGGCATTCCTCAAGTGAGTAAACACTCAACTCTGACAGCCAATCAAGCCCAATCCACCCAGGTAGTTCATTGAAGTTGTTACTTAGAATTTTTCCACAATATCAAGTAAAACAATTTGTAACATTGCATAGCATCTATCAGTTCTAAGGCTGTAAAGAAGAGGTAAATAGATGGCTACACACTACTAGGATAATAGCATAGCATAGTATAACTTATTAAAATTTCCTATCATGCATACTACTCAAAAACACTAGTAATGCATAGTAAAAATATGGGAGATTTGATGGTGTGTTACTTGCCTTTGAAGTTGGTGAAGAAACTTTCTCTTCACAAAATGGAACGCTCTCTCCGTACAATCTAAACAACACAAGTAAACAACAATAAACAAACAATCACAAGCAAAACAACAAAGTATAACAACCAACAAACTTAACACAACAATTTATTCTACAAAGGAATTATTTTATTTGGGTTTAGTGTATGGCAAATGGCTAAGGATTGTGTCTTGTGGATTCCAAACTTATTGAACAAAAGTTTCACTGAGGATTATCACCTTTACTCTAATATGCAAAAGAAAAATTTGTTATTTCAATACACAAAGAGAACTAAGAAATTCTTGTTAGTGGTTTTCCCTTTGTGACTAAGGGTTAGTTTTTGATCAAAACATCACACAAAGATCAAATCAATTTCTGTCTTGTTTTCTCCAAGTCCTTCTTTCATCTTCTTGAGTTGCAGTTTCTCTTCTCGAGGAAAGTCTTCTTGTTGAAGTCTTGGTCAAAACTCTCATCTTACTTGGAAAATAAATTCTATGTCTTGGAAAAAACACTAATCACCTTGAAAACAATTTCTAAGTATTGGAAAACAAATCCTTAGTCTTCACAGCCTTGGTCTTAGAAAATCTTCAGGATCCTTTGTAGCTTCCTCCTTGGTGTGGGGACTTCATTGAATCTTCTAACACTTCCAACACTTGATGGTTTTGATACAAACTAGTGGCTGGTCCATTCTAACTTAGCCATAGCACAAAGTCTAAGAGAACAGAAAATAAGGGGAGAAAAGACTTAGAGAAAAAGAGAGAGATGTGGCTGGTCTTCTTGTCTTCTTAATTTTCTTCTAAGTGCTTCTACTTCTTTGGAGATGCTTCTGAAGTCTATTTTCTTGGCTAAGTTCTTCATTTGTCTTCTTTCTTCATGTTGAAAATCTTTGAGTTGACCGTTGTAGCATCTCTCCATGGCTTTTCACTAATCCACACTTAGTGGTTTTCAACTAGGAGGGCCAACTAGGAAAATAACTTAGAAATATTTCAAAGTTCCCAAGGGCTTAGTAGTGGGTGTCTCTGGTCTAGAGTTAGCACTTAAATAAAAATTGCTAAGGAAAAATATATTAAAAACCTTTACTGAAAAATAACTAAGTCATAATAGTAAAAGAGCAGTAAACTCTAAGGAAACATTTTTACACTTAGCCAAATATGATTTTGGGCATTGGGGACTGTTAGTACATGGTCTAAGGTTTACAAAAATATTTTATTTACAAAATTTAAAAGAAGTCAAAAATAGTCAAAAGAGCATAAAAAAAATCTAAAACAAAACTAAATTAGCACAAAACAACAGACACAAACATACAAACATAAACACTCCAATCAACACATGGCACTACAAGACATGAATGTATAAGAATGCAAAGTGAACACTCAATTAATATTAGATTACATGTTCTCTGGTTGCTAATGAATGCATTATGCTTTAAACAATATTTAGTTGGACTTTATTAATTTTAAACATTATTAAACCACTTAACATGCTTTAAACAAAAATAAAAGTTTAAGTTATTAAACAATTTCGAAAAATTTGGATATGATACTAATGGATAGAGGGTTTCCAATAAAACCTATTGCAATTGGATTTGCCCCAAAATAATTTAGAGAACAATTTTTATGTCCAAAACATTGATTAAAAGGTTCAGCAATTTCTAATTTAATGCATGATGCAAACTTGAAATTTAATTATTTCATTAAATTCTTCTCACTTTTCTGAATCCGTGGATATAAAGTTTATTCAATTTGGCCTTACGGTTTGAAAGATATGAATTTTTGAAGTTTAGTATGTGATCAGTCTATTTACACGAAAATACAGCTAAATTGAAACACGTGTCGTAGCTTAATTGGCTGCTCTGTTGACTGGACGCTGACCAAGCAGCTGACTGTGCGCTGACCGGTCACTTGACAAACGGCGCCCTCCTATTCGTCGGTACCTCTTCGTTTTAAGTGACTCAATATGCATCGTCGGATCTTGATCTAAAAGCCGGTGCTGCTTCAATCTACTCTAGGAAAAAGAAACCGAAACAAGCTGCTTGGAGGGTCATACGTTACCAGCGTCCAGCAGCAGCACTTGACGGAGACGAAGAAGATGGTTGTGGTCGCTCCGGGCGTGGATGGCCACGAGCTTCTGGTGGCTCCTCCAGTTGCGGAAACTGCGGCCACGGGAATTGCACGACACAGAGAGCTTGGTGGCGCGGGCGCTGCTCCATACGGCGGCCTGGTCGTTACCCATGCCGTGATGTACAGCGAACTCCGGCGAGCTCATACGACGCGGTTCCTGGTTGCCTGAATGAGGACTAAGCGTCAAATATTTCAAGGTATTATGGAGAACAGAGTAGGAAAGTAGAAGAGGGTCGAGGGGACCCTGTAACTCCTCTTCAAGTTCAGCAATGGCGACGGATTTCGGCGAGATTGGAACAAGCTATTTGGACAGGTAGGGTTTGTGTTTCGGGAAACAAATCGGACGAGGAGGCAGAGGAGGTATTTATGGGGAACTTTGCGTGGAGGAGGAGCCAAGAAGTTGTTGAAACGGTGGAGATTTTCTCGGGATTTTGGTTCCGTTTGGAAGGAACGTGCTCGTCCGTGTTTCTGTCCAGAGGAGGAAGATGACTTTATGGGGCCTCTGTCATTGGCTGGAAAAGAAATAAGAGACTTTCAACGGATGGAGACCGGCTCGTGTACGCACGGCCAAGGTGGGCCTTCGGCTCTGTACGTGTCTGTTCAATCTTTTCTTTTTAACCTGCTATATGTACGAGCTGTGTACGAGCGTTTCTGCTAGCAGGCAGCTAGCTTTGTTTTTTTTTTCTTTGGCGAGTTATATAGGATTCTAAGATGCACAGATATTTTCAAAAAAATATTTCCAAAATTTGGAACAGAACAAAATAGTTATATATTGTAGGACAATCATGTAGTTTTTATAGACCATACTAGGGTCTATATTTACTTCGACAAAATAGTTTTTAGTCTTTTTAGACGATCCAAAAATATTTGTAAGAAAAAAGAAAAAAGCAAAGAGTTATTAAATAAAATATTTTCAACTCAATTTTTTTTTTTGAAGAAATCATTCTAAATTGATTTGTTTTCAATCGGAAATTATATTATTACTCTCAAAAGTAAAAGTGCAAATCTAGAAGTCGCCAAATAGAATATTTTTCAACACTATCCATAAATCTGGAAATGTCATATTATTTCCGCTAAAAAAAATAAGAAAGATTTTATAAAATAAAAAAAAGTTCTAAAAAAGTTTTGAATCTTTAGAAAATCTCAAACAATACGAGTCAGATCAATCAATATATTATATTTATTTGACATTCTAAAACAGGAAAATTTTGGGATGTTACACCATTGCTTTCCCTGGTACCTGAAAATAGAATTTCATGGGCTCATTTAATTGCATATGATCCTTCAAAAAGCCCTTCACCTCTTGTAGTGAAAGCTTATCTCTTTGAATCTCTGACATCTCCTCATCTCCCCCAACATACTGAAAATTTGGACCAGTGTCGACAAACTCGCCACCGAAGTGTAATCGCACGTTCAAAATCTCTGATGGATCCATGATTGAACTGAAAAAACGTAGAAATATCAATTCCCCGTGCGACTACAAAAAAATCAACCTTCACCGCCCAAAATCCAAACTTTACCGCCCAAAATCCCCCCCCCTAAAACCCCGACCCCTAACCCTACTGTTCTACAGAAACAAGAAAAACCATGGTGCCCAGAGGATGAGGATGTCGGGGACATACCTTCGTATGTCGCTCCCACTCGAGCGCCGCCACGATCATGTCCCCTGTTGTCGGATATATGCCAACTAGGGGTATGTCTGACATTGGTCAAAGGCCGGATTACCATGGTGCCCTGCAGGTAATGGAACAAGTTCCATTGGGCGGCCCAGTAAGCTGATGCGTAGGAAGCCGGATTCTAGAAGAACCCGGACCATGGCCCAAAGAGGTGCGGCTTGGAGGAGAAGATGGATTCCTTACTTTCCAAGTTATACACTTTCCATAGTCTTATAGGTTTCCTTTCTATAAGCCCGAATCCGGCTATCTATATAAAGCCGGAAGGGAGCAAAGAATAAACAGATCTCATCTTAGCTAGAAGCTAACTCGCCGAGAAGTTGATCACCGCCGAGTTAGCGAAACCATACTCACAACTGTACTTTGTATACTTCAGGCTTCGGCCCTGATTTAGTGAGATTGCAGGAGTAGGAATGCCGCCTTAGTTGCGACGTACCGAACCTGGGTAAACTCAGTGTTATCGTTTACAGTACTTCCACGCTCCCCCCACGGTTCTACCAGTAAGCTCATGGCAGCCCCGTCTATGAATCTTACAATGATGTCTCGACAGTTGGTGCCCACCGTGGGGCCAGCGATGTCGGGAGTTACGTTCCGAGCGGTAATACTCGGCGTAATTGGTAGTACAATAACTATCGGAAGCCTAGAATTTTACGGAGACGTCAGACGCTTCCTCGACAACAGATCGTACACGCCAGCACGGAATCATCTGGTAAGTGCCTGTGTTTTACTGATTGGATCTAGTAATAGTTTCATCGGATTAACAGCAGAAGAAATGGAATTCCGTGGTGGAAGTAAATTTATCCCACCCGCCCTATCCCCAATCGAGGAAAACCATGATACCGGATTCTCCTCGGGTCGCCAAAACACTTTTGCGTTTGCTGCCTCTTCAGAGATGCCTGCAATCAGATCTCACTTCATTAGCATGGTGCAATCGCTGAAACAGGGAAGAAAACAATCCCGTGAATGAAGCAGAAAAGCAATATCCCACAAAAAAAGTGGAAGATCCGACATCCACCAATCAGGCGACAAACTCGGAAGCCGACTCTGTATTAGCTGCTATAGAAGCAAGGCTAGAGTCGGAACCCGGATCTGATGTAGATTCTGAAGGTGAGGATGAAGACGCTTTCGAAAGAAAGGTTAAATCCATGCAAGGGACCTTCCACGAAGTACTCATGGCAAAACCGACTGGAAATTCGGACACTGAGGAAGAGGAAGATCCCAAAACCCCGCCGCCAGAGGACAAGGAGGATGAAGAGGAAGAAGACGGAGAAGTTAGTCCGACTTATCCTGACGTCAAAGAATTGACGGAAGAAAAGCCTAACAAGAAACCCCCCTCTTCCAAAAAAAAATAAGAAATCCTCGAGGAAGATGTTATCCAAGTTACAGAAGAAAAGGAAAAGCTGGCAGATAGTGCCAACCAAAACTTGGAAACCGGAGGAGCTATCGGTGTAAAATCAGCGGAAAAGAAAAAGGAAATCCCCGTTCCACAAAATACAGAACAGGACGAGATCGATCAGATCCAAACCCCGCTTGCGCCTCATGAACCACCAGAAGTGCTGGAAGCCAGAAGGCAAGCCCTTATGCGGCAACATCAACATCTATTCCGATCTCAGGAAAATCTCCTCAAAGCCCAAGCTGGAGTAAAAGCAAAACAAGAAGAAATTGAGGAATTCGAGTGTCGCAATATGTCTGGGATAAAGCCCACAAGATTACACAGAATTTCAAAATCGGATGTACTGCCAGCAAAAGAACGGCTCCAAAACCCTTCTTGGCAAAGCCGGGAGATATGATAATCCTCACAGGCGTGAGAGATCCCGAACCCCCCCCCCCAAGGAACAAAGAAAAGCTAAGGAGTAGAATGCCGCATAATTCCAAAGGACATGATATCAGACAAAATAGGGATGATCCCAGAAAAGTGCATTCGCGCAACAATGGATCAGAACAATGTAGATCCCCTTCTGTTCATTCAGCTGGAAGATATTCCGCACACGTCGATAAGGCGGAAAGAGACGATCTATGTTTTGGACCAAAGTGCTTCACGGACAGGATCCGGAGAATCGGTCTACATTCTGGCTTTTCCAAAGTTGGTCCAGCTTATCAAAAGTATACCGGAAGCACAAACCCGGATACATGGCTCTCAGATTACTATACTACCGTTCAGATCAACAAAGGGATAGATCTTGAGGCTGTGAAATTCCTCCCCCTAATGTTACTGGATGGAGCCAGAGACTGAATCAACGGGCTTCCGTCAAGAACTGTTGACAACTGGGAAAATATGGCTAGAGTATTCGCTCAGCACTTTTGGGGTACGTATAAACGCCCTAAGAGTATTAACCAGCTTTGCGTCCAGTACGAGGATGAGTCATATGTCGACTTTATCTCCCGATGGACTGCAATGAAGAATAGTTGTTCAGCAGTGACTGATGTACAAGCAATGAATGCTTTCATCAACGGCCTAAAACCCGACCTCGTATCGTTCATGGTTGGTTCAAAAGAGCACAAAGATCTCGGATCTATGCTCACCACCGCCAATGAGCACGTAGCGACTGAAGATGATATCAGGGCAAGATGCGGTAATATCGATGCTTTGGTTCATGCAAAAAAGGCGCCTTGCTCTGAAAAGAAGGAAACTCCTGAGGCATAGACAAAACCCAAAGAAGTAAACTTAACCTTTGGAAAGGACAATGGCAGCAGATGGAAAAGAAGAAACACAGAACCTATCTCCTACTCTAAGGAAGAGTGGGGAAAGATTAAGTCGAAAAACTGTGTCCACCATTCGCAATTCGGGAAGCCTACCCACACCAATGCGCAGTGTCGGCTTAATAAGCACATGAAAGGAGCTGCAGGATCTGGGAATAAGGGAAAGAATTCCAAAAGGAAGTTCAATAAGAAAAAGCCGGAAGCAGAAAAAGCTGACAGCGAGTCTAACACCGATGACAAAATCTAGGAGCAGCAGCGAAAACGCGAACCCAAATTCCCGAGAGTTGAAGAAGAATTTAACCTAACTTTTCTGGCAACTCCCTGAGCCAAATAGGCAAAGTGAACACTTCAAGAAATTAATGCGGTGATACCTCCAACACCAAAGTACTTGAAGTATTCAAATACGCCAATTACCCGGGATCAGTCAGATCATCCCGGAAACATCCCGGAACCCGGCACACATGCTTTGGTAGTAAGTCATATTATGCAAAACCCTAGGCTTAAAAGAGTGCTGATGGATGGAAGATCAAGTATCAACATCCGGACTTAAGTACACTGAAGCAGTTGCATCTCTCCGAGACCCAGCTCAAACACAACAACGTGTGCTTCCACGGCATTGTTCCGGGTAGACAAGCACAGTCCCTGGGATAATTTCCCTAGATGTTACCTTTGGTAAAAGATAACACTTCCGTCAGGAACAGATCTCATTCGAGGTAGTGTCGTTCGAAAGTGTGTATCACGCAATACTCGGACGTCCGGCTTTCGCCAACTTTATGGCAAGATCATGTTACATCTACAACAAGCTCAAGATGCCGGAACCGAAAGGCGGAGTAATCACTGTCTCAGGAGATTTCAAGCTAGCAAATGATCTAGAGAGAGGAAACGTCCTTTACGATGAACAAGTAATAAGGAAGGAAGAGCTGAAGGAACTGGCTAAAGAAGTATCGCCGACAGAAATCCCGGCAGGAAAGGAAAGCCGGAAGCCGGCAGATAGCTTCAAAGCCTCAGAGAATACAAAGCAAGTTATGCTGGAACCCAAAGTTCCGACAAAGTTTGTCGTCGTGGGAACGGGAATGACTGACGCATAGGAAAGCGTGCTCATCAAGTTCCTCTGTGAGAACTGGGATATTTTCGCCTCGTGTCCTGCTGACATGCGAATTCAGACACATGGTCTTACTATGGATTCATGATCTGGTGAAGCAATTAGGCCATGAAATTGAAGCAAGGACCAGGTTGTACTGGTGCCTTCCTGATAAAACTTTGCAAGATGGGTTCCATTGAAAATGATGCCCACGTGTTGTTAATGTCTGAAGGTGCAAAGGAGCATAATACACTAAATTTGATTGTGGACCACACAAATTTTGTTCAGTATTTAGGCCTGATGTTCTTGCAAATGTAGGTCTAGAACTATCCCCTCTTAACATTCAAGAGAAAGATGGGATAGACAATGATGATGATGAATTAGAGCAAATATAGGCAGCAGGAATTAGGACACCTAGAAGAAGAACTGCAAGTGATTGTCAAGGAGAAGATGACAATGATGATGATGAATAAGAGCAAGATGGGATGTATAATGAATTTTATGACAGTGATTGGGATGCTGAGGATGCAGATGATGGCTTATTTGCAGCAAATGTTGACAAGGAAGTTAATTACAACAATGAAATGGTTGAAATAGTGGAAGAAGAGGATGATGCAGGTCTTGAGCATGATGATCTCCATTTGAAAAATAGAGCAAGAGCAAGATTTGAAGTACAAGTTCAGTGTCTTCAATCAAGAGGTTGACATGACAACTCCAGTTTCAACGTTGGTCAGGTGTTTAGTTGTATTACAGAGATAAGAAGTGCAATCAAGGAATATAGTGTAAATGAGAGAGTCAAGTTGTTGAAAAAAGGAGTGAGCCTACCAGGATACATGTTATGTGTGATGGAGAGTGTGAAGGGGATTGCTCATGGTTCTTGAAAGCATTTGTGGACAGCATGACAGAGGCAATGGTTGTGAAGAAATTCTATGGCATACACAAATGTGTGAGAGTTTGGGAGGTGAAGGACTTGACAGCGAGGTTCTTGCCATATTTCTTCATGGATGAATTTAGAGACAATCATAAGATGGATTTGCAAACATTTAGGAACAAAATAAGGAGAAAATTCAACATGTGCCCCTACAACTGGAAGTTGAGGAGAGCAAGGAAAGCTTCTTACTTAGAATTCATGGTGGTGAGGCACAACAGTTCAACTTGCTATGGGACTATGGGCAGGAGTTAAGGACATGCAACCCTGGCTATACATTTTTCCTGAGCACAAATAAGTAAAATGTAAATGAAAAAGTGAAGGAACATTTGGAAACATTGCATTGGTCTTATGATGCCTGCAAAAGAGGATTCCTTGAAGGATGCATACAAGTAATTTGCATTGATGGTTGTCACATTAAGACAAGGTACAAGGGCCAGACACTGACTGCAGTTGGTGTTGATGCCAATGACTACATACTTCCTATTGCAATGGGTGTTACTGAAGTGGAATGCACAAGTTATTTGGAGTGGTTTCTAACTACGCGAAAAGATGACCTCAATATCACTAATAGTGCAACTTTCACAATAATGAGTGACAGGCAGAAGGGCCTGATCAAGGTAGTGCAGAAAGTTTTCTCTGATGCAGAGCACATGCATTATGTTAGGCATATATATCATAATTTTCACAAAAAACACAAAGGGGAAACATTGAAGAATGATATATGGGCCATTGCTAGGTCATGCAATGTACCTACTTGGGAAAAAATAAAAATAAGATGGAAGTGGATTCTAAAGAAGAATTTGATCCGGTTGAGGAGCTACCACCAAATACCTTTATCAAGGCCTTCTTTAGTGATTTTCCTAAGTGTGACATGTTGCTCAAAAAACCACTCTGAAGTCTTCAACATCTATATTTTAGATGCAAGAGAAATGTCAACGTTCTCCATACTAGAGCATATCTTCTACAAACTAATGCATGTGATTGTTAGAAAAAATACTGAATGTGAATCCTGGCCTGGAAGAATCTGTCCTAAGATTAACAAGAAACTAGATAATTTAACTGAATGGGTAGCAAACTGTGAAGTGTTGGTATGGCTTCATCTCCTGCCTGAGTATTTGTGCCTTCCTCCAGGCGCTGGTTCAGGGCATTCTCCAGGTCTGTTTGTATGTTGGGTATACCAATTGAGATTAACTTCCACCAACAGAGGCTTAAGGAAACCTAGATTGTGCCTCTCCTACCTGAGTATTATCTGTCTGTTTTTATGTTGGGTCACTGAAATTAGTAAGTAAAAATGCCTTAGTACGATCCATGTTTCCGAGTTTTTACTGGTCGGTTATACCTAGTCACTTGGCGTGAAAATTACGTACTATCGAGCCATTTCAAACACTTTCCGAGTTTTGACTATTAAGACGTATAAACCAGAGAACTTAGAATATAAAGGAATTAAAACCCGGAAAACTTGCAAAGACTTATAAATTAAACTGCAAAAGCGGAGTACTTGTTTATACAAATGATAGATAGCATTACAATGAATATTACATTGTAAGAATAGTAATGCTTCTATTTTTGCCTGCCTTCTACCCAGGACTCAAGCAGCTTCTTCAGATCCGAGTCTTCATCCTCGCTGCTGGAATCCTCTGGAGTTGTCGGAATTTCCTCCTCAGGGTAGAAGGTGGAGATGTTCACCATGTTGGCAATCTTGGTGGCGTTGCCTTTGACAGCGTAAAAGATGCTGGTCCGTTGAGAGTCCGTGTATCCTTGAGGAATACCTGACGCCACAGGCCAAGACTTGGCGGTGGTATAATGCATACGCATGAGCACAAGGTCCATGCGCGCACCACCGCGAGCCGCGGAGCGGAACCATGATTCCTTGCGGTTCGCCACCTCCTCGATCACCTCCGGAAGCTTACTGGCTTCCGAGAACTCTCCTGCTTTGTCGGGAATGTACTTATTGATAAGTAACATCCCCGCAGCTTTAAGCGCGGTGAAGACCTTCTCGAAAACCCGGATTCTTTTGATCCGGGTAAGTTGAGGGCTACCTTCTGTTTCAATCAACAAAAGAGAGTTAAAGAAAAACAGAATAAGGGAAAAGGAAAAATCCGATAAAAGTTAAAAAACTTACCGAGAATCCAGTCCATCTCCGTGCCTTCCTCCAGGCGCTGGTTCAGGGCATTCTCCAGGTCCCTGATGGTGGCTTTGTCCTTCTCGGCCTGGCTGGAGGCCTTAGACTCGGCAATGCAGACAACCAATTGGCTAGCCTCCAGGTCTTTCTGGAGCTTCACAGTAATCTTGTGAAAGTCCAGGTTTTCCTTGCGGAGGTTCTCGGCATTACGTGCATCTTCATCAATTTATTTAGTTTTCGCCAAAGGAGCTGAAAAGCAAGTAAAAGGAAGAGTTAAAAACCCGGAAAATTACTTAGAAAAAATTCTAAACGAAAGCAGTGATAAAAAATTACCTGCTGATCCTGCCAGCTTTTGCTGAACGGAGGCCAGCTCCGAGTCCTTATCCTCAAGAATATTAAGGAGCGTTATCACCTCCTTCTTCTTGATGGTAAGCTTACTGAAAACTTCCATGTTTATGTTTTCAGCAGTTTGCTGAAACACAGGAAAGAGACAAAACGCTTAAAGGCAAAAACAAGCAAGGTCATAATAAAAGCATTAAGTCAAAAGTATACATTTGGAAAAAAATGCTTGGGGGCTAGAGATATTACCTGGCTCATCCGTTGGAGATTTGACAAATTCTCGTTGAATTCCTTTGCATATTCGGCAAACAGAATCCCAACGTGGCAAAGTCCATCTTGGATAATCTGCCGAGGCGAAAGTACGAAGTTATTCCTAACAACAAGTCCGCCTTACGACCAAGGACGGATTAAAGGAGCTGGGGCAAAATACTTTGTCGCCCATGGATGAATATATCCATGTTCGTCAAAGTATTCTTCTTGTTTTACCTTGAATTGAGGATCATACTTGGGGATTGGATCTTCCAATGGAACATTGGAAGGACCCACGGCTTCCGGCTCCACCGCCCTTTCCCTCGCGTCCGACTCGGACGCAATGGACTGGCTGGTCTACATGGGTTCCTCCTCCCTGGCAGCCACGTTTTCCTCCGCAGCTGCGACCGGAGTGTCGGGAGCAATAGCAGGAGAAGGATGTGCCCCTCTAAGGGCAATAGACTTTGATTTCTTCCGGCTTTTTGTCTTCAATGTTATCGGAGCCAAGCTAGAAAGGAAAAATCCGAGAAGTTAGAATTCCGAGAAAGAAAAGAAGTTCATGCGACAAAAAGCAGAGAAAAGAGAAACCCGGATGATTTACCTGGAAGTAGCGACGGGAACTCTGTCAAGTTCAACCACTTCTTGAACAGTGGATGGCTTTTTGCGTTTCCGTCCGCCTACAAAATTGGCATGCATTGCGTCCAACTCGGCGTTGGTGGCAAGGTCCTCATCAGTGAGATCGGCCAGCTGTGGAAAAAGCACAAAATCCGGCTAAGTTAGAAATCTGAGAAAGATAAAATCCGAGAAATTACCCAAAGAAGAAATTTTTTACCTTTGGAGCTGAATTTCCCACGTGATACATTTCTCGGCTTTCTTCATACTGGTCACGAGTAGCGACAAGATGATTTACCCGCTTCTTGAAGTCCCTCTTGGAGAACGCTTTGTCCGTTCCCCTCATTGCATCATCCAACCCCGTATAGTCACACAGTAGCCGGGTTCCGCGATAAGGCAATGGCTGGATGCGTATCGCGAACCAACACAGAACTGTGTCGGTGCCAGTAAGAGGAGGAGAGGAGTGGACGAGTTTTGCGATGCGCTGTTTGATTCTCATCAGATCATCCGACAAGGTTTGGACTGCGTCCACTGGCCAATTGTCTTGGGGAGTGGCCGCAGTGTTGACAAAAGGTGGAATTTCCGTATCCTTTACAGGACAGGGACATCTTCGTGATAGAAGAAGGAACCCGTCCAAACTTTGACGGATTCCAAGGTTTTTATTTTCGGAATCCAATCCTCCCTAGACCTACGTAGGGTGAAGGAGATGGTCCCGCAGGTGGGGAGAGAGCCCTCAGAGGGGTTGCGCTTCACCCCGAAGCAATACTGCCAGAAATCTAACCTAGGTTCTATTCCTAGATACCCTTCGAAGAGGGCCTGGAACCCGGCTAGATAAAGAATGGAGTTGGGAGGAAGATTATGTGGTTGGATGTTGTAGTGGTTCAAGACTTGGAGAAAAAAGGCGGAAGGCGGAAATCCCAGACCTCTACTAATGTGAGAGGTAAGGAGAACCCTTTCTCCGACTTTTGGCGATGGCTCGGAATCATCCTCCTCATACCGCCATTTGCCCTTCTGGACGAGCCCCTCCTTCTCCATTGTCGGAAGAAGGGACGGGACCACGTTGCAGTGGCTCCAGTTCCCGGAGTTTTCCTCCGTGTCTTCTTTCGCTCCGGCGGCGCCCGCGGCGGCGAGCTCCTCACCACCGCGAGCGAGGTTTTCTTCCGCGGGCTCGGTGGCGAGGGGCGAAGTTGGCGCGGCAGATGACGACTGCGCGCTTTCGGCCGCGGGAGGAAGATCCCCGCGGACCAAGTTGTCGGTGTTTCCCTCCGGCGCGCTCGCGGTGGCGCTGCCGGGGGAGTCCAGCTGGGGGTCAATATCGTTGATGATGTTGTCTATGTCGTGGGCGACGGAGCTCTCCTCCGTAGCGCGGGGTGATCCTCCGGTGGTCATATTCGGGCGACGCGACATGGATCCGGATCCTTCGATGGATTTTTTCGGGGAAGGTGTTGTCGCACGTTATGTGCTCACTCTCGCAAGCTCGAGCTCGGTGGCAATGGTGCTTGGGGGCTGGAAGGAGAAGAGAAAGCAGAAGGGCAATCCGGAGGGCCCGATGCGGCTATTTATAGCCGGAAATGCGTTGAGATGAGCTGCAACGGCTATTTTAGCCGTTGGATCCTTGACGCGTGTCACGCCCGGAAAATCCGGGAAACGAGGGGACAGGGTGATAATGGCCATCTCCTCGTTTCCCGTGAGAATCTGTCAGAGATACATTTCAGGGTTTCACATTGAACCCAAATGTCCGTGATGTCAGCACGATTTCATCGCTGACGTCATGAAGTTCCTTCTCCACGAAGGCTCGTGGATGAAAAAAGCCGGATTCTGACAAAATCCGAGTTTCGCATTATGAATGATTTGGGAAAATGAAGAATCGAGACAAAGCGCCAACATTTTTCGGAATGGAATGCAAATTGACGAAAGGTGGCAGAATGAAGTCTCAATCCTTCTTGGGGGCTACTGTCGGATATATACCGATTAGGGGTATATCCGGCATTGTCCTAAAGAGCCGGATTACCAGGGTGACCTGATTGGTAATGGATCACAGTCCATTAGGCGGCCCAGTAAGCTGACGTGCAGAAGCCGGATTCTAGAAGAACCCGGACCACATCCCAAAGTGGTGCGGCTTGGAGTATAAGGCGATTCTTGCTTTCCAAGTTAGATACTTTCCGTAGTCTTCTAGGTTTCCTTTCTATAAGCCCTAACCCGGCTATCTATATAAAGCCGGACGGGAGAGAAGAAAGACATAGACAATTAGCTAGAAGCCAACTCGCCGAGAAGGTGATCCTCGTCGAGTTAGCAAAACCCTACTCACATTGTACTTTGTATACTTCAGGCTTCAGCCCTGATTTAGTGAGATTGCAGGAGTAGGAACGCCGCCTAGTTGCGACGTACCGAATCTGGGTAAATTTGGTGTTCCTGGTTGTCGTACTACCACGTCCCCCCCACGTCTCTACCAGTAGTCTCATGGCACCCCCGTCTATGAACTCTACTACGATGTCTCGACATACTAGGACTGTATCCATGAGCTCTCCAAACTTCTCCTCAAGGGTGACATGGCTACGAGAATCGTTTCCATACCATTAATGTGGATTGTTTCAAGTGGTCATGTTGCTTGGCTCAAGTTGACCGTCTCGATCCAAGTGGGACTAATGACGTAGATAAGGTAATGGCTTTATGCAAGCATTTTATTGTATCTTTCACTTGATGTGACTTGATGCTTACTTGTATCTTATTTTGTAGCAAAACATTGCTCAAAATTTATTTATGGGTAAGGCTAAGAAGAAAAGGGGCAAAGTAGTGCCGGGGAGGCCCTTCACTTTGTTTCATTGTTGGAAAATCCTCGAGAATGATGAGAAATGGAAAACTCGGCCTTCCAATGAAATTCCAAACAAGAGAAAAGCTCCTTCTAGCTCGGTTAGAACGGCTTTTGTGGTGGGCTCCGATGATGATGGATCAAGTAGCCCAACTCCTGTCTCATAGGTCAACAGAGGAAGGCTCGAGGGAAGGAAGAAAGCAAAAAACAAGAGGGCAAATGGAGATAAGGGAGACTACAAACAATCATTGGAACACATGATAGAGATGAGGAAAGAGATTTCTATGCAAAGAAGAGAGTTGAATACCAAGGAAATGGAGGAGAGGAGAGAGGCCGATGAGAGGAAGTTGGCGGCCGAAGAGAGGAGAGCGGCAACTGAGGAGAGGATGGACAAGATCGAGGAGAAGAAGGTGGCCACCGAGGGGATGGACAAGATCATGGAGAATGAGCAAAGGATCATGTTCATGGATCCAAGTGGTCTTGATGAGATGGCTCGGGCTTATCTAGAGATGTGCCGTAACTAAATCTTGGCGTCAAAAAGGGTACTATCCAAATAATGGTGGCAATGGTGGCGATGTTATTTGAGAGAAAGATGTATGCACTTTTGGTTTGTGGTGTTGTTCATGCACCGATGATGTACTTTTATGTTGTTCTTGTACTATCCCCTCGGTTCTATGCTTGAAGTTTACTTCAAATTCATCATTTTTTTGGATTGGTGTACTCATGTTTTGGATCAGTTCTATGTGATTGTATAGTATGGAAAGAATAGACAAGAAACTAGCTATACTCATGTTTTGGATTGCTATTATACAAAGGCTAGCAAAACAACAACAAAAAATGTTGGCTGTGCAAACCTTCTCTCCTCTTGTAATAACATGTTTTTACAAATCCAATATAGAAATGTTTTTAGGGTGCTCTAAAAAAATTTAGATTTTGGAACGGAGGAAGTCCTAGTTTGAAGCCCACTATTGTTCCAGCCTCGCAAGCTCCGAACCTGTGTGCGCCACGCGCGACGCATTCTGTGAATTAGGAGGCGCCGCCGCCCGCTCGCGCTCCGGTGCAGGGGCAGGCGAACGCGATGGGCGCGCCGTTTGGGATACCGATGAAGGCCCACAGCCCCGGGGGCGCGGCTTGGGGTCCGCCTCGCGCAGGCCCTCCTCGCCGCCGCCGCGCTCGTCGCCATGGCCTCCACCAACGACTTCGTCTCCGACACCGCCTTCCGGTCAGTGCGTCCTCCTTCCTCCTCTCCTCAAAATTTTCTCCTCTCCTGCCAAACACTTTCTCCCCTTGGGGTTTCGGTCCCCGTAGGGAGTACAAAGTGAATGGAATTTTTATACCTCGGCCATCACTCCACCCACCCAAATTTTGGGGACTCGGTGAAATTGTAATAGCGCGGCACATTCATACACGACCCACACAAATGAAATGTCTGAAATTTCAGAGTCTCTCCTCCCCGTAAGAGAGATATATGTGGAATGAGCTCCCAGTAAATACTGTTCCAAACATAGTGGAGTATTATGGATTGGGGCCCTTTCTTTAATTCTAGAAAAGAGATGTTGCTGATATTTGTTCTCCAAACAGGAATTTTTATACCACGCCTCTTGGAATTAGTTTGTCATACTCAAAGAGGCAAATGTAGTCAGATGGTGACATGTTCTTGTTCTCTGTCAGATGACACATTAATCACAGGTGTCTTTTTTTTTTTGGAATGACACAGAAATGTTTAGCTTCAGTCTTGTTTGGTGAGCATAATTGTTCCTGTAAAAATCAGGGGTTTGGCATTCAGCAAAAAGCATTCTGTTGTGTCGTTGATAGGTTTATTTCTGGTTGTGATTGCGTTCGACATTCGTATATATGCATAATACATGTGTTTGTCTTTGAGGAAAACTTTTGAATATCTACATTCGGTGCTGTGATAGTCTTGCCAACTGCACGGAACAAGGAGTATGCTACTGCGAGTATATCTTATTCTTGTGATGCAATTAGATAGTGCGTTCACTTAGGATTTTGCTTTTACAACCAAGGATGCAGGATTGATCTATTCCTGGTACAGATGAACTTACTATTGTTCATTTTGACCAGCTACCTCGTTTTAGCGGCAGCTCTGCAATGCCTGTGGAGCCTCGCTCTGTCCATCCTGTATCTCTACGTGTTTCTTGTCAGACGTCCCTTCCGAAGTCGCCGAGCTGCGGCCATACTTGGCGTCGGGGACTGATTGAGTCGTGTTTTCTCAGGCACCTTCGTGATCGAACAGCCATCTGGGTTCCTTGTGGACTCGGAGATCAAATTATTAGAAATGCAGGAACAAGAAATTATCAAAATAATCATATCACTACCGTGCACATTTCTTTCCTCGAAAAACAACCCACCTAAACTGACCTTGAAGCCGTCCCATGCAGATCACAGGGACACTGACCTTCAGTGCCGCGTGCGCATCGGCAGAAATCACGGTTTTCATCAAGGGTGATATAGTCTTGCTATGTAAATAACCTCCGTCACGACGGCTGACGGCTTTCGGCCCATCTCCCTCCAGAACTGTGTGGTGAAAATGGTCACTCGCATCCTTACGACGCGTCTGCAAGGCTTCATCGAGCGGCTGGTTGGCTTCGAGCAGTCCGGGTTCATTTCGGGGCGCTGCATTTCGGACAACTTCCTGTACGCGTCCGAATTGGTCCAATGCTGCCACGTCCGGAAGACCCCCACCATCGCCCTGAAGCTGGATTTCCGCAAGGCGTTCGATTCAGTTAACTGGGTCTCGCTGGATGCCATCCTGGAAGCTCGAGGGTTCGGGTCCATCTTCCGCTCTTGGATTGGCGCGGTCCTTCGCACCGGGAAAGCTGCTGTTCTTCTCAATGGTGTTCCGGGCCCCTGGATCGTCTGCAAGAACGGCCTGCGCCAGGGGGACCCCCTGTCCCCCTACCTCTTCCTTGTGGTGGCTGACCTCCTCCGGCAGATCGTCGTGTCGGACCTGCTGGGTGGGCGTATCCTCCACCCGTTGGTGGATAGCTTACCTTGCCCCGTCATTCAGTACGCTGATGACACGCTGATCCTGATCAGAGCTGAGCCGGGCCAGGTCGCGCTTCTCAGGACCGCCCTCGACGCCTTCTCGGCCGCCACCGGGCTCACCATCAACTACCACAAAAGCACGTTCGTCCCCATTTGCGTCCCCCCGGAGGACGCCGTCTCCCTCGCTGCGGGCCTTGGCTGTCAGATCTCTACCTTCCCGCAGACCTACCTTGGCCTGCCCCTCTCTGACAGAAAACTCACTGCTAGCTCCCTGGGCTTTTTGGCGGAGAAGGTGGCCCTCCGTATCCCGAGTTGGCGGTTGCACACCCTCGACCCTGGGGCCCGCCTGACGCTCACCACCGCGGTGTTGTCAGCCCTACCCTCCTTCGCGATGTCGGTTATCCCCCTGCCCCAGGGCATCATTGATCAGATCGACAGGCCGCGGCGCGCCATGTTCTGGACTGCGTCTGCGACGTGCTCCGGCGGGGATTGCCTGGTCTCGTGGGAGACGGCATGCAGGCTGCGCTCTGAGGGCGGCCTGGGTCTGATCGACCTCGGCGTCCAGAATACCTGCCTCCTTATGAAGGTCGTATTCAGGTTGATATCTGGGGCAAACAACCCCTGGGCGGTGTGGATCCGGCGCTGGTATCTCGGGGGGGACCCGCACCCCCCCACGCCCTCGTGGCGTGGTTTTGAGAAGCTTATACCTCTTGTCAGGTCTATCACCACCGTCCGGGTGGGGGACGGGGCGTCCTCCTCGTTCTGGTACGACCGCTGGTCGGACTCGGGTCCTGCCGCCGCCTCCCTCCCTGCAGCCTTCTCCCACAGCTTCGGGGTTCGCGCTACTGTTGCGGACGTCCTGCGAGGGGGCATTCGGGCGTTGCGCCCCCGAGAGCGTCTCACTGCAGCTGCGCGTGACGAGTTCGCTTTGCTTGAGCAAGCTGTCCAGAGGTTCGCTCCGAGTGACGTCCCCGACGGGCGCCGTCTGATTGGAGCCTCCCGTGACGGGTACAAGACCAATGTAGCGTACAGGCTCCTGCATAGCACCGGGTGTGGGCCTGCCCTGCACGACCTCAACTGGGCCTCCTTCGCCCCCGTCAAGGTCAAAGTGTTCATCTGGATCCTTCGTCATGGTCGGACGCGCACGAGGGCGCGTCTCTGCAGGTTGGGAGTCCTCAGCTCTGCTGCCTGCCCGTTCTGTCCCACGATGGCCGAAGATTTGCTCCACCTGTTCGTGACTTGTCCGCGCCTGCGGGTGGTCTGGGATCGTGCTGCCGGTATCGCTCGCCTCGCTGACATCCCAACCATCCCCGCTTTGATCGCGGCGTTCTCGGCGGCGCACCCCGCGTGGCCTGCCCCCCTGCGCATGACCGCGGCCTCCCTCCTGCTCTGGATAACCTGGAAAACTAGGAACCGTCTTGTGTTCGACCATGTGCGGTCTTCTCCCGCCGATTTCTTTTCGTCTGTAAAGCAACACCTCGCCCTGTGGTTGTCTCGGGCACCCCGGCGCTTGGATTGCCGTCCGCTGGTTGAATGGTGTGCGTCCCTCTCACCCGACCGCGTGTAATAACCCCCCCCCCCCTTGTAAGAAGCGGCCTATCTGGCCCTGTTATATTTATATACAATTTTCAGGTGGGCTCATCGCCCTCCGTTGTTCTGCTCAAAAAAAAAAAAAAAAAACTGCCCAAGCTACATGTCTGCCACCGCCATGGCTTTCTTGAGCTGGTTTTCTCTTGCACTGTGTTGTGTCCTGAACCTCGGCGCCGCGGTCTACATGTAAATCATTGCCCAAGCTACATGGCTTCTTGAGCTGCTTTTCTCTTGCACTCTCTTTTTCCCTGAACCTCGGCGCGGCGGTCTACATGTTATAAAACAAGAATTGGGGTCCATTTGTGCACCAGATCCATTTTCATTACCAACTGGGAGTCTGGGACATGGGGCGGTGATTTATGATCTGTGGATGAACTGATATGCTATGTCTCTTTTATCTCCGATACCTAAGTCCCGAGATTTCTTGTGTATTGGGGTTGTCACTTATCCATGTCGGAGATTATAAGCTCATTTGGTGCGTCCTGGGTTTGTTCTTGTAAATAAAAATACAAGTACTGCACGTAAACCTCCCTCCCGAGCCGCCCCCTCCCTCCCGAGCCGCCCCCTCCAGGCGACTCCGGGGGGCGCCCCCACCTCCCTCCCTCCCGAGCCCCTCCTACCCCCTCGACCCTGCCGTCGCTGCCGCCTGTCGCCGGCGGTGGTGGCGGCGCCCCCGTCCCCGACGGTGGACAGGAGAGATGCTCCGCGGCGGCGCTCCATGGAGGCGGTGGAGAGCCGACGGTGGGCATGGGGCGGCGCGGCCTAGGGCCGGCGCTTGAGCCCCCGGGCGGGAAGGTGGTACGGCGGGGGTGCTGCGTCGCCGGCGGGCGTCTGGATCAGATCCGGGAATCGCTTGGGGACGCGGGGATTTGATGCCCGAGATCTTGGGTATCGGATTTGGTCTTGGCCGGCCGTGGTAGTCTGGCTACGACCTTGGTCTCGCCGGCGACCTAGTGTTGGGCAATGGTCTACCCCTTCTATGATGCTTTCATGCTAGGAGTGGCTTCGCGGTGTCGGGCCGCGAGGCTAAAGAATAATGGCGGTGGTCCTAGGGTTTCCTGTCGCGCGAAGATGAAGATCATGATGTAGGTCCTCTTTGATCAAGCCGGGGTGTCGACCGAAAGGCTCCGCCGGCGACTCCCATAGGCAACGCCTGGAGATTGCTGGATCGGTGGAATTTGGTCGCAATGCTCAGTCATCGAAGGCGAGATTGGAGGACTAGCAACGGTGTTCGGAGTCTTTGCATCGATGGGGAACTGGCTTGGAGTTACAAGATTCGTGGCATCTGTATGTCAGAGGGGGAGACAATATGCGTGGAGTCCAAAGTCCTACCTTTCAGGGTGAAAACCCAAGGTCTGGCCTTAATTGGTTGTGCCTGGCACTGGTCTTCTTGGAGCCGTTGTTTTGAGAGCGAGGATTATCTTCAGGGTGAAAACCCAAGGTCTGGCCTTAATTGGTTGTGCCTGGCACCGTTCTTCTTGGAGACGTTGCTTTCGAAGAGTTGGACGTCATCTGTTGTTTAGGTGGTGGTTGTGCGGATACCGCGATGATTGTAACCCTGTAGCGGGACTTTTCTTCTTTTTTATTTCTTCTTTTTATTGTCTTTCGGCTGTGTGCATCCATTGCGTTGTTGCAGAGGCCGGGTGTAATTTGTATCTCCGCGATATTAATATACTTCCCTTTATCAAAAAAAAAAGTAGATGCCTGTTGGTCAGATTTAATCCTCAGGAGGCCATGCTTTGGGTTTCAGTTGAAAACCATTTTCACCTAGCTAGAATATCCCATCCCCATATTAAAAAAAGGCAGAAACAGAAAGCCACATAATTTATCACTTGGCCAAAGGAATTTTGCAGGTTACATACGATGCAAGAGATTTGATTAAAAAAATCCGCAGCACAACAAAGACTAGCCACTGTGGTTTTCTACCGTGATAAGAACCTTCCTCTGTAAGTACACTGGTTACCACTGACTGGAATAAGTACAATGGTGACCATCCCTATTTTGCTTGGTTGACATACAGTGTTTCCTTTCTAGAATGTTTATTGAGCATGGGAGTACATGTTGTGGATGAATGGTAGTAGTTAGCTTCGATTTGTTTCCCACTAAATTTTCTTCAATAATCAACTTGCCAGTGTGTTTGCACATAAAACAATACTTGTTTCATCAAGCAATGTTTGCTAAAGTATTTGCACACCAGAACCTGTAACATTTACTTGGTAACTACTCTACAAATTTGGATTTGAAGAAGCAATGATTTTGAAATTGTTCACACATAAGAGATTATGGGTACTTAATTTAACCCCAAGGTAAAACTTCACACTATGCATATGCACTGATGACTTGTAAATTTCATAACTGAGATAAAAATTGAAATACAACTAGCGCAATCTAGTTTTTTTTGTTTCTGCAAACAGATTGCCACTTAATCACTTATGCAGTATTGGTCGGCCTTTATGGGTTATAGGCCTCCAGCTAATTAATCTCGGAAGAGATTAACGACCGCTTGGGCCCTCGCAAGCAGGCCTGCCGTGTGCGTGAACCACGGCCTTATGCCTTATAAAGAACCAGGCCTCCTTTTTTGACGCTATACTGAGGTATCACTCGGAGGAGCTATGACCCCAACGCCGTATAATGGATTTACTGCGTAGCAATTTACATCGCTGACAGATCCTTCACACAACCGGAAGTACTCGTTAATTAGGCACTACTCCCTCCGTTCACAAACAGATGACTTTCATTTGTCCAAAGTGGATGTATCTAGACGCTAAGACATGTCTACATACATTTACTTTGGGACAAATAGAAGTCATCTATTTATGAAGGGAGGGAGTATATAGGTAGTAGCTAGGTGGTCAACAATAATCATATATACAAAACCCATCATTAGTGAAGTGATTTTTCCGGAGAATCAAAGCACTCCCTCCATGCCAAATTAATTGTCTCAAAGTTGGACAAAAGTGAATGTATGTCGACATGTTTTAGTGTTAGATACATCTACTTTTGTCTAATTTTGAGACAAATTCCCTCCGTTTCTTTTTAGTCTGCGTATTAGTTTTGTCCAAAGTCAAACTTGCTAAAGTTTGACCAAATTTATAATAAAAAGTATCAATATTCACAATACCAAATTAGTATCATTTGATTCACCATGTAATATGCTTAGAATTATATCGGTTTGTTATTATAACTATTAATATTTTATTCTACAAATTTGGTCAAACTTTGTAACGTTTGACTTAAGACAATTCTAATATCCGGAGTAAAAGGAAATGGAGGGAGTACTTTGTTAACTCAATTAGGCAGTACGTACTAATCTAAGCGGGGCCCTCGGATCTTTTGTCTGGTTTGTTCTCCACACGCTACGACGTCTATGGCAGGGAACGACTTTCTTAAGAATGAAACAAATTTGCTGGCCGGCAGCAAGTATATATCAACTGATCCGTCCGTCCTCCTACGTGTACTGATGTGCACACCAGCCTACATATACTTGGGGCCAGTCATGTGTAGCTACCGTGCAAGCTAGCTAGGCTGACGTAGGATTCTATCTGTCATCAGTGGCATGCATGCCATGGCTTGGTACGCATAGTCCGACAAATGCACAATTAGGTAAGCCCGCTCAATTCCCACTTAGTATGATAATAATTGACTAATAAAACAAATGAAGTTTCTGTTTCAGTTTCTTCCTCGTCACCCGGGACAGGAATTCGACCAATCATCGAGGAAGCCCACTGTCATTTTTACTGAAATAGAGACTTGGGGGCCCCTTTGGGCGCCTCCTGGCTGTTCAGGTGATGTCCAATCACATCCACCAAAAATAAATCGTATGTTTATCGATGTTTTTTCACTCAAAATATTCAATAACCTGGCTTTGTTCTTTCTAATTTGTATGGCCACACATCCAAATAGTTTCAAACTTGAATCCACCATGAAGTGTTGCAAACATTTTCAGGCTATATGGTATTGATCACCAGTTTATGTTCTTCTTAGGATGGGAGCGCTTGTGTATGTTGGGTTGCTTCGATTATGTAAAAATGACTAGGATTTAACAGCAAGATAGTTCACATACCTGTGTACAAGTCTACTCTGCTCATGGTCACACCTGCAACGCATCAAGTATCAAGACCTGTTTATTTATGGAGATGTCTACAAGGTCCGAGACTATGACATGGGATATTTTTATCCAACATGGGTATCCCGTCATCTACGGATTGCTTATCCATCGCCTTAGGCGTTCTACTCATTTTGCTGTTACCCACTTTTTGCCGCTGTGTGCATCCTTGTTAGTTTGTGGCATGCAAGAGTAATAAAATGCCCTTTATCTGAAAAATTAAAAATATTTCAGTTAACGAGTTTGAATACATATTTATTTTTTGGTAATTTGCTGTTTTGGGTGTGGTAGAACAAAATTATTAATTTAAATGAGCCATTTTAAATTATAGTTTACAGTTAGTTTGTTTAAGCAGCGGCCTGCTCAATGGATCATCATTTTATCATTATTAGCCAACCCCCATGATCGAGACGACGACCAATGAGGTACAGACTTAGCTGGTGTACTGATCTAGAAAGATGCCCGTCTATATAATAAACCACCGATGTCCAACATCTTGGAGTACATAACTACTCTGTATAATACTGCGCTTTGTGTTGCATACGAAGTCGTTGACGCAAAAGGAAGAGGCATCTCTGCATAGTATAGCGCGCCTTACAATACTGATATGTTCCTTGATGTAGTGTATATATTATCATTAAGTTCTTTGAAGAAATTTTATATTTAAATAAGTACGAATATACACCATATAGAAGTACATTCAGTTAATTATTAGTATGTGATTATAATTCTTTTAAATTTCTCTCTTATTGTTGATACATCCAGCATAAGAATCGTTGATAGATAATGATCTACATTGTGTGGGACGGAGATATTATTTGCTTGGTACATTATCGGAAATTTGAACCGTTAGAGTAACGAGACAGTGAATGGCTCTTGCTTGGTTTGAACGGATAAAAAATACTATACTAGTTTCTTATGGTTGTATGAACTCGTAGCGTGAACTTATAGTTGTTACCATAGTATACTTACTACACATTAACGAGAGGGTTGATAACTGTACCTTCGAAGCGAGATTAACTCATAGGTATCCATGTGATCTACGGATTGCTTATCCATCACCTTAGGCGTTCTACTTATTTTGCTATTACCCACTTTTTGGCGCTGTGTGCATCCTTGTTAGTTTGTGGCATGCAAGAGTAATAAAATGCCCTTTATCTGCAGAAATTAAAAATATTTCAGTTAACGAGTTTGAATACATATTTAATTTTTGGTAATTTTGCTGTTTTGGGTGTGGTAAAAACAAAATTATTAATTTAACTGAGCTATATTTAATTTTAGTTTACAGTTAGTTTGTTTAAGCAGCGGCCTGCTCAATGGATTATCATTTTATCGTTATTAGCCAACCCCCATGATCGAGACGACGACCAATGAGGTACAGATAAACTGAACGAGGCATGTGCTTAGCTGGTGTACTGATCTAGCAAGAAGCCCGTCTATATAATAAACTATCGATATCCGGCATCTTGGAGTACATAACTACTCTGTATAATAATGTGCTTTGCCAGGGCCGACCCTGAGATTTCGAGGGCCCAGGGCGAAACTTAAATTTAGGGCCCCTTGGTATAAATAAATAGTGTGTGTTATTGAAATAAAGAACAAACAAGACACAATTTTACGTGGAAAAATCTTACGAAAAAAAGGAGATACAATTTAGGGCGTTCGTCTGGATTTTTTTGAAGTAATCAGTTTTTTTTAAACTTATGAAGAGCTACTCTTTATGAATTTACCAATCTGTGATATTTTTCTTCCTTTTCTAGTTCCTGATTTAGTCTTCGTACTAACACTGCTGAAAATAAAAGAATAGGAACAAACAAGACATAATAAACTACCAAAAATTAAACAAGATGGAATCATTGAAACTAATCAACCAGCATACCTATGTCTGGCGACGCGACCAGGCGGCTCTTATCTGATCTCTTGGATGATCGCAAATACAAGAAGCGGGAGGCCGATCAGAATCGTCGGCGGCGTGCTACGTGCGTGTGCGTCGTTGCCTGTGTGTGTCGTGTGCGGCGAGATGAGAAACGATACGGAAATTTTCGAGCGTGGATGTCTGCTAGTTCTGTCCTTGATGATTGGATCGGACGGGCGTATGAAGGCATCCTGCAAACCCTTGATCAGCTAGCGAAGGAAACCATCCATGGATATGGATTGTTGATGGATAGCCATGCGGGAAATTTCACGGCCCACTTGGCCCAAGGTATATGACCTGTCCTAGGAAATGTTATAGGCCCTGCTTTACTTTCTTTTGCTTTGCGTCACATATGAAGTCGTTGGCACAAAAGGAAGAGGCATCTCTGCATAGTATAGCGCGCCTTACAATACTGATATGTTCCTTGATGTAGTGTATATATTATCAATAAGTTCTTTGAAGACATTCTATATTTAGATAAGTATGAATATACACCATATAGAAGTACATTCAGTTAATTATTAGTATGTGATTATAATTCTTTTAAATTTCTCTCTTATTGTTGATACATCCAGCATAAGAATCATTGATAGATAATGATCTACGTTGCGTGGGACGGAGATATTATTTGCTTGGTACATTATCGGAAAATTTGAACCGTTAGAGTAACAAGACAGTGAATGGCTCTTGCTTGGTTTGAACGGATAAAAAAAAATACTATACTAGTTTCTCTTGCTTGTATGAACTCGTAGCACTAACTTATAGTTTTTACTATAGTATACTTACTACACATTAACGAGAGGGTTGATAACTGTACCGTCGAAGCGAGATTAACTCATAGGTAACCATGTGATCTACGGATTGCTTATCCATCGCCTTAGGCATTCTACTTATTTTTCTATTACCCACTTTTTGCCGTTGTGTGCATCCTTGTTAGTTTGTGGCATGTGAATATGAGGAATAAAATGCCCTTTATCTGAAAAAATCAAAATATTTCAGTTACCGAGTTTGAATACAGATTTAATTTTTGATATTTTGCTGATTTGGGTCAAGTAAAAACAAAATTATTAATTTGAATGACTGTATTAAATTTTAGTTTACAGTTAGTTTCTTTAAGCAGCGGCCTGCTCAATGGATTATCATTTTGTCGTTATCAGCCAACCCCCATGATTGAGATCGACGACCAATACATATGTCTCGAACCGAGGCATATGCTTAGCTGGTGTACTGATTCAGAAAGATGCCGGTCTATGTAATAAACCATCGATAGCTCCGGCATCTTTGAGTACATAGCTACTCTGTATAATGCTGATCTTTGCGTGGCATACGAAGTAATTGACGAAAAAGGAAGAGGCATCTCGGCATAGTATAGCGCGCCTTACGATACTGATATGTTCCTTGAAGTAGTGTATATATTATCATTAAGTGTTTCGAAGACATTTTATATGTAAATAAGTATGAATATATACCATATAGAAGTACATTCAGTTTATTATTAGTATGTGAGTGTAAGCCTTCTTGAGGACTTCTATGGTACCCCCAAATAAATATAGGCCGTCTATTTTCGTGTATCTAATGGCTTGTATCAAATCATACTAGTGTGTAAAAACTGACTAGTATAAAACATACTCCCTCCGTTCCACAATGTAAGCCTTTTTAGCAAGCTAGTTTAGCTTGCTAGAAAGGCTTAAGGAAGGTACGCTAAATAAGGAATAGTAACGTATGCATGGTTATAGTCGGAAACTGATTTACAAGAAAATCAGAAATCCCGTTCAAATAGGAAGACCTTGTAGTTGTCATGGCGTCTGCTTCACAGCGTAATGGATGTCAAATTGTCTATTTCACCATGAACACGAAATATTTCCTGGATGGTCTAAATTTTTTTTGTCGAGCTACCCGGCCGGCCGGCCGGCCCCCTTGGTACATGAATTAACTTCATCCGAGTTGTTTTAATACTTTGTCATCGTACGTGCCGCAGAGCAGGCTGGCCGGCAAGAGTAAGCAGAGCAGGCTGGCCGGCAAGAGTAAGTATACTCCGTCTAGTTTGTTTTCAACCTTGCCAACGAGCTGCCCGGCCAGTCGGCCGGCGGCCATGCGTACGTGAACTCCCAATTAATAGAGGGAGTCAGCTAGACTAAAGCAAACGGTGTAGACCATGAAATAAAAAATCTCGATTTAGTTACCATGATTTTAGGCTAAAATAATGGAATATTTAGTTTGATTTGCACCTCACTAAATGATTTCCTAATTAAAAGCAACGGTTAGATTTTAATTCATACTGGTCATCTTTGGCGAGTAGTAAAAGGTACCGTAGAACAAGCATTCTTTTAAATTTCTCTCTTAGTGTTGTTACATCCAGCATAAGAATCATTGATTGATAGATAACGATCTACATTGTGTGGGACGGAGATATTATTTGCTTGGTACATTACAGGAAATTTGAACCGTTAGAGTGACAGCCGGTGAATGGCTCTTGCTTGGTTTGAACGTATAAAAAAAAAAATACTATACTAGTTTTTCATGGTTGTATGACTTGGAACTCCTAGTACGAACTTATAGGTTTTATCATAGTGCACTTACTGCACGGTAACGAGAGGGTTGATAGCTGTACCTCATAGGTGTGGCCAGTTAACGAACGTTGAGTTATTGACGTTCCCCGTTATTGTTACTCCAGCTGATATCACGACCCCTATAAAATCCCATCTCCAGGTCCTCCGTCGACGCATCACACCTACTTGCTAGACAACCAAAAAGATCCCCTAACTAGTTCAGAGCACAAGTAGAAAACAATGGCGGACCTCGTTGTGGGCCTGGCCAAGACGGTGGTGCAAGGTTTGATCACCAATGTCCAGGCGGCGATCGACGAGGATACGAGGCTGGTGAAGAGTGCTCACACTAACCTTGTGTTCATCACCAACGAATTTGAAATGATGCAGTCCTTCCTGGACACGGTAGCTGCAGACGAGGAGCGCGCCAAGAACAAGGTGGTGATGACATGGGTGAGGCAGATCCGCGAGCTGGCCAGCGACCTCGAGGACAGCATCGAGATCGTTGTCCACTTGGACATGGAGACTAATGAGTGGTGGTTGCGCATGATTCCTCCGTGGCTCCTCGGGGGGAGGAGTAACCCACTGGATGAGGCTGTCGACGAGATCGAGCAGCTGAGGGACCGAGTCGAGGACTTGAGCGCCAGGAACACGCGCTACAACATCATCGCTGTTGCCGACGCTGCTGGCTCCCTGGAGCTCGTACAGCAACAGTCGGCGCCTGTAGCGAGCTCCAGGAGGCAGCAGGGCTTTCAGGATCTGTCCCGGTTGATCAGCAATGAAGGCCTTGACCTACAAGTCATCTCGGTGTTGGGGACGAGTGGCGGTCGTGGGATGGCGACCCTTATCAGGGAGGCCTACAATGACCCCGGAGAGCACTTTGACTGCCGTGCCTGGGTGAAGCTCATGCATCCGTTTAATCCCCACGACTTCATCCGCTGCCTCATGGCTCAGTTCCACGCAAATTCTTCCGGAGATCAGGATGAGGGAAACATAGCTGCCAAGGACTCCAAGAAGTTAGAGGATGTGGAAAACAAAGGTGTCGAGGAGAACAAAGGTGCAAAGGGCATGAAGAAGTCGGAGGATGAGAAAAACAAAGGTGTCGTGGTGGAGGATGACAGAAGCCAAGGTGCCGAGGACATGAATATGTCTGGTGATGAGGAGAACAAAGGTGTCAAGGCCAGCAAGAAGTTGAAGGATGGGGAAATCATAGGTGTCCAGGTCCTCAAGAAGATGGAGGACCCAAAATACCATCTCCTCGAAGAGTTTGTTGAGACCGTGAACGAGAGCAAGTGCCTTATTGTCTTGGAAGACCTTCCCAGCATGGTAGAGTGGGACGCTATCCAGACCCTCCTTCCGGATAGGAAGAAAGGCAGCCGGATCATTGTGTCCACGCAGCAAGACGAAATTGCTGGCTTATGTGCCGGACATCCATACCAAGTAGTGGAGCTCAAGAAGTTCTCAGTTCGACACTCTGCTTATGCCTACTTCAAACAGGTAAGCATAACCGGATCATCCCCAAGTACTTTTCCATCCATATATTGCTCCTGACGAGTTATGCTTACTCCCTCAGTTCTTAAATATAAGATATTTTCGACATTTATGTGTGGATTAGGTACGGACCGAAATGAGTGAATCTACACTCTAAAGTGTGTATAAACATCCATGTCTAGTTCATAGCTAAATATCTAAAACATCTTATATTACGGAACGGGGGGCGTACAATAAGATATGGATATAGAGGTATCCTAGTACACCACCTGTAGCTGCTTTATGATGGATTATACCTTCTAGCAGCCTAATTAATTAGTACACTCGCAATAAATTTACTAACTACACATATCTTTGAAAACCCAATCTAAGATCGCATTATATTGCTGTTAGCTTGAGTGGAATATCTTCCAAAATGATTTTACACATAACGTTGGGATGTGCAAAATGAAACGTTTTCGACTCTAGAACCAATGTTTGAGTTCCTTGCTCAACTCTAGACGCGACATGGATCCGGATCCTTCGATGGATTTTTTCGGGGAAGGTGTTGTCGCACGTTATGTGCTCACTCTCGCAAGCTCGAGCTCGGTGGCAATGGTGCTTGGGGGCTGGAAGGAGAAGAGAAAGCAGAAGGGCAATCCGGAGGGCCCGATGCGGCTATTTATAGCCGGAAATGCGTTGAGATGAGCTGCAACGGCTATTTTAGCCGTTGGATCCTTGACGCGTGTCACGCCCGGAAAATCCGGGAAACGAGGGGACAGGGTGATAATGGCCATCTCCTCGTTTCCCGTGAGAATCTGTCAGAGATACATTTCAGGGTTTCACATTGAACCCAAATGTCCGTGATGTCAGCACGATTTCATCGCTGACGTCATGAAGTTCCTTCTCCACGAAGGCTCGTGGATGAAAAAAGCCGGATTCTGACAAAATCCGAGTTTCGCATTATGAATGATTTGGGAAAATGAAGAATCGAGACAAAGCGCCAACATTTTTCGGAATGGAATGCAAATTGACGAAAGGTGGCAGAATGAAGTCTCAATCCTTCTTGGGGGCTACTGTCGGATATATACCGATTAGGGGTATATCCGGCATTGTCCTAAAGAGCCGGATTACCAGGGTGACCTGATTGGTAATGGATCACAGTCCATTAGGCGGCCCAGTAAGCTGACGTGCAGAAGCCGGATTCTAGAAGAACCCGGACCACATCCCAAAGTGGTGCGGCTTGGAGTATAAGGCGATTCTTGCTTTCCAAGTTAGATACTTTCCGTAGTCTTCTAGGTTTCCTTTCTATAAGCCCTAACCCGGCTATCTATATAAAGCCGGACGGGAGAGAAGAAAGACATAGACAATTAGCTAGAAGCCAACTCGCCGAGAAGGTGATCCTCGTCGAGTTAGCAAAACCCTACTCACATTGTACTTTGTATACTTCAGGCTTCAGCCCTGATTTAGTGAGATTGCAGGAGTAGGAACGCCGCCTAGTTGCGACGTACCGAATCTGGGTAAATTTGGTGTTCCTGGTTGTCGTACTACCACGTCCCCCCCACGTCTCTACCAGTAGTCTCATGGCACCCCCGTCTATGAACTCTACTACGATGTCTCGACATACTAGGACTGTATCCATGAGCTCTCCAAACTTCTCCTCAAGGGTGACATGGCTACGAGAATCGTTTCCATACCATTAATGTGGATTGTTTCAAGTGGTCATGTTGCTTGGCTCAAGTTGACCGTCTCGATCCAAGTGGGACTAATGACGTAGATAAGGTAATGGCTTTATGCAAGCATTTTATTGTATCTTTCACTTGATGTGACTTGATGCTTACTTGTATCTTATTTTGTAGCAAAACATTGCTCAAAATTTATTTATGGGTAAGGCTAAGAAGAAAAGGGGCAAAGTAGTGCCGGGGAGGCCCTTCACTTTGTTTCATTGTTGGAAAATCCTCGAGAATGATGAGAAATGGAAAACTCGGCCTTCCAATGAAATTCCAAACAAGAGAAAAGCTCCTTCTAGCTCGGTTAGAACGGCTTTTGTGGTGGGCTCCGATGATGATGGATCAAGTAGCCCAACTCCTGTCTCATAGGTCAACAGAGGAAGGCTCGAGGGAAGGAAGAAAGCAAAAAACAAGAGGGCAAATGGAGATAAGGGAGACTACAAACAATCATTGGAACACATGATAGAGATGAGGAAAGAGATTTCTATGCAAAGAAGAGAGTTGAATACCAAGGAAATGGAGGAGAGGAGAGAGGCCGATGAGAGGAAGTTGGCGGCCGAAGAGAGGAGAGCGGCAACTGAGGAGAGGATGGACAAGATCGAGGAGAAGAAGGTGGCCACCGAGGGGATGGACAAGATCATGGAGAATGAGCAAAGGATCATGTTCATGGATCCAAGTGGTCTTGATGAGATGGCTCGGGCTTATCTAGAGATGTGCCGTAACTAAATCTTGGCGTCAAAAAGGGTACTATCCAAATAATGGTGGCAATGGTGGCGATGTTATTTGAGAGAAAGATGTATGCACTTTTGGTTTGTGGTGTTGTTCATGCACCGATGATGTACTTTTATGTTGTTCTTGTACTATCCCCTCGGTTCTATGCTTGAAGTTTACTTCAAATTCATCATTTTTTTGGATTGGTGTACTCATGTTTTGGATCAGTTCTATGTGATTGTATAGTATGGAAAGAATAGACAAGAAACTAGCTATACTCATGTTTTGGATTGCTATTATACAAAGGCTAGCAAAACAACAACAAAAAATGTTGGCTGTGCAAACCTTCTCTCCTCTTGTAATAACATGTTTTTACAAATCCAATATAGAAATGTTTTTAGGGTGCTCTAAAAAAATTTAGATTTTGGAACGGAGGAAGTCCTAGTTTGAAGCCCACTATTGTTCCAGCCTCGCAAGCTCCGAACCTGTGTGCGCCACGCGCGACGCATTCTGTGAATTAGGAGGCGCCGCCGCCCGCTCGCGCTCCGGTGCAGGGGCAGGCGAACGCGATGGGCGCGCCGTTTGGGATACCGATGAAGGCCCACAGCCCCGGGGGCGCGGCTTGGGGTCCGCCTCGCGCAGGCCCTCCTCGCCGCCGCCGCGCTCGTCGCCATGGCCTCCACCAACGACTTCGTCTCCGACACCGCCTTCCGGTCAGTGCGTCCTCCTTCCTCCTCTCCTCAAAATTTTCTCCTCTCCTGCCAAACACTTTCTCCCCTTGGGGTTTCGGTCCCCGTAGGGAGTACAAAGTGAATGGAATTTTTATACCTCGGCCATCACTCCACCCACCCAAATTTTGGGGACTCGGTGAAATTGTAATAGCGCGGCACATTCATACACGACCCACACAAATGAAATGTCTGAAATTTCAGAGTCTCTCCTCCCCGTAAGAGAGATATATGTGGAATGAGCTCCCAGTAAATACTGTTCCAAACATAGTGGAGTATTATGGATTGGGGCCCTTTCTTTAATTCTAGAAAAGAGATGTTGCTGATATTTGTTCTCCAAACAGGAATTTTTATACCACGCCTCTTGGAATTAGTTTGTCATACTCAAAGAGGCAAATGTAGTCAGATGGTGACATGTTCTTGTTCTCTGTCAGATGACACATTAATCACAGGTGTCTTTTTTTTTTTGGAATGACACAGAAATGTTTAGCTTCAGTCTTGTTTGGTGAGCATAATTGTTCCTGTAAAAATCAGGGGTTTGGCATTCAGCAAAAAGCATTCTGTTGTGTCGTTGATAGGTTTATTTCTGGTTGTGATTGCGTTCGACATTCGTATATATGCATAATACATGTGTTTGTCTTTGAGGAAAACTTTTGAATATCTACATTCGGTGCTGTGATAGTCTTGCCAACTGCACGGAACAAGGAGTATGCTACTGCGAGTATATCTTATTCTTGTGATGCAATTAGATAGTGCGTTCACTTAGGATTTTGCTTTTACAACCAAGGATGCAGGATTGATCTATTCCTGGTACAGATGAACTTACTATTGTTCATTTTGACCAGCTACCTCGTTTTAGCGGCAGCTCTGCAATGCCTGTGGAGCCTCGCTCTGTCCATCCTGTATCTCTACGTGTTTCTTGTCAGACGTCCCTTCCGAAGTCGCCGAGCTGCGGCCATACTTGGCGTCGGGGACTGATTGAGTCGTGTTTTCTCAGGCACCTTCGTGATCGAACAGCCATCTGGGTTCCTTGTGGACTCGGAGATCAAATTATTAGAAATGCAGGAACAAGAAATTATCAAAATAATCATATCACTACCGTGCACATTTCTTTCCTCGAAAAACAACCCACCTAAACTGACCTTGAAGCCGTCCCATGCAGATCACAGGGACACTGACCTTCAGTGCCGCGTGCGCATCGGCAGAAATCACGGTTTTCATCAAGGGTGATATAGTCTTGCTATGTAAATAACCTCCGTCACGACGGCTGACGGCTTTCGGCCCATCTCCCTCCAGAACTGTGTGGTGAAAATGGTCACTCGCATCCTTACGACGCGTCTGCAAGGCTTCATCGAGCGGCTGGTTGGCTTCGAGCAGTCCGGGTTCATTTCGGGGCGCTGCATTTCGGACAACTTCCTGTACGCGTCCGAATTGGTCCAATGCTGCCACGTCCGGAAGACCCCCACCATCGCCCTGAAGCTGGATTTCCGCAAGGCGTTCGATTCAGTTAACTGGGTCTCACTGGATGCCATCCTGGAAGCTCGAGGGTTCGGGTCCATCTTCCGCTCTTGGATTGGCGCGGTCCTTCGCACCGGGAAAGCTGCTGTTCTTCTCAATGGTGTTCCGGGCCCCTGGATCGTCTGCAAGAACGGCCTGCGCCAGGGGGACCCCCTGTCCCCCTACCTCTTCCTTGTGGTGGCTGACCTCCTCCGGCAGATCGTCGTGTCGGACCTGCTGGGTGGGCGTATCCTCCACCCGTTGGTGGATAGCTTACCTTGCCCCGTCATTCAGTACGCTGATGACACGCTGATCCTGATCAGAGCTGAGCCGGGCCAGGTCGCGCTTCTCAGGACCGCCCTCGACGCCTTCTCGGCCGCCACCGGGCTCACCATCAACTACCACAAAAGCACGTTCGTCCCCATTTGCGTCCCCCCGGAGGACGCCGTCTCCCTCGCTGCGGGCCTTGGCTGTCAGATCTCTACCTTCCCGCAGACCTACCTTGGCCTGCCCCTCTCTGACAGAAAACTCACTGCTAGCTCCCTGGGCTTTTTGGCGGAGAAGGTGGCCCTCCGTATCCCGAGTTGGCGGTTGCACACCCTCGACCCTGGGGCCCGCCTGACGCTCACCACCGCGGTGTTGTCAGCCCTACCCTCCTTCGCGATGTCGGTTATCCCCCTGCCCCAGGGCATCATTGATCAGATCGACAGGCCGCGGCGCGCCATGTTCTGGACTGCGTCTGCGACGTGCTCCGGCGGGGATTGCCTGGTCTCGTGGGAGACGGCATGCAGGCTGCGCTCTGAGGGCGGCCTGGGTCTGATCGACCTCGGCGTCCAGAATACCTGCCTCCTTATGAAGGTCGTATTCAGGTTGATATCTGGGGCAAACAACCCCTGGGCGGTGTGGATCCGGCGCTGGTATCTCGGGGGGGACCCGCACCCCCCCACGCCCTCGTGGCGTGGTTTTGAGAAGCTTATACCTCTTGTCAGGTCTATCACCACCGTCCGGGTGGGGGACGGGGCGTCCTCCTCGTTCTGGTACGACCGCTGGTCGGACTCGGGTCCTGCCGCCGCCTCCCTCCCTGCAGCCTTCTCCCACAGCTTCGGGGTTCGCGCTACTGTTGCGGACGTCCTGCGAGGGGGCATTCGGGCGTTGCGCCCCCGAGAGCGTCTCACTGCAGCTGCGCGTGACGAGTTCGCTTTGCTTGAGCAAGCTGTCCAGAGGTTCGCTCCGAGTGACGTCCCCGACGGGCGCCGTCTGATTGGAGCCTCCCGTGACGGGTACAAGACCAATGTAGCGTACAGGCTCCTGCATAGCACCGGGTGTGGGCCTGCCCTGCACGACCTCAACTGGGCCTCCTTCGCCCCCGTCAAGGTCAAAGTGTTCATCTGGATCCTTCGTCATGGTCGGACGCGCACGAGGGCGCGTCTCTGCAGGTTGGGAGTCCTCAGCTCTGCTGCCTGCCCGTTCTGTCCCACGATGGCCGAAGATTTGCTCCACCTGTTCGTGACTTGTCCACTTCTCGGATGAATCTGAACCCGAATCTGGAGCCGTCAACTCGCGCTTCCACGTGGAGAAAAGCGGCGAGTCCATCCGCTTCAACGCGATCGACTACCACGCACTTTCGACAGAGGAACCCTCTCGGGTGCAAAGAACCTCCCGATCTACGCCTAGGACACACGGGCCACAACTGGCCCAAGTCTGCATGGCAGGATCGGAACAGCCCTCGGAAACTGAATATAGCGCAACCGAGCGCGATCTAATCGGCGTCTCGCGGGAAGCCTGGAAAAGAGCAAAGGAATCCATGCGAAAGAGTCAACCACCCGCAGCAGGTGCCACGCAAGAAGACCTAACCGCCTACCACTATCACCTAGTGAGAGCGGCCTCAAACATCAAGGACGCCCGAGCGGATCTAGCCCGCCGCAAGAGAGCGGCGGATGAGTCAAGCCTACGTCGAGCCGAGCTGTCCCTTGCCCCTTCGGTCGGTACCCGACCCGTGGGAAAAGGACCCGCAGCATCAACAAGGGACCACGAATCCATGGCTGGGACCCACAGGTCCACCACATCTTCTTTCATGAGGGTTGACGACGACGGGAACGTCTACCCGCAAACTCCAGCCGCCGCAATTCTAGCCGCGGCCACCTACATGCAGATGAACCAACCAACGGACAGCGATCCTCGGGTGGAACAATACAAGCACATCCGCAAAGGTTTAGGGCTGGCCGCCGCAAGGCTCGCCTCCCAAGATCGCAAGGAACAACTGGAGAAGGCGCGACAAGAGAAGGACAAAGACAAAGACGCGCCCCGCAGGCATAGGAGCTCCTCTCCAAGAAAGGATAAATCGCCACGTCGTGGCCGCGGAAAAGAAGCCCGGCGCCGCGGCGACAGCCGAAGTAGCAGCGAAGACAGCCCGAGAGACAAAGATTCGCGGCATCACAGCAGCCGCTCGAGAAAAAGAAGCAAAGAACCAAGAAAAGATAGCGACCGCGACCGGTCCGGGTACGACGCGCGATCCGATCTCGCCCAGAAGAAAGTGGATAAAGCAAGGGCCTCACGGTACCGCGAACGCTCCTCATCCGGGTCTTCGGACGACGAAACTTGCGGAGCACTTTGCTTTGCTCGCAGTATTCGCGAAGCGCCTCTACCCAAGAGATTCAAGCTCAGCTCGGAGGTGACAAAATACGATGGCTCACTTGAGCCCTCCCAGTGGTTAAGCGACTACCTCACGGCAGTAAAATGCCAACGTGGTAACAAGAACACGGCCATGCAATACCTCAATTTGCACCTGGCCGGAGCGGCCCGCAGCTGGCTGGAAAGAAGACCACGATCTTGCTATGCATCATGGGACGACCTGCATCGCGATTTCTGCAAAAACTTCCAGTCGACCTATAAAAGACCAGCTACAATCGAAGAGCTACGGGCTTGCAAACAGAAAAGTGGCGAATCCACGCGAGAATACATCCAACGGTGGAACACACTCAGGAACACCGCAGGGACAATCTCTGAAGAAGTGGCGATTGAGGCTTTCGCCAAAGGAGCAAGAAGAACCGCGTTTCGAGAAGAACTCGGCAGAGCTGCGCCCAAAACCATAGGGGAGCTCATGGTTATAGCCGAAAAATGGGCCAACGGAGAAGACGCGGTACGCAATGAAAGAACATCATCACCCACACATGACGAAGACCGTCATGGGCGAAGAAAAAGAAGAAAATACTACGACCACGACGATAGAGAAGAACTAGTGGCGGCAGAGTTCACGCGAAGTCGCGACTCCGGTCGTCGTGGAAGTCGCGAATGGAGGCCAAAGGAAGAAGAAAAGTCACCCGAGGAAGACCTCGATGGATACTGCTCGCTACATCTGTTCACAGACAAGCGCACGGGCAAGACTAAGGCAACACACCTTCTCAAGGATTGCCGAAAGTTCATCGGAATCTCGGACGCGCTAGCCAAGAAAAGATTCGCCTCCACCCAAAACTATCCACCGCTACCAGGAGGCGGACAACAATTCCAGCTACCACCGCCACCACCTCCACCAGCCAACCCAAACATGGCACTCGCCGCACTGCCAGCACCACAGCAGCCAAACACGGGAGCAAATACATACCCGACTCCGCACGGACAACTCCTCGGGATGATACAGAAGGTATGCCCCTCTCGCAGAGCTCAAAAAACTAACTCGAGACAAATATGCATGGCAGTGCAGACGCCACCAACGAAGCCCGAGTACCTGAAGATGGCCGAACAGCCAATCACGTTCTCGAAGGAAGACCACCCGCCACGAGTCTATCGACCAGGACACGCCGCCCTTGTCATTCAAGCTCAAATTGGCAATTATGACCTGGCCCGCGTATTCATGGACGGCGGCAGCGGCATCAACATCATCTACGCGGATACACTCCGTCGAATGAACAAAAACCTGGACGGCCTAACGGAATCAGAAACATCCTTCCACGGGATAGTTCCGGGCAAGGCAGTACGTCCACTCGGAACAATCAACCTCGAAGTTGTGCTGGGCTCCCCACGCAACTACAGAAGGGAATTTCTGGACTTTGAAGTCGTCGACTGGCCCTCGCAGTACCACGCCATTCTTGGTCGAACAGCGTTCGCCAGATTCATGGCAGTACCACACTACGCGTACCTGAAGCTCAAGCTACCTGGCGAATACGGTGTTATCACCATCGACGGCGACTTCCAGAAGTCAGACAAGTGCGACATAGAATTCAACGAAATCGCGAAATCTTTCGGGATGCAGGAAGAACTTCAGGAGCTGGCAAAAACAACGGACCACTCCGTTATGCCCCTCACGAAGAAAAATGCACCTGAGCTGGAATTCAGTGCCAACAGCGACACTCGCAAACATCAAGTGCACCCGACAGATTCCGCCAAGACCGCGATGGTCTCCTCGACCCTCTCGCCAGCATAGGAAAGCGCGCTCGTCAAGCTCCTCCGTGAGTACTGGGAGATTTTTGCCTGGCAGCCTTCAGATATGCCAGGTATACCCAGGGAGTTTGCCGAGCACTCACTCGAAGTTTTTCCCGACGCTAAACCCATCAAACAGACGACTCGAAGATTCTCAGAGCCCAAGCAAAAGGCGCTTGGAGAAGAAGTAAATAGGCTGCTAGCCGCCAAGTTCATTAGGGAGATCAAGATATCAACCTGGTTGGCAAACCCGGTGCTGGTCCCCAAGAAGAATACGGATATCCTTCGGGTGTGCATCGACTACACGTCATTAAATAAGCACTGCCCCAAGGATAACTTCCCTCTACCACGAATCGACCAGATAGTGGACTCTACGGCAGGTTGCCAACGTCTCTCCTTCCTAGACGCCTACTCGGGATACAATCAGATCCGAATGAAAAAGGAAGATGAAGAGAAGACGGCATTCATCACACCCCACGGTGTATACTGCTACACGACAATGCCCTTCGGGCTGAAGAACGCAGGCGCAACATATCAACGTTGCATGCAGAGATGCCTCGCCAATCTCATTGGCAAGAATGTACAAGTATACGTCGACGACATCGTCATTAAAACTCGAGTAGAGGACACACTCCTTGAGGACATCAAAGAAACATTCGACGCCCTCAACGCATACCGGATCAAGCTCAACCCGACAAAATGCGTTTTCGGCGTCCCTGCAGGAAAACTTCTCGGATACCTGGTTTCTGCCAGAGGCATCGAAGCCAATCCGGAGAAAATACAAGCTATCCTCACCATGAAGGAGCCCACCAATCTACGCGGAGTTCAGCAGCTCGCAGGGCGATTAGCCGCCCTAAGCAGATTCATCGCACGATTGGGAGAGCAGGCGTTACCCTTCTACAAGTTACTGAAGAAAACAGACAAATTCGAGTGGACACCTGAAGCCAAACAAGCGTTCGCAGACTTAAAACGATCACTGCAGAGCAGGCGCGTTCTCGCAACACCGCAAGAAAAGGAGCCACTCTTTCTTTACCTAGCCGCCACAAACCAGGTCATCAGCACTGCAATTGTAGTCGAACGACCTGAAGATGGCAAGGCATATGGAGTCCAACGCCCAATATATTACATCAGCGAGGTACTCTCGCCATGCAAGCAGCGATACCCCCACTACCAGAAGCTCGCATATGGAGTTGTCCTCACAGCCCGGAAGCTCAAACATTACTTCCAGGAACACGCCATCACAGTGGTTAATGATGCGTCACTCGGAACAATCATGAACAACCCTATGGCATCCGGAAGAATAGCGAAGTGGAGCATCGAGTTGGGCGCTTGGGACATCACCTATGCGGGCCGCAACGCAGTCAAGTCTCAGGTTCTTGTGGAATTCATCAGCGAATGGACAGAACTACAAACACCCGGACCACCCGAGTACACAAGCAATTGGATCATGTATTTCGACGGGTCTAAAAGAAACGAAGGGGCAGGAGCTGGAATCGTTCTTATCTCGCCTCGTGGAGACAAACTGCACTATGTCCTGCGACTAGACTTTCCACCTGACGACCCAGCATCGAACAACGACGCGGAATATGAAGCACTGTTGCACGGAATGAAGATGGCGATTGCTTGTGGAGCTACCCGGTTGATGATTTATGGCGATTCCAACCTCATAGTGCAACAAACAATGAAAGAATGCGACGCCGTTGCTGAAAACATGATCGCGTACCGCGACATGTATAATATACTCGAAGGAAGCTTCAAAGGATGCGAGTTGAAGCATATCGCAAGATCCAGCAACGAAGAGGCGGATAGACTGGCAAACATGGGTTCCACGAATACACCCATACCGCCAGGAATATACTTCGAACGGATGGTCAAGCGATCGGTCAAATTGAAGAAAGCTGCAGAAACACCGGCAGCGCCAGAAACAGAGGTCAGCCCGCAGGTCGCGCTTATCGAGCTTATTCATAATATATCACGACAGGTTTTTCTGGTCGAGCCAGTCTGGACGCAGAAATATCTCGACTACCTGCTCAATAAACAGCTCCCAGCCGATCCACTCGAGGCTCGACAGCTAATCAGGCGTAGCAAATCCTTTCGGGTAATCAACGGAGAACTGTACAAGCAAAGCATCTCGGGCATCCTTCAGCGGTGCATCGCACCCGAAGACGGCAAAGAGCTACTCCGGGATATACACCAGGGTGACTGCGGACATCATGCTAGCTGGAGAGCAATACTGGGCAAAGCCTTTCGAGCAGGGTTCTACTGGCTAACGGCAGCCAACGATGCAAAAAACCTGGTCGACAGATGTGGCGCTTGCCAGCGATTTTCACCCAAGCCACACGCGCCAGCTACAGAGTTGCACATGATACCCATCGCCTGGCCCTTTGCCCAATGGGGGCTTGACATGGTTGGCCCACTGCGCAAATCTACTCCAGGAGGGTACACACATTTGCTGGTCGCGGTCGACAAATTTACCAAATGGATCGAGGCTATGCCAGTGACTTCGGGTAGCGCCCAATGCGCAATTAAGTTCCTCGACTCCATAGTATGCAGATTCGGGGTACCACACGACATCATCACAGACAATGGTACGAACTTCACCGCAAAGGAGACACAACAGTTCTGCGAGGAGAAAGGAATCAATCTGAAGTTCGCTTCCGTCGCCCACCCGCAAACTAATGGCCAAGTCGAGAGATCCAACGGCTTAGTTTCAGCTGGAATCAAAAAGAGATTGCTGGATCGGCTACATCCCGCTGCAGGACATTGGGCAGAGGAGCTACCCTCCGTACTTTGGAGTCTCCGAACAACTCCCAATAGGTCAACGCAATATACACCATTTTTCATGGTATACGGGGCAGAAGCCGTCCTCCCCGAAGAGGTTCGATTCAGCGCCCCACGAGTTGTAGCCTACAGCGAAGAAACCTCCAACAAAGCTCTCGCAGAAGATATGGATGCACTCGACGAAATCCGAGACATCGCACTCGCAAGATCCGCAGTCTACCAACAATCACTGCGCAATTATCACAGTCGCCGCATACGCCATAGATCATTTGTGGTTGGCGACTTGGTGTTGCGACTGAAGCAAAAAGAAGGACACAAGCTCGAACCTCCTTGGGAAGGACCTTTCATCATACACGAAGTCATCCCAGGAGGAGCCTATCGACTGAAGAATCCTGAGACTGGAGGCATATACTCCAATCCGTGGAATATCGCGCAACTGCGCAAATTCTACCCCTAGGTTTATTTTGCAACAATAAGGCTATACTAGCCAAACTTGTAGCTCGAACACATGACTTCTCAGTCATAGCAATAAAGACATGATTCCCCTCATCATATTTACCCGACAGCTTTCACAGTTTACTACATGCTGAAAAGTTACAGGTACAAACACCCCATAAAATACACGGGGGCTACACCTACAAATATGCATCACGGAAAAAATTACAGAATACAAGGTGGCACACCTTAAATACAGTTCCTACAAACTCAAGACAAACATACAGGATATTTACATCCGATCAAATCAGTCAAAACGCTGGGCATTCTTAGCCGCCAAGACCCTATCCACTTCTTCAGAGGTCATTTGGATAATCTTCTCGGCCGCAGGACGGACAGCATCATAGTACGGCGCAATATCTTCGATTGCATAATCTGGACGCCGAGCTACGGAGTTCAAGTCTATCTCTGGTTGCCATATTCGGACAAATGAGAGAGCAACAACCGCGCCGCAGGTCATCTGATTGCGAACGCACGCGCGAACCTCTCCTTCTCGCCCAAATAACCTGAGAAGATAACTCCAGTCTTCGGGACCTCTCTCGAGTGGATAAAAAGCAGCATTCACCGCAATCAAGGCTTCGTGGAAAGAACCCACGAGAATTCTCGCCTGGCGGACTCGAAACTTCAAGGTGGCCATTACAAAACCTCGACTGCGATCAGACCAGAAGTTACTCGCATGAGGATTTGTGTTGTTAGCCCCTTGGTGAATGTGGTTTTCCACCCACTGCTTTTCTTCCCTGTCATCTGGTCTCACAACTAAGAAGCAAACGCACTCAGTAAGATCACAAATACAGCAGAGGAAAAGGCATAGGGGGCTACACTACTTACACAGTAAGTCCCTTGCAATCGAAGACAATTCACCAATCAGAAATTGCTCGCGCTCAGCCGCCAATTTCTGCTTGGAAATCGCCACGTCAGCGACTCCGCGCAGTGCTTTCAGCTTACGCTCGCCTTCCTGCACCTTATCACGAAGACCAGCTAAAGTGCCCACGGCAGCCACTAGTGGATTTACTGGATTACCACGTCCACTCGAAGATTCAGCGGCAGACACAGTCGCCTGGAAGGAGTACACGGAAAAGAAATGAGACGCCCTACTAGAGTTACTTCTAGTCGCACATTTGACTACTCGCTCGGGGGCTACTCCCATCGGGAGCCAAGGCATACACAACAAGGACGAATTCCAAATGCAAAACGCTTCGATTAAAGATCAACAAAGGTACGGGAATGCATCCCAAAATTCGTTACATCCAAACAACAGAAACAAAGGAAAAAGAGTCTACGAAGCCACGTTGGTGCTGCCACTAGCGGCAGTCGACCCTCCCTTCTTCCGAGCAAACATCTCAGATAATTTCCGAGCAAGAACAGTGGCTTGCTCGGAAAAACGAGATAGCCGTACCTTCTTGCCCGTGGAAGGGTCGACCGGCATGGACGAATAAGCCTCCTCCAGACCTTCGACTCCGTTCGCCAGAGCGAATTGAATCGCAGTCTTTGCGCCAGCTTCTGATTGAGCAACCGCAAAGGCCTCCAGGAGATCGCCTTCCGAGAAGACCTTCGACAACTCGCTCAGCGCAGGCGCAGGAGTACCGCTGGCGACAAGACGGCCATGCACTCGTGCCAAAGCTTTGGAAGCATTATCAATCAGGGAAAATATTCCCTCAGAATGCCTCCTGAGCTGCGCGAGAGTGTCGGTCAGCACGTCCACCCGCTGAATCCCAGGAATTTCCAGAGGAACATTCAGAAGATCTACGGACAGACAAAATGATGCTTAGCAAAGATCAGCAGAATGAAAAATTCAAAAACCTAAGATACTTACCCGCAAAGCGCTTGGCGAGAGGACGAAGGAACGCGACAGTGTCGTTGTCAGCCTTACTGCCGGCCTCCTCCAACTCCTTCACGGCCTTCCGCGACTCCGCAAGCTTCGTATGGAGTTCCTCCGATTGCTTACGGGAAGCTTCCAGTTCTTGCCGGGTAGTCGCCAGTTCAGCTTCCTGGGCAGTTACCTGCTCTGAAAGTTTAGTCTTTTCAGACTCTGCGAATTCGGCTCGAGCTGCACAAAGGATGTTAATCAGAAATCAAGAATGGATGACACACGAAAGCCAACGAGATAACGAAACTTACCTTTAAGGAGGTCGCCTTCAGATTTGAGTCGGCTAACTTCTGATCGAAGCGACTCGCAATCTGTTTCGGCCAGAACGACGCGGCGACCGATCGCCGCAAGGGAATCGACGAGCGACTGTGAAAGCACGAAGATAAAGAATTAGAAGAAAAGAGGTTTGAGCCTGTACCCGATTATTTACAATCGACTACAGCCTCGGGGGCTACTCCCATCGGGAGCACTGCCGTGCACCCGAAGAAGACAAAATAACGGAGAAGTGAAGAAAGAAACTTTTGAGCCTGTACCCGATTACTTACAATCGACTACAGCCTCGGGGGCTACTCCCATCGGGAGCACTGCCGTGCACCCGATAAAATTTTTACTGGGCAGATCAAAGAGATAGAAGATTACCTGTCCGGTGGCGCGGGAGAGTGGATCCGCAGAGCTATCCGTCGCCTCCTTCGAGACCGAAGTTCTAGCGGCGAAGCTAGGAATCTCCCGCCCCATAGTCGCAACATCAGGCGCAGCCTTGGGAGAATTCTGGACGGTGCCCGTGGTAGGAGTCTCATCCGCGTCTTTTGCCTTATTCCTCTTTTCGGGAGGAACAGCAGCGGCAAACCTACTCGGGCTGATCGCCTGCAAACTGCGTTAGAAAGCAAGGAAACATCAGCATAGACAAACAAAGATTGTTCGAATAGAAATACGGAGAAAACACTTACTCGTCATCCTCCTCGTCTTCATCCAAATCATCCGCGTTCCAGGCGGCTGCGAATGGGGCCTGAGGAGGAAGAGATTGGAGCGGAGTCACGAAAATCGGAGGCGACGTCTCCAAAGATTTATCTTTGGAGGTGACTTCATCGTCATTCACCCGACGACGCTTCGGAGGGACGTCACTCGAGTCCTCAGCGTCATCCGAAGAATCATGCTCAGAACTCGAAGAGGCGTTGGCCACGCTAGTGTCGACCGCACCGTCCTGGTGACTTGACTGAAGGCACGAGGCATCATCACCAGCAACGGGCGGATAGCAATTTGCTACAGCTAGGCTCTGCAGAAAAAAAAAAAAGAAGACAAAGAAGATCTTATCGGCAAGAAAATTCCAAAGATGGAAGTAAAAAAAAAAAAAAAAAAATAAAAATAAATAAAGACAGAAAAACTAACCTCAGCTGGAGGAGGATTTGAAGCAGAATAAGCCTCGACTGAGCAATCAGGGTATTGCTCCCCAACTTTCAGTCGAGTGATGGCAGCAATCTTCTTCTCAAATTCTACATTCGAAAGCTCTTCTCTGCTCACTCGACTGGGATCTTCTGCGCCTTGATACTCCCACATGGTGGAAGGCCTCTGCTGCAGCGGCTGGATCCTACGCTTCAAGAAAAGGCCGGCCAGGTGGAGCCCGTTGAGCACTACTCCCGAGGTCTGGTCTCGAAGAGCAGCAATTCTTGCGAGCAGGGGCGCGACCGTCTGGGTCTCCTCGGCTGTCATCTTGTGGTTCCACGACTTGCGCCTTGTCAGAACTGCGAGTGGGTGGAACTCGACAAGTCCGCCCGAACTGTTGTCGGCGACGTAGAACCATTTCTTCCGCCAGCCTTGCGCGGAATCGATGAAGTGCATGTTGAAGTACGCGCTCTCGTGGCGCGCCTGGATCCCGAAGCCACCCGTACGAAGCGGCTCGCCGGGCTCGGACTCCACCCGCGATTTTTCGCGGAAGATCCGGATCTTGAACAGCGCCTTCCAGAGCGCCCAGTGCGGGCGAATGCCAAGATAGCATTCGCAAAGCGCGATGAAGCACGCGATGTGCTGCACCGCGTTTGGGGGAAGATCGTGAAGCTGTATGCCATAGGCACACAGCAACCCGATGAAGAAGGGATGAAGGGGGAAGGAGAGGCCCCGAATCACGTGGTCCACGAAGACCACGCGTTCGTTCGACTGGGGGTTAGGTACCTCTTCTCTTTTCCCGAGGCGAACACGTTTGTCCGCCTCCGCCGGTAGAAGACCCTCCCGCTGCATCTCCTTGATGCTCTTGGCGGTGGTGTTGGGAGTGCGCCAGTCGCCGGCGCGAGTGGCGAGGGGCGCAGAGGGCTCGCCTGATGCCGAAGTTCCAGCGCCGCGTTTCTTCCCACCGGCCATCGTTCGCAGCGGAAGCTTGAACGCGAGGAAGTCGAAGACGAGTGCGAGGAAGAAGATGAGCGCGAGGTGGAAGACAAAGACGGAAAGCGAGGAAAATTTCACTGCGGCGCTAACACCCTTATTTATATACGGGGTAAAGCAATCTCAACCGTACGATACGCAACGTGGCACCTATCGCAGTTGCCACGCGTAAGGATGAAACGAAGCGGCGGCGTACGCTGTTTCGTGCCACGATCTTAACAAAAGATCGTGCGCATTTACTGCGCATTTCGCGTAAAAAACGGGAGTGACGTCTCGTTTCCCGGTCAAAAAGCTGACAAGGTGGGCCAGTTTCTGCTGCCACTCCGTCACGTCCCATCGGGAGAAGAGGAGCACGCCTTGACGTCATGGCGTTCGTCATTCCGAAAGGAAATTTTTTGCGAATGGAATTCCAAACGCGAAATCATCTTCGCACGAATATCTATTCCTTCGGATAGAACACATTCTTTCCATGAAAAAATTCATGAATCAAAGCCTCTTCGGACAAGAGAAACATGCCTTACACACGAAAACTCTTTCGTACAGGCACAATTTTCCAAAACATGAAAACTCTTTCATACGGAGCTAACATTTCCAACACGAAACTTTTTTCGTACGGAACTCATACCAATCTAATCGGGTAGAAAGAACCCACCTTATGCGTGATATTTACGCATCACAAAAACCTGGATTGTACAGCCGACTAGGCACATCCGGATGCCATATTCTTCGAATATGAAGGTAAGACCCAAAAAGATCTTTCTTTTGGGCCTGGAATCGCACTCGAAAGCTGCGTCCTCCGGCATAGTTCCGTGTCAACAACACGAAGAAAAATCCTAGCGGACGCGCCGGGTACCCCCTTAGGTTAAGTTCGACTCGATAAGTCCACAACGGCCCAGTCGTAACGATCACCTCATCGGATTCGAGTCGGAGGTCTCGAATCTGTGTAGGCCAGGAGTGTTTTTGCCCTAGTCGCAATTAATTGGCCCTGATCTCTCGGGAGAGCCAAGCCACTGAGCCACATCCTTCTGCTAATATAGCCGCAAAAACTGGCACTAATGCTGCTCGATACTCGAGTATTTTTATTCAAGAAACAGGGAACACACCCTTCGTAGGCAACAACTGTCGAGCTGAACTTCTAGAAGGAGATCAAAGAAAAGGTCTGACCGTCTACCCGACTGAAAATAAATCCCAGTCGAGCATACGCTCGGGGGCTACTGACGAAGGCATGGATCCTGGGCCCTACGAATAAGGGCACCCCCTCTCGCACCTTCTAACCAAGGCCCAACAGGAAGCGCCCTTGGAGTACTCTAGAAGGCCCATGAAAAGCCCACTCGCATCAACTTGCGGGCTAAGTTAGGAACTGTAACCAACTCAAGCTAGGGTTTGTATCCTCTCCGGGTTGGACTCGAGACCTGGCTATCTATATAAAGCCAGGAGAGCCTCAAAGGAGAGGACCAAGTATTACCGCACGACCACAAAAGCCTTGAAACTCGAGATCTACTCTCGATTCGAGCACCTGTAATCGATCTCATCGTTTAATACAGATCAGCAGAAGGCAGGAGTAAGGGTTTTACCTCTTCGAGGGCCCCGAACCTGGGTAAATATCGCCTCCCTGTCTAGCCGACGATTCCACCAGCGCCTATGACATCTCCTAGTCGAAACCCGATAGGGTCACCTGAGGGATTTGCGGAGCCAGAGCTTCGACACCAACCATCCCCGCTTTGATCGCGGCGTTCTCGGCGGCGCACCCCGCGTGGCCTGCCCCCCTGCGCATGACCGCGGCCTCCCTCCTGCTCTGGATAACCTGGAAAACTAGGAACCGTCTTGTGTTCGACCATGTGCGGTCTTCTCCCGCCGATTTCTTTTCGTCTGTAAAGCAACACCTCGCCCTGTGGTTGTCTCGGGCACCCCGGCGCTTGGATTGCCGTCCGCTGGTTGAATGGTGTGCGTCCCTCTCACCCGACCGCGTGTAATAACCCCCCCCCCCCTTGTAAGAAGCGGCCTATCTGGCCCTGTTATATTTATATACAATTTTCAGGTGGGCTCATCGCCCTCCGTTGTTCTGCTCAAAAAAAAAAAAAAATAACTGCCCAAGCTACATGTCTGCCACCGCCATGGCTTTCTTGAGCTGGTTTTCTCTTGCACTGTGTTGTGTCCTGAACCTCGGCGCCGCGGTCTACATGTAAATCATTGCCCAAGCTACATGGCTTCTTGAGCTGCTTTTCTCTTGCACTCTCTTTTTCCCTGAACCTCGGCGCGGCGGTCTACATGTTATAAAACAAGAATTGGGGTCCATTTGTGCACCAGATCCATTTTCATTACCAACTGGGAGTCTGGGACATGGGGCGGTGATTTATGATCTGTGGATGAACTGATATGCTATGTCTCTTTTATCTCCGATACCTAAGTCCCGAGATTTCTTGTGTATTGGGGTTGTCACTTATCCATGTCGGAGATTATAAGCTCATTTGGTGCGTCCTGGGTTTGTTCTTGTAAATAAAAATACAAGTACTGCACGTAAACCTCCCTCCCGAGCCGCCCCCTCCCTCCCGAGCCGCCCCCTCCAGGCGACTCCGGGGGGCGCCCCCACCTCCCTCCCTCCCGAGCCCCTCCTACCCCCTCGACCCTGCCGTCGCTGCCGCCTGTCGCCGGCGGTGGTGGCGGCGCCCCCGTCCCCGACGGTGGACAGGAGAGATGCTCCGCGGCGGCGCTCCATGGAGGCGGTGGAGAGCCGACGGTGGGCATGGGGCGGCGCGGCCTAGGGCCGGCGCTTGAGCCCCCGGGCGGGAAGGTGGTACGGCGGGGGTGCTGCGTCGCCGGCGGGCGTCTGGATCAGATCCGGGAATCGCTTGGGGACGCGGGGATTTGATGCCCGAGATCTTGGGTATCGGATTTGGTCTTGGCCGGCCGTGGTAGTCTGGCTACGACCTTGGTCTCGCCGGCGACCTAGTGTTGGGCAATGGTCTACCCCTTCTATGATGCTTTCATGCTAGGAGTGGCTTCGCGGTGTCGGGCCGCGAGGCTAAAGAATAATGGCGGTGGTCCTAGGGTTTCCTGTCGCGCGAAGATGAAGATCATGATGTAGGTCCTCTTTGATCAAGCCGGGGTGTCGACCGAAAGGCTCCGCCGGCGACTCCCATAGGCAACGCCTGGAGATTGCTGGATCGGTGGAATTTGGTCGCAATGCTCAGTCATCGAAGGCGAGATTGGAGGACTAGCAACGGTGTTCGGAGTCTTTGCATCGATGGGGAACTGGCTTGGAGTTACAAGATTCGTGGCATCTGTATGTCAGAGGGGGAGACAATATGCGTGGAGTCCAAAGTCCTACCTTTCAGGGTGAAAACCCAAGGTCTGGCCTTAATTGGTTGTGCCTGGCACTGGTCTTCTTGGAGCCGTTGTTTTGAGAGCGAGGATTATCTTCAGGGTGAAAACCCAAGGTCTGGCCTTAATTGGTTGTGCCTGGCACCGTTCTTCTTGGAGACGTTGCTTTCGAAGAGTTGGACGTCATCTGTTGTTTAGGTGGTGGTTGTGCGGATACCGCGATGATTGTAACCCTGTAGCGGGACTTTTCTTCTTTTTTATTTCTTCTTTTTATTGTCTTTCGGCTGTGTGCATCCATTGCGTTGTTGCAGAGGCCGGGTGTAATTTGTATCTCCGCGATATTAATATACTTCCCTTTATCAAAAAAAAAGTAGATGCCTGTTGGTCAGATTTAATCCTCAGGAGGCCATGCTTTGGGTTTCAGTTGAAAACCATTTTCACCTAGCTAGAATATCCCATCCCCATATTAAAAAAAGGCAGAAACAGAAAGCCACATAATTTATCACTTGGCCAAAGGAATTTTGCAGGTTACATACGATGCAAGAGATTTGATTAAAAAAATCCGCAGCACAACAAAGACTAGCCACTGTGGTTTTCTACCGTGATAAGAACCTTCCTCTGTAAGTACACTGGTTACCACTGACTGGAATAAGTACAATGGTGACCATCCCTATTTTGCTTGGTTGACATACAGTGTTTCCTTTCTAGAATGTTTATTGAGCATGGGAGTACATGTTGTGGATGAATGGTAGTAGTTAGCTTCGATTTGTTTCCCACTAAATTTTCTTCAATAATCAACTTGCCAGTGTGTTTGCACATAAAACAATACTTGTTTCATCAAGCAATGTTTGCTAAAGTATTTGCACACCAGAACCTGTAACATTTACTTGGTAACTACTCTACAAATTTGGATTTGAAGAAGCAATGATTTTGAAATTGTTCACACATAAGAGATTATGGGTACTTAATTTAACCCCAAGGTAAAACTTCACACTATGCATATGCACTGATGACTTGTAAATTTCATAACTGAGATAAAAATTGAAATACAACTAGCGCAATCTAGTTTTTTTTGTTTCTGCAAACAGATTGCCACTTAATCACTTATGCAGTATTGGTCGGCCTTTATGGGTTATAGGCCTCCAGCTAATTAATCTCGGAAGAGATTAACGACCGCTTGGGCCCTCGCAAGCAGGCCTGCCGTGTGCGTGAACCACGGCCTTATGCCTTATAAAGAACCAGGCCTCCTTTTTTGACGCTATACTGAGGTATCACTCGGAGGAGCTATGACCCCAACGCCGTATAATGGATTTACTGCGTAGCAATTTACATCGCTGACAGATCCTTCACACAACCGGAAGTACTCGTTAATTAGGCACTACTCCCTCCGTTCACAAACAGATGACTTTCATTTGTCCAAAGTGGATGTATCTAGACGCTAAGACATGTCTACATACATTTACTTTGGGACAAATAGAAGTCATCTATTTATGAAGGGAGGGAGTATATAGGTAGTAGCTAGGTGGTCAACAATAATCATATATACAAAACCCATCATTAGTGAAGTGATTTTTCCGGAGAATCAAAGCACTCCCTCCATGCCAAATTAATTGTCTCAAAGTTGGACAAAAGTGAATGTATGTCGACATGTTTTAGTGTTAGATACATCTACTTTTGTCTAATTTTGAGACAAATTCCCTCCGTTTCTTTTTAGTCTGCGTATTAGTTTTGTCCAAAGTCAAACTTGCTAAAGTTTGACCAAATTTATAATAAAAAGTATCAATATTCACAATACCAAATTAGTATCATTTGATTCACCATGTAATATGCTTAGAATTATATCGGTTTGTTATTATAACTATTAATATTTTATTCTACAAATTTGGTCAAACTTTGTAACGTTTGACTTAAGACAATTCTAATATCCGGAGTAAAAGGAAATGGAGGGAGTACTTTGTTAACTCAATTAGGCAGTACGTACTAATCTAAGCGGGGCCCTCGGATCTTTTGTCTGGTTTGTTCTCCACACGCTACGACGTCTATGGCAGGGAACGACTTTCTTAAGAATGAAACAAATTTGCTGGCCGGCAGCAAGTATATATCAACTGATCCGTCCGTCCTCCTACGTGTACTGATGTGCACGCCAGCCTACATATACTTGGGGCCAGTCATGTGTAGCTACCGTGCAAGCTAGCTAGGCTGACGTAGGATTCTATCTGTCATCAGTGGCATGCATGCCATGGCTTGGTACGCATAGTCCGACAAATGCACAATTAGGTAAGCCCGCTCAATTCCCACTTAGTATGATAATAATTGACTAATAAAACAAATGAAGTTTCTGTTTCAGTTTCTTCCTCGTCACCCGGGACAGGAATTCGACCAATCATCGAGGAAGCCCACTGTCATTTTTACTGAAATAGAGACTTGGGGGCCCCTTTGGGCGCCTCCTGGCTGTTCAGGTGATGTCCAATCACATCCACCAAAAATAAATCGTATGTTTATCGATGTTTTTTCACTCAAAATATTCAATAACCTGGCTTTGTTTTTTCTAATTTGTATGGCCACACATCCAAATAGTTTCAAACTTGAATCCACCATGAAGTGTTGCAAACATTTTCAGGCTATATGGTATTGATCACCAGTTTATGTTCTTCTTAGGATGGGAGCGCTTGTGTATGTTGGGTTGCTTCGATTATGTAAAAATGACTAGGATTTAACAGCAAGATAGTTCACATACCTGTGTACAAGTCTACTCTGCTCATGGTCACACCTGCAACGCATCAAGTATCAAGACCTGTTTATTTATGGAGATGTCTACAAGGTCCGAGACTATGACATGGGATATTTTTATCCAACATGGGTATCCCGTCATCTACGGATTGCTTATCCATCGCCTTAGGCGTTCTACTCATTTTGCTGTTACCCACTTTTTGCCGCTGTGTGCATCCTTGTTAGTTTGTGGCATGCAAGAGTAATAAAATGCCCTTTATCTGAAAAATTAAAAATATTTCAGTTAACGAGTTTGAATACATATTTATTTTTTGGTAATTTGCTGTTTTGGGTGTGGTAGAACAAAATTATTAATTTAAATGAGCCATTTTAAATTATAGTTTACAGTTAGTTTGTTTAAGCAGCGGCCTGCTCAATGGATCATCATTTTATCATTATTAGCCAACCCCCATGATCGAGACGACGACCAATGAGGTACAGACTTAGCTGGTGTACTGATCTAGAAAGATGCCCGTCTATATAATAAACCACCGATGTCCAACATCTTGGAGTACATAACTACTCTGTATAATACTGCGCTTTGTGTTGCATACGAAGTCGTTGACGCAAAAGGAAGAGGCATCTCTGCATAGTATAGCGCGCCTTACAATACTGATATGTTCCTTGATGTAGTGTATATATTATCATTAAGTTCTTTGAAGAAATTTTATATTTAAATAAGTACGAATATACACCATATAGAAGTACATTCAGTTAATTATTAGTATGTGATTATAATTCTTTTAAATTTCTCTCTTATTGTTGATACATCCAGCATAAGAATCGTTGATAGATAATGATCTACATTGTGTGGGACGGAGATATTATTTGCTTGGTACATTATCGGAAATTTGAACCGTTAGAGTAACGAGACAGTGAATGGCTCTTGCTTGGTTTGAACGGATAAAAAATACTATACTAGTTTCTTATGGTTGTATGAACTCGTAGCGTGAACTTATAGTTGTTACCATAGTATACTTACTACACATTAACGAGAGGGTTGATAACTGTACCTTCGAAGCGAGATTAACTCATAGGTATCCATGTGATCTACGGATTGCTTATCCATCACCTTAGGCGTTCTACTTATTTTGCTATTACCCACTTTTTGGCGCTGTGTGCATCCTTGTTAGTTTGTGGCATGCAAGAGTAATAAAATGCCCTTTATCTGCAGAAATTAAAAATATTTCAGTTAACGAGTTTGAATACATATTTAATTTTTGGTAATTTTGCTGTTTTGGGTGTGGTAAAAACAAAATTATTAATTTAACTGAGCTATATTTAATTTTAGTTTACAGTTAGTTTGTTTAAGCAGCGGCCTGCTCAATGGATTATCATTTTATCGTTATTAGCCAACCCCCATGATCGAGACGACGACCAATGAGGTACAGATAAACTGAACGAGGCATGTGCTTAGCTGGTGTACTGATCTAGCAAGAAGCCCGTCTATATAATAAACTATCGATATCCGGCATCTTGGAGTACATAACTACTCTGTATAATAATGTGCTTTGCCAGGGCCGACCCTGAGATTTCGAGGGCCCAGGGCGAAACTTAAATTTAGGGCCCCTTGGTATAAATAAATAGTGTGTGTTATTGAAATAAAGAACAAACAAGACACAATTTTACGTGGAAAAATCTTACGAAAAAAAGGAGATACAATTTAGGGCGTTCGTCTGGATTTTTTTGAAGTAATCAGTTTTTTTTAAACTTATGAAGAGCTACTCTTTATGAATTTACCAATCTGTGATATTTTTCTTCCTTTTCTAGTTCCTGATTTAGTCTTCGTACTAACACTGCTGAAAATAAAAGAATAGGAACAAACAAGACATAATAAACTACCAAAAATTAAACAAGATGGAATCATTGAAACTAATCAACCAGCATACCTATGTCTGGCGACGCGACCAGGCGGCTCTTATCTGATCTCTTGGATGATCGCAAATACAAGAAGCGGGAGGCCGATCAGAATCGTCGGCGGCGTGCTACGTGCGTGTGCGTCGTTGCCTGTGTGTGTCGTGTGCGGCGAGATGAGAAACGATACGGAAATTTTCGAGCGTGGATGTCTGCTAGTTCTGTCCTTGATGATTGGATCGGACGGGCGTATGAAGGCATCCTGCAAACCCTTGATCAGCTAGCGAAGGAAACCATCCATGGATATGGATTGTTGATGGATAGCCATTCGGGAAATTTCACGGCCCACTTGGCCCAAGGTATATGACCTGTCCTAGGAAATGTTATAGGCCCTGCTTTACTTTCTTTTGCTTTGCGTCACATATGAAGTCGTTGGCACAAAAGGAAGAGGCATCTCTGCATAGTATAGCGCGCCTTACAATACTGACTAGCTGAATGCCCGTGCGTTGCCACGAAACAACAAAACAATATATGAAATACAAATTATTAACCAAAATATTTATTTTTAGTTTTTCATGTGACTCTTTTCATGTTTATCTTACTTCTACAACTCCTAATATTTTTTTTGAGATTTAGAGATGCTAACTCCAAATCTTAAGAAGATAAGATGTCATCTTTGTTTCTACCTGTTCGATTTTCTCATTATGTATTGCTTCATTTGTCATCTCTAGAACTTTGCTAATCTAATAAACATGCTGCATTGTTCATGTCATACCCTATAAATAGAATAACATATAAAGTCTAAACACTCAATCCTTCACTATTGAAGTAAATTCACACCGCGATAAAATATTTAATATGAAATTCGACAAATAAGCATAACGAGTGCTCACCGCAACAATATCTATCACCATAAATAGGTTGTGTTAACAAAATCAAACAAATGTACTCTGAACAGCTCACGTATTTGCAACTTTGACAAAAACAAATCAAGAACGGGACGATACGACCTCCAAGGCTTGCACACCATGCAACCTCCATTTGTTGCAACCATGCATGTTTATCTTCTACACAACTCCACTACGTCGGCCGTATATAGCATTGCATGGTGTATGTGACAGTACGGAATAGCTCGACCATACATAGCAATGCAAAACAACCTTTTACAAATATTATGGTCTCCCGGAGAATTACCACAACATAAACATCATGGGTATAAAATTACAAATTTATTATTCAATCCCAAATCCGGCAAATCAGTACTAACTTCCTATGTGCTCCAAAAATCCAAAGAACAAAAATAAAAATAACAAGAAAGTGAGTGTAGTGATTTAAAATTATCATTGCTGTCCTCCCCGTACTACCTATCCTCTAGCTTGAACAACATGGAAGAGAAAACTTTTAACTGGCGAAGATAAGGAACTCGATATACTTCTTCAAAGCCAGTGGTGGTTGATCTTTCCTCGAATGATTCATATCGGTTTAATGCCTTGCAAATTACTAAGGCATGGAATAAAAAGTTTTGAAATCGACGTTTCTCAACGTGTAAATAGGATCAAGATGCCCAAATCTAGGATCTGGACGCTATTTGCTTGACAAGGTGTCAAGAGACTACCAATGTACATGCAAACCTGTCAACATGATACGTACTATTGTCAATCAACTTATGTTTGTAATATGTATCTTTGACGACAAGAAAACCCTTGCAGTTGATCGTCATCTCCAGACGAATATATTCAGTTCGGGTCGCGTGCCACCATGAACGTCGACGGATACCGGCAGTATGATGGCGTCGACGTTGGACAAGGCGCACCGATACCACAAGGCGGCAGCGTCCACAACACGTAGGCCCATGCGCAAACCAGCTTCCCCTCATGGTATTTGTCGTACGTGGATGACATCTAGACGGCGACGTGGAATACCGATGCCCCACATGTCGCGTCCGCTACAAGGTTGTCGGGCATGTCTTAGGCTACGACGCGCTGCCCCTAGCTACATGTCCACAGCCTGGTGCATAACCACCGGGAGCGGGGCGTCGTCTTAGAGCACCTCCACGATCGAGCCCGGCGCGACGCGGTCTCGGTGGAGGAAGGTCCTGGTAGCGACATACGTGGACGACCGGGTCGTACAGAGTGAGCCGGTGACCATGCTTGCCGCCCTCTATGCCAGAGACGGAGTCGATGAATGCACAGCAGGGCGGTGCCATGAGGTTTGCTTACCAGAACGATGAACAAGAAAAAATAGCGCCCATGACGAGCACCCGGGCGTCGATCCCGACGTGCCCGCAGCGGTAAAGTGTGTCTTCTCTCCTGCGGTACGTACACGATTGATATATACATAGGTTCGACCGAAGCCTGCAAGTCTACATATTGTATAGGCAGCTCGTCCACGCTCTGGCCACTTCTAAGGCAGAAAAATCGGATGCCGGGTTTCTCGTTCATTTATATATTCGGTTATGTGGTCGCTCACATTCTCAAAATGCCAACTGATCAACAAACTCATGCTAAAATTTCTCAACCACCAAACAAACCAAACAAAGCATCGTGAGTACAATGGCATATTTGGGCTGATACAAGATTTATAAAATAAACAAATGGTCTCAGGTTCTCCACTTGAATTTTGCTGGCGCTCTACCCCATGCATGCAAAAAAACTGTAATGCCGCTTCCCATGCAAACAGATTGTGCGGGGAAAAGTATCGACCGCCAAGTTTAACTACTTTCGTGAAAAACCCGATGAGATTTTGGGGATACGAGCTAAAAAAAAAAGGAGGAGTAGGGATCCATTCCGTATTAACCGGACAGAGTTGTTATATTTTAATTGGATAGAGTGCGGTGGCATATGTTGTGTAATTAGTGTGAAGTGTGACACCGCCTCACGACCACTGTAACCTTAATAGTAAAGATATGTTCCTTGATGTAGTGTATATATTATCAATAAGTTCTTTGAAGACATTCTATATTTAGATAAGTATGAATATACACCATATAGAAGTACATTCAGTTAATTATTAGTATGTGATTATAATTCTTTTAAATTTCTCTCTTATTGTTGATACATCCAGCATAAGAATCATTGATAGATAATGATCTACGTTGCGTGGGACGGAGATATTATTTGCTTGGTACATTATCGGAAAATTTGAACCGTTAGAGTAACAAGACAGTGAATGGCTCTTGCTTGGTTTGAACGGATAAAAAAAAATACTATACTAGTTTCTCTTGCTTGTATGAACTCGTAGCACTAACTTATAGTTTTTACTATAGTATACTTACTACACATTAACGAGAGGGTTGATAACTGTACCGTCGAAGCGAGATTAACTCATAGGTAACCATGTGATCTACGGATTGCTTATCCATCGCCTTAGGCATTCTACTTATTTTTCTATTACCCACTTTTTGCCGTTGTGTGCATCCTTGTTAGTTTGTGGCATGTGAATATGAGGAATAAAATGCCCTTTATCTGAAAAAATCAAAATATTTCAGTTACCGAGTTTGAATACAGATTTAATTTTTGATATTTTGCTGATTTGGGTCAAGTAAAAACAAAATTATTAATTTGAATGACTGTATTAAATTTTAGTTTACAGTTAGTTTCTTTAAGCAGCGGCCTGCTCAATGGATTATCATTTTGTCGTTATCAGCCAACCCCCATGATTGAGATCGACGACCAATACATATGTCTCGAACCGAGGCATATGCTTAGCTGGTGTACTGATTCAGAAAGATGCCGGTCTATGTAATAAACCATCGATAGCTCCGGCATCTTTGAGTACATAGCTACTCTGTATAATGCTGATCTTTGCGTGGCATACGAAGTAATTGACGAAAAAGGAAGAGGCATCTCGGCATAGTATAGCGCGCCTTACGATACTGATATGTTCCTTGAAGTAGTGTATATATTATCATTAAGTGTTTCGAAGACATTTTATATGTAAATAAGTATGAATATATACCATATAGAAGTACATTCAGTTTATTATTAGTATGTGAGTGTAAGCCTTCTTGAGGACTTCTATGGTACCCCCAAATAAATATAGGCCGTCTATTTTCGTGTATCTAATGGCTTGTATCAAATCATACTAGTGTGTAAAAACTGACTAGTATAAAACATACTCCCTCCGTTCCACAATGTAAGCCTTTTTAGCAAGCTAGTTTAGCTTGCTAGAAAGGCTTAAGGAAGGTACGCTAAATAAGGAATAGTAACGTATGCATGGTTATAGTCGGAAACTGATTTACAAGAAAATCAGAAATCCCGTTCAAATAGGAAGACCTTGTAGTTGTCATGGCGTCTGCTTCACAGCGTAATGGATGTCAAATTGTCTATTTCACCATGAACACGAAATATTTCCTGGATGGTCTAAATTTTTTTTGTCGAGCTACCCGGCCGGCCGGCCGGCCCCCTTGGTACATGAATTAACTTCATCCGAGTTGTTTTAATACTTTGTCATCGTACGTGCCGCAGAGCAGGCTGGCCGGCAAGAGTAAGCAGAGCAGGCTGGCCGGCAAGAGTAAGTATACTCCGTCTAGTTTGTTTTCAACCTTGCCAACGAGCTGCCCGGCCAGTCGGCCGGCGGCCATGCGTACGTGAACTCCCAATTAATAGAGGGAGTCAGCTAGACTAAAGCAAACGGTGTAGACCATGAAATAAAAAATCTCGATTTAGTTACCATGATTTTAGGCTAAAATAATGGAATATTTAGTTTGATTTGCACCTCACTAAATGATTTCCTAATTAAAAGCAACGGTTAGATTTTAATTCATACTGGTCATCTTTGGCGAGTAGTAAAAGGTACCGTAGAACAAGCATTCTTTTAAATTTCTCTCTTAGTGTTGTTACATCCAGCATAAGAATCATTGATTGATAGATAACGATCTACATTGTGTGGGACGGAGATATTATTTGCTTGGTACATTACAGGAAATTTGAACCGTTAGAGTGACAGCCGGTGAATGGCTCTTGCTTGGTTTGAACGTATAAAAAAAAAAATACTATACTAGTTTTTCATGGTTGTATGACTTGGAACTCCTAGTACGAACTTATAGGTTTTATCATAGTGCACTTACTGCACGGTAACGAGAGGGTTGATAGCTGTACCTCATAGGTGTGGCCAGTTAACGAACGTTGAGTTATTGACGTTCCCCGTTATTGTTACTCCAGCTGATATCACGACCCCTATAAAATCCCATCTCCAGGTCCTCCGTCGACGCATCACACCTACTTGCTAGACAACCAAAAAGATCCCCTAACTAGTTCAGAGCACAAGTAGAAAACAATGGCGGACCTCGTTGTGGGCCTGGCCAAGACGGTGGTGCAAGGTTTGATCACCAATGTCCAGGCGGCGATCGACGAGGATACGAGGCTGGTGAAGAGTGCTCACACTAACCTTGTGTTCATCACCAACGAATTTGAAATGATGCAGTCCTTCCTGGACACGGTAGCTGCAGACGAGGAGCGCGCCAAGAACAAGGTGGTGATGACATGGGTGAGGCAGATCCGCGAGCTGGCCAGCGACCTCGAGGACAGCATCGAGATCGTTGTCCACTTGGACATGGAGACTAATGAGTGGTGGTTGCGCATGATTCCTCCGTGGCTCCTCGGGGGGAGGAGTAACCCACTGGATGAGGCTGTCGACGAGATCGAGCAGCTGAGGGACCGAGTCGAGGACTTGAGCGCCAGGAACACGCGCTACAACATCATCGCTGTTGCCGACGCTGCTGGCTCCCTGGAGCTCGTACAGCAACAGTCGGCGCCTGTAGCGAGCTCCAGGAGGCAGCAGGGCTTTCAGGATCTGTCCCGGTTGATCAGCAATGAAGGCCTTGACCTACAAGTCATCTCGGTGTTGGGGACGAGTGGCGGTCGTGGGATGGCGACCCTTATCAGGGAGGCCTACAATGACCCCGGAGAGCACTTTGACTGCCGTGCCTGGGTGAAGCTCATGCATCCGTTTAATCCCCACGACTTCATCCGCTGCCTCATGGCTCAGTTCCACGCAAATTCTTCCGGAGATCAGGATGAGGGAAACATAGCTGCCAAGGACTCCAAGAAGTTAGAGGATGTGGAAAACAAAGGTGTCGAGGAGAACAAAGGTGCAAAGGGCATGAAGAAGTCGGAGGATGAGAAAAACAAAGGTGTCGTGGTGGAGGATGACAGAAGCCAAGGTGCCGAGGACATGAATATGTCTGGTGATGAGGAGAACAAAGGTGTCAAGGCCAGCAAGAAGTTGAAGGATGGGGAAATCATAGGTGTCCAGGTCCTCAAGAAGATGGAGGACCCAAAATACCATCTCCTCGAAGAGTTTGTTGAGACCGTGAACGAGAGCAAGTGCCTTATTGTCTTGGAAGACCTTCCCAGCATGGTAGAGTGGGACGCTATCCAGACCCTCCTTCCGGATAGGAAGAAAGGCAGCCGGATCATTGTGTCCACGCAGCAAGACGAAATTGCTGGCTTATGTGCCGGACATCCATACCAAGTAGTGGAGGTCAAGAAGTTCTCAGTTCGACACTCTGCTTATGCCTACTTCAAACAGGTAAGCATAACCGGATCATCCCCAAGTACTTTTCCATCCATATATTGCTCCTGACGAGTTATGCTTACTCCCTCAGTTCTTAAATATAAGATATTTTCGACATTTATGTGTGGATTAGGTACGGACCGAAATGAGTGAATCTACACTCTAAAGTGTGTATAAACATCCATGTCTAGTTCATAGCTAAATATCTAAAACATCTTATATTACGGAACGGGGGGCGTACAATAAGATATGGATATAGAGGTATCCTAGTACACCACCTGTAGCTGCTTTATGATGGATTATACCTTCTAGCAGCCTAATTAATTAGTACACTCGCAATAAATTTACTAACTACACATATCTTTGAAAACCCAATCTAAGATCGCATTATATTGCTGTTAGCTTGAGTGGAATATCTTCCAAAATGATTTTACACATAACGTTGGGATGTGCAAAATGAAACGTTTTCGACTCTAGAACCAATGTTTGAGTTCCTTGCTCAACCCATGTATGTACGGATAGATGTTTTTTTTTTTTCTATTTGCGAGTATGCAATTAGATTTCGTAAAATATTATTTGATGCTTAATTACATGTAGAGGCCCACGGTTATAATTACGTCCCGTGACCCTAAAATTTCAGGACCGGACCTTCTCCCCTTAAATACCGGACTATCCATTTATTAATGTTCTCTATGTAAATGTATCTTGCCTCTCTATACTAGTACTTGCACGTATATCTCAAGCCTCACCACATGTACGCAGGGTTCTCAAGGTGGGAAACAAGAGATGTTGCTTGATAAGACCCCAGATAAAGCCCGTCAATGGGTGCTGGATTTTCCCCTCATTGGACGCGAGTCAGAACTGAGTGAACTTCGTAAATACGCAATTCAATATCCTCAAGTTATGTCAGTGTGGGGGATAGCTGGCGTTGGGAAATCAACTCTCGTCAGGCACTTGTATTATACAATGCTTTACGAGAAGAAATTCGACAAGTTCGGATGGGTTGATGTATCTCATCCCTTCAAGTCAACCGACTTATGCCGGAGCTTGCTATTGGATATGCACGAAGAAGTTCCCATTAAAGAGTTGTGCAGGATCCTAAGAACTTCTCGGTGCCTCATTGTTATCGATGGTGTACAGTCCACGAAAGAAAGGGATCTCATAAATTCGGCCTTGTCGCTGTCTAAAACCTCTGAGAGTGTCATCATTATCATTACAAACGAAGCAAGCATCGCTACACATTGTACTCCTGAGCAAGACCCGGTGTCTACATCTGAAAAAAAAGAAAAATCCCATGTGTTTGTGTTTAATGTTAAAGGTTTAGAATCCGAAGCAGCCCATCAATTATTTATAAAGAAGGTACATTTTATCATGTGGTACTTCCGCTCTTCTTGTTCTTTTAATCCGATTTTCAGTAAACAGTTTTGTTGCAAACTTAGAATCTCTCATGTCGTATGTCCACTTATGCATTAATTTTTAGTATTATCCTCCCTCCATGCCATAATTATAGTAGGTATCTGTTTTCGTGAAAGTCAACCTTCATAAAATTTGACCAAGTTTATTTAGAAAATTATCAGTATCAATGGTACCATATGAAAATATACTTCATGAGGAATCCAAGATTATTTATTGATTAGTTATTCTTGATGTTAAAACATTTTTTTTATATACCAAGTCAAAGTTTACAAGGCTCGTCTTTGTAAAAACTTAATATGCACTACTGTTTAGCATCGAGAGTATACCCAAGTGGGGTTGCATTAAAGAATTCTGAGCGTTAATTATGGTTCCACGTCTAAACTTTTCCTCTTGAAACATGCTATAAGACTACCCATAGTGGGACTAACAAAAGTGCTAATATTCATGTCACATAAACAAAAAAGATGTTGTATGAGCTAGTTAATGAGGAGAAACAAATAGAGTAAAATATTACATTATCATCACATAGTGCTTACCAAGAGAACATGAGTCTATAAGCTAATAAATAAGTCTACCTATTCCACTATTTTATCTATGATAGTATATTTATGTTAATGTAAATTACAAAGAGAGTACATAGGATAGTAACATATGCATGTTACTAGTCTAAATTATTTTTCCTAAGTAAACCAGCATAAGAGAAGTATAATAAGTCTTATATTCCGCTTATCACTTTTACTCGCATGGCACTTTTTCCTATGTTAGTAGTGAACTCTCATCCAACGTTCTGTATCATCCACCAAGGGTCAAATAAGGAATTATCTTGTAAATAGTTCCTCAACTGGTTTGTCCATTCTAAGCCGTGCCATGTACTCCCTCCGTTCCATATTAGATGAAGCTCACATAGATGTATCTAGACATATTTTAGTGCTAGGTACATCTATTTGAGAGTCATCTAATATGGAACGAGGGAGTATCATTTTTATCGTGCTTCCAATCACCCTCAGAGTTGAACTTCATAACAATCTGCTATTTAGCACAATGAGATATTGAGTTTTGTTGCCACAAACACGTTGTAGACGACTTCCCATGTAGCCCAACTTGGCTGACAGGCCGGACGCCACCAACTCTGATCCAAGTCTTCCATCGCTAATGTTGGAGAGGCCATCCTTCCTTAGTAAACATACGACATAGAAAAAAACATATCCGGAACACGCACTTGTTAGGAAAAAGCATGTTGCCGATAGGAAGATTATAAATCAGAAATTAAGCATTTGGAATAAATTTCTTCACCTATGTTCCACATTTGAAGATATATATAGTTGTCCAATATTTTGTCATTTACAAATTGTTCAGTTTTTTTTTCCTTTGAGAAATGTGTTTCCCTATTTTTTACTAAATTTTAGCCGTGAATTGGATGATGTGGACTTACGTGGTGCCTCTATATATATATATATATATATATATATATATATATATATATATATATATATATATATGAGATAGATTGGTAGACTTATATGATTATTTAATGCAGATTAAACCCATTTTCTACAAGTTTTGGCACTATTATTATGTCTCTTAAAAATAATACATATTATGAATTATTTTGAATAACAGGTATCACAAAAGAATCAAATACCCCAGTCATTTTCCATTCAAGAACGTGATGTGCTAGAAGAACTTATTTTGAAATGCGGGGGTCTTCCCAAAATATTAGTTGCTATCTCTGGCTTATTGACCACCTTGACAGCTAGTACATGGATGGAGACAGCAAGTTCTATCAATGAAAGATTCATGTACCATCTTGAGACCAATCCGGAGTTTTACGCCTTACAGGGTCTATTTGATCAGATGCATTCCAACTTACGTGCTTCCCCAGATGCCCTCAAGCCATTTATCTTCTATCTGTCAATTTTCCCTCGAGACTGTAACATTCGGAGGAGGCGCTTAGTAAGAAGGTGGATCGCCGAGGGCTACTCGAGGGACAATAATGACAAAGATGCGGAGGAGAATGGAGAAATTTTCTTCTCCAAGCTCCTGGAGATGGGTGTAATACATCAGCCGCCTGAGTTACTCACCACCGCATTCGCTGACATAAGGATGGTTTCATGCCAAGTTGATGGTTTCTACCGGGAGTATATCATCTCAAGGCGAATGGAAGAGAATCTTGTGTGTGAGCTGAGGGCCAGCAGCAACATAGCCACCCAACGGACAGGGCGTCACCTTATCATAAGAGAAAGCTGGAACAGAGATTGGAACGTGTTCAAGAGCATGGACTTCTCTCGCCTGCGTTCAATGACAGTGTTTGGAAAGTGGGAACCATTCTTCATCTATAAAAGTATGAGGCAGTTTCGAGTCCTGGATTTAGAGAATACCACACATGTTTCAGATGACCATCTTAGGCAGATGGTTAGGATGCTACCTCGTCTCAAGTTCCTCTCCCTACGAGGATGTGGTCAGATCACCCGGCTGCCCACATCATTCAGTGGTCTGAGGGAGCTTCAAACTTTAGATATCAGGCACACCTCCATAGTCGTCATTCCGGCGACAATCCATAAGTTAGAGAAGTTGCACTATATTCGTGCTGGCACTACAACCCCAGAAGAGGAACCGTCGACAGCCCAACATCCTACAGTACTCCGCTGGCGTCGTCAGCAAGCTGGTGTTAGTGTTTCTAGAGCAATAGGAAAACTGGTAGCTTTGCGCACGCTTGGTGTTATCAACATCGGTGACGAGGGCATACTGAAAGCGCTCCGACACCTCACCCAGATGCAGAAGCTTGGAGTGTCTGGCGTCAACAGGAAGAATAGCAATAAGCTTTTCTCTGCAATTTCAGGTCATGTCCGCTTGGAGTCCTTGTCAGTGCGGCTAGACAAGGACAGTCAAAGTTGTTTGGACGACATGGACCTGCCTTTGCTCAACCTACATAGCCTTAAACTGTATGGTCTTGCTGACAAATTGCCAAGATGGAGCAGCCAGCTTACAAAGCTTACCAAGCTGGATTTGGAGATGGAGACATTGAGAAGAGATGGGTCGACATTTTTTGCTGGCAGAGACGATATGATGTTCCTTGGGGAGCTACCAAAACTTTGTATTCTGCGCCTTCGTATCAAGCAGACGCAAGATGGTGAGCTCCACTTTTGTATCAAGATACATACAACTGAGTCTTCCTCTTATGAGAACGTGAAGATCCTGGAGATTGCTTGCAGCTCCAGGTTACACGTGGTTTTTGGATCAAAAACAATGAAACATCTTGAATTGCTCAAGATTGACCGCGTCAGCGGGTCATCACTGCGGTTCACTGGCCTGGAGCATCTGTCAGAACTCAAGGAAATCTTTCTCAAGGGTTCCTGTGATGAAGAGTTGAAGCAACAGCTCAAGAACCAGCTCGACAACCATCCAAGGAAAAATCTGTTGAAGCTGCATGTGGAACCAACAAGAAACTAATTATGATATATGGATACCTTGTCAAACAAAATGTCAATGTGTAACTTCATCGGGATCTTGTACAATGTTGTAGCTACATGTTGTACTTTGAGTACAATGGCCCGTGCAAATGAGCCGGCGATATGTTATGTTTTTTACAAGATAGGATCAATTGTGTTTATGGGTCTAATGGTACTCGATTTTTGCTTTAGTAATTTTCATTTAGCTGAAGTCTCATAATGTGATTTCACTAGTCAAATTTCTGTCGTCTTAAGTTTTAAGTGTTCAACGCTTGTAACCTATTTGCAGAACGAATTACTTATTGGGAATGGGCTTGTCTAAGAAAGAGGTGTGCTCAATAATCTCAAGATTCTCTCCGATCCTGACATGCCAGGCATGGCCCTGGCTGAGCTTCTAGACTTGTTGGATCATCTCGCGGTAGTGGATCACCATAACGAGTCCATTGATCACCTTCTGGTGTGCTGGGTGTTGGCACAAACGGTGTCGGTGTGAGTCGCCTGCCTCCGCTGATGGGTGGATCCCCGACCTTGCGATTATACGAGACAGGGTGGTCGGCATGACAGGTTGGATATTTGGACGGCTGTGACGCTAGTTTGTTGGACCCTTTGGTGCCACCGGAACGATCTTATCTTCAATAACGCCCCCCCTCCCCGGCAATGGTGCTACGAGCCATCAGTGTGGAGACCGATACCTGGAGATCGTCTGGGCTGTTTAGAGGTTGCCTTTTAGAGGCGGAGCGGTGGAGGTTTTGCGAGTAGTAGGTGTTGTATTGTAGCTGCTAGGCAGCGTGGGTGCGCACTCGGCGTCTGTGCCAGCCCGCAATGTAATTCTGGCCGCTTGGCGTTTCTTCTATGATCCTGATATGCCTCCCAGGGCATATCCCAAAAGTAATAATATCAAGATTCTCTCCGCTCCTAGGTTACAGTATTGACCTTGCCATGAAGCCGAAGCTTGAGTTTCTATTACGGACCATGAACGGGCCTGTAAAAGCCATTGTGGAATATCCAAGATACTTCATGTTAGAATTGGCCTGATCCTCACGTCGCAACGTCGAGTACTTTCTGACGATGTACGTTATAGAGCGAGAATGACTGAAATTACCTCTAGAGCATGTCCCGCATGCTGCGGAACTATTCCATGTTTCTCGTTAATGGGTCGTAGGCTTCAACTATTCCCTTATCAATTTGGATATCTAGCAGAATCATGTGAAAGCTGCACACATTTATATATAGGTCAATAACTCATCAATTAAACTTAACATCGAGTGAGAGCAAAAGTGAATAGATACACAACAGAGTAAGACCCCCACCTGAAGTTGTAAGTAAATAGTATGTGCTCACAGAAATGTTACTCCTTTAGAAACTTTAAAATGTTTTCCGACGTATCGCCGGGAAAACTCGTTAGCGTCTTTATATGTACTTTATCTGGGTCAATGAATCCAACATTAAAGATCTTCCTACTTTTACGGACCTTGATCTTCATTCTGCATAATAGAGTATAAAGGGTATAATGAGGATAATTACATGCAATGAACTAAACAATTGAAATAACTAAACAATTTATATGTAGACAGTGAATCCAGCAACTTACAGACAATAGTAACTCATGGGAGATTTGTCGAGGGCTTCAAAATTGTACATCTGGAAGAGTTCTTCAAATTCGACATGGATCTCCTCGGGTCGAAAGTAGTACTCCCGTGGGACTTTCGCCACGATCATTTTTCTGTTGGTGGCTCTCAAGTACCATTCATGCAAAATATGCATATGTGTTGGTAGTTTTTGCAACATCTCTTTGCTGACCAAAGGCTGCCCTGGGACATATGTAGGCTTAGGGGCTAGTCTTGGGAACCTAGCAACTCAGCAACACTCACACCCATATCGGCCGCGCACTTCGCAGCTTCTTCCATATTTATCTGCACACCCCTATCAGATAATACAAAGAGGGGAGGGATCGATTGTTTGGCCTGTTGTTCGAGCCGTAAAACATCTGAACTATTTCCGCTTTCACTTTTAGTTGATTTTCTCCCGCTCGCGCACTTCCACTTGCTTTTCTCTTCCTCGCTTCCTTCTGAAAAGTCCTTAGCTAGTCATGTGGCTTATGGTGCAAGTCATATTGAGATTTTGTGTTCAGAAAATCAAGTCCATATTTCTGCTTCTCCCCGTGTATACTGGTGGGGGCTCGGGTTCCTTACTTTGCAATTGCGCATCTTTATGGGCCTTTGCGACCGCAGAGTTGGCTCGTCAGTTATATGAGGTACCTTTGGGAGGGGCGGCAATTTTCGCTTTGGGCTCCATCGGGTAGAACTCATTGACGGAGCGTTTTTGGCACGCTTCCGCTTAGTTTCCTTAGTGGGCGGAGGCGGCGGCGGCGGCGAAGACGTCCGACCCAAGTCCAGCAGCGGAGATCGATATGGACTCGTGCTGTTGTGGGAGTAGTCATGGGGTGGGCTTTTTGGAGGTGATGGAGGTTTAGGTGACCTGCGACGACTCGGAGGCGGTGTTGTCCTTGGTGCTGGGCCTGGAAGCTTGATGTAGTTCTTAACCCATAAAATGATGCCACCCAGTTCTTATCCGTGTGTCCTCTCATCTTCACGTTCAGAGATGTCAAACTCCAGATCATGAAACCCCGTTACGATTTCATCCACCCCGACTTTAGAATAGCCAGCAGAAATCTCACGGGCATGCCAGCGTGCGTCTGGTGGAAAACGTAAAGCATATTCGGGACCGCCCTCTATCCTCATGGATATGTTCTTTAGTTTCTGATGGAGCTCACAAGATACTTAATCATTGATTCCATCCATGGGGTAGTCGGGACCGCCCTCTATCCTCCGTGCATCGTGAGCCGGGACCTCCGAGTCAGCCATGCTGCTTTTCCGCTGAGATGGGTCGGCGGTAATATCGAGTGCAGGATCTTGGAGGCGCACTGCTCCTTTAAGTTCATCTATCTGCTGCTGCAGGTGTTTAATTCTGTCAACCAACTGGTTCAACTTCTCTCCCACCTCCTCTTGTTGCCGTTGTTTTTCTCTCCCTCGGTTTCTATAAGTTTATATGTCTTTGGCAAACACAAGCCACCACGGAGTCTTGCCAAAGCCTCGTGCTTATCCTCCATGTTCGTAATTCTCGAGGACTAGTGTTAGCAAGTATTTCTCTCTACCGGAATAGAAATTTAATTTGCCCTCATTAATTTCTTGCACCAGTTTGATCCAATTTTTCCTGGGTACCTGATACGTCATAAATGTATCCCTAATTTCTAATGTTTCATGTTGTTTCCCACATGTTTTCCTCACACTTTATGTCATTTTTACACATTCTCCGGGGCTAACCTTTTAACAAGATGCCATAGAGCCAGTTCCTTGTTTTCTGCTGTTTTTAGTTTCAGAAAAGTTCTTCTGGAAATATTCTCGGAATTGGAAAATTCGAAAGCCAGAAGTCCTAAAAGTCCCGGAAGCTTCCAGAAGTCCCGAAGAGCCCTGGAGGGGGGCCACAGGGGGCCCACACCATGGGGAGACGCGGCCCCCCCTTGGCCGCGCCAGGGGGTGGGGTGGGCACCCCTGGACCTCCATATCCTCTGCCTTTCGCCTATTTAATCCCCTCGGATGGAAAACCCTATAAACATCGTCCTTTTCCGCAAAATACATCCGTAGCTCCGCCGCTGCCACCGACAAGTTTTGGGGAACAGATCTCTGTTCTGGCACCCTGCCGGGACGGGGAAGTGCCCCCGGAAGCCATCTCCATCGAGTCCACCACCATCTCCATCGCCGTTGTTGTCTCCTATGATGAGGAAGGAGTAGTTCTCCCCCGGGGCTGTGGGCTCTACCGGTAGCTATGTGGTTCATCTCTCTCTCTCTCTCCCATGGTGTGATCTTTATGTGATCACGAGCTTTGTAATCTAGTTGAATATGTAGATTGATCTTCATCTGTTATGCTACTCAAGTGGTTTTGTTATCTCCGTGAACACTTTGATCACTGGGTAAAGGTGATAGTATGTGCATCGCGTGGTTTAGCATGATATTTATATCTTGTGTTGGAAGATGAACCTATGAAATTGTGGAGTTTGTTTAGTACTAATTTATGGCGCTTGTAGTGATATTGGGGTGCCCTAGAGAGGGAATACAGACTTGAGGAGTGCTGTTAAAGCCCTACGCAATGATTAGTGTCCATTATTCGATCGGAGTGTGGTTCGGAGTAGCATAGTGAAGAGATGATATTTATGCATTCAATTATGTTTTGATTGTTGAGAGTGTCCTCTAGTGAAAGTAGGAGCCCTAGGCCTTATTTCCAAGCATTGAAACACCGTTTTCCGCCTATTCTGCTACATGTTTGCTTGCTTCCATATTTATTTCAGATTGTTATTATCACTTATAATCATCAGTACTGCTTGTATTTTACTCTCTCTTCGCCAAACTACTGCACCTATATACCTGATAAGTATATTGGGTGTGTTGAGGACACAAGAGACTTCTTGTATATTGATTGCAGGTTTGCTTGAGAGGGATATCTTTGACCTCTACCTCCCTGAGTTCGATATACCTTGGGTGATCCACTTAAAGAAACTTGCTGCTGTTCTACAAACCTTTGCACATGGAGGCCCAACACTGTCTGTTGGAACGCGTAGAGGTAAACAAAACTTTTTCCTACGCGGTACTTCGAAGACCTAGCCAAGGTAGAAGGCCACGAGTATTACCACTAGATGCGCAGGTGTGGATTATCGATGCAGCGCGTTGGGGCAGTGCAGTCCCACGATCCGATCCAGCCGATCCGATCCCACGAACGTCGAAGTGCTAAACGTACATCACCTCTGCCGGTATCCACACGTACGAGGAGGAGATCCGACGGCAGACTGCTAGGTCTGGTGCGACGGCTGGACTGAGTGGGGCTAGGGTTCCCAACGCATGAGAGTGGACTAACTTTGGCCCTCTTTATATAGCGAATGGTAGTGGGCTTCACAACACTTGTGGCCTATTCCCTCTGTGAGTCCGACTCACAAAATCAGTCCATTTCCGGTTCGGGTCCAACCCGACCAATACTTGCTCCCGCTCTTAAGTGTGCGACCCTGCAGGCTCATGGCGACTTGGACACGATTGGAGTCCGACTCTCAATCGATCAATCGGTAGCGGATCCTAGCAGAACGTGCCGACTCCCAAGTCCCATTGAGTCATGACGACATACCTTTCAATGTGATATTCATCTTAGTCCCTTTTGCCTCACGATATACCTTGTCGAACTATAGGAGATTTATCGTCATCCCTTAAATAGTTCAACTCTCCGTGATATAGCCTTGTCACAGAACAACGTTTGACAGAACCTAAGTCGGTGATCCACAACTCGGATTGAGCGACAACCTCAGGTCTGAGGATTACATTGATTGAGACATGCAAATGACGACTTGCTCGTTGCATCTCAATATGGGTCAGTCCGACTTGCTAAACTCTTTAGCCAAGTCCGTGAACGTTGGAATGACATCACCATGCCCATGACAAGTGGAACCGTGTCATCAGCCAACACTCACATTAGTCTAGGGTGTGTGTCCAGCACAACCTTAATGACCAAGGACAATTTAGTATGAACAACATGAATATATAGTTCCACAATCGAATCACATATTCAATGACATATATCATATGTTAAAAACAAGGACGACTTAATAACTTTATGAATATAGTGGGAAATACATCATACATGATTGCCTCTAGGGCATATTCCCAACAGTCTCCCACTCGCACTAGAGTCAATCATCTTGGCATCATATGCCTAGGCATCTAATGCCCATATCTCTCATGTGCGCCTCATGCTTAGGCTGTGGTAGCGACTTTGTCAACGGATCTGCAATGTTTGCATCCGTGTGTACTTTGCATAACCTGATATCACCATGTTCGACAAACTGGCGAATGAGGTGGTAACGCATGATTATATGTTTGTTCTTCTGGTGTTGTCTAGGTTCCTTGGCTTGTGCGATAGCATCATTGTTGTCACAATATACGTGCAAACGATTGGACGCGCCCTGAACCACACCAAGATCTATCAGGAGGTTCCTGATCCAAACAGCTTCCTTTGCAGCCTCCGAGGCAGCAATATACTCAGCCTCTGTTATAGATGCAGACACCGCATCTTGCTTGGAACTCTTCCAGCTCACAGCTCCTCCATTCATTACGAACACGTATCCAGACTGCGAACGAGAATCATCTGAGTCGGTGAGATAACTCGCATATGTGTAACCCTTTACACTGAATTCCTCATCACCTCCATAAATTAGGAATATTTCCTTAGTCCTTCTCAAGTACTTAAGGATGTTTTTAACCGCTGCCCAGTGGGCTTCGCCAGGGTCAGCCTGGTATCTGCTCGTAACACTTACAGCATAGGAAACATCTGGCCTAGTACAAATCATGGCATACATGATGGATCTGATTGCCGAAATATACGAGATCACACTCATCCTACTCCGCTCATCAGTCGTCGAAGGACACTGAGTCTTGCTAAGTTTTATACCATGGGACATCGGTAAGAATCTTTTCTTAGACTCTTCCATATTGAATTTCTTCAAAACTTTATCCAGATATGTACTCTGACTCAATCAACAAGCCGCCTTGATCTATCTCTATAGATCCTGATTCCTAATATGTAAGTCGCCTCATCCAAATCCTTCATTGAGAAACTCCTTTCCAATGACTCTTTGGTTTCTTGCAACATCATGACATCATTTCCAATCAATAATATGTCATTCACATATAAGATTAGAAAATTTACTTTGCTCCCACTAAACTTCTTGTATAAACAAGAATCATGATCGCTCTTGATGAAGCCAAACAATTTGACTACCTCATCAAAGCGAATGTTCCAACTCCGAGATGCTTGCTTCAACCCATAAATGGATTTCTGAATTTTGCATACCTTGTCAGCATTAGCTGGATCGACAAAACCTTCGGGCTGTATCATATACACGTCCTTAGTTAAATTTCCATTAAGGAAAGCCTTTTTGACATCCATCTGCCATATCTCATAGTCGAAATAGGCTGCTATGGCTAACATGATCCGAAACTCATTTAAGCATCGCTACTGGCGAGAAAGTCTCGTCATAGTCAACTCCTTGAACCTGTCGGAACCCCTTCGCGACAAGTCGTGCTTTATAGACGGAAATATTTCCATCCATGTCAGTTTTCTTCTTAAAGACCCATTTGCACTCGACGGGTCTTGCACCGTCAGGCAGATCAACCAAATTCCAAACTTGGTTTTCATCCATGGACTTTAACTCGGATCTCATGGCTCCAAGCCATGACTCGGAATCAGATCCCACCATCAATAGGTTGCCGGCTCATTACTGTCTAACAATAAAACATCACGAGCATTTCGTAATCTGGCAAATCTCCGTGGTTCAGGTGCTGTTGCCGATGTAGGTACCACGACCGGCTCAGCCTCCAAGGCGTTCGCCGACTCGCCCCTAGCCTGTTCCTCTCGAATTTCTTCGAGTTGCACTGTGCTCCCACTGACTTCCCGACCGAGAAACTCTTTCTCAAGGAAGACACCATTCTGAGCGACAAACACTTTTCCCTCTTCCCGGTTGTAGAAGTAGTACCCCAAGGTTTCCCTCGGATACCCCACGAAAATACACTTATTCGACTTGGGCGTGAGCTTGTCCGACTGAAGTCGCTTGACAAATGCTTCACAACCCAAAATCTTAAGAAAAGACAAACTTGGCTTTTTACCAGTCCACATCTCATGTGGTATTTTCTCTACTGACTTTGATGGTACTCTGTTTAGTGTGAAAGCTGCAGTTTCTAGACAATAACCCCAAAATGATAAAGGTAGATCTGTCCGACTCATCATTGATCGTACCATGTCCAACAAGGCCAGATTTCTCCGTTCCGATACACCGTTTCTCTGTGGTGTACCCGGAGGAGTGAGTTGAGGAACTATTCCACAACTCTTTAGATGGTCATCAAACTCATGGCTGGTGTACTCGCCTCCACGGTCCGACCGTAGAAACTTTATTTTCTTGCCGAGTTGATTTTGTCCCTCACTCTGGAATTCCTTGATCTTTTCAAAGGCTTCCGACTTGTATTTCATTAAATAGATATATCCATACCTACTCAAATCATCAGTGAAGGTAATGAAGTACTCATAACCACCTCTGGCTGTCGTGCTCATTGGACCACATACATCACTATGTATTAGTTCCAACAAGTCGGACGCCCTTTCACAACTCCTTGCAAAAGGTGTCTTGATCATTTTGCCTAGTAGGCATGATTCGCATGTCTCGGATGACACTAAGTCGAACAAATTTAGAAGTCCATCATCATGGAGCTTCTTCATGCGCATCCAACTTATATGACCAAGCCGACAGTGCCAAAAGTAAGTCATATTCAGATCATTTGGTTTCAACCTTTTAACATTTATGTTATAGACCGATTCACTATCAAGATTTAAAATAAAATAACCCGTTCAGAACGGGCGCAAAGCCATGAAACATATCTTTCAAATATAAAGAACAACCACTATTCTTAATATTCGACTCATAACCTTGTCTCATCAAACATGAGGCGGAAATAATGTTTCGACTAAGCGCTGGAACATAATAACAATTATTCAGTTCCAATAAAAATCCTAAAGGTAAATGAAGTTGCATCGTGCCAACTTCCAACGCAGCGACTCTCGCCTTGTTGCCGACCCGAATATCAACTTCTCCTCTTGCCACGCTCCTAGTTCTTACCAGTCCCTGCAACGAGTTGTATATGTGAATAACTGATCCGGTATCATATACCCAAGAACTATTAGGTGCATCCGCAAGATAAATTTCTATAACATTGCACACAAGTGTACCTGAGTCGGAAGTCATACTTCCACTCTTGGCTCTGTCAGCCAAATACTTGGTGCAATTCCTCTTCCAGTGGCCATCCTGCTTGCAATAGAAGCAATTGGCTCCGACTGTAGGAAAAGGCTTAGTCTTTGAGGAAGCTCTCTGGACAGGGCCATGGGCGTTGCCTCCTGACTTATCCTTCTTCTTAGTCCAAGAACTCTTCTTGAACTTAGCCTTTTTCTACACAATCAACACTTGACTGGCGCCTTTCTTGAGATCATCCTCTGCCGTTTTGAGCATCCCATGTAATTCAGTGATCTTCTTATCATGCATATGGTAGTTCGAGATGAACGGACCATACGCACTAGGAAGAGAGTTCAGAATTATATCAGTAGCGAACTCTTCACTAATTGGGAAGCCCAACCGATCCAGAGACTGTATGTAACCAACCATGTTGATTACATGCGGACTCAGTGGATCGCTGTCTTTCAGCTTACAGCCTAGCAAAGCTTGAGAGACTTGATACCTCTCAGTCTTTGCTTGAGCCTGGAACATACTTTTGAGTCTTTCGATCATATCGTAGGCCTCAACATTTTCGAACTGCTGCTACAAGTCCGGTTCCATGTGTGCAAGCATAAGACAGCTAATTTCCGTAGACTCATCTCTAGTCTTACGGTAGGCATTCATGACAGCGACCGTCGTATCGTCATCTGGCTCTTCTGGAAGTGGAGTTTCTAGAACATGTTCTTTCTTTTCATGCTCGAGGACTATCCTCAGATTACGATACCAGTTGGTGAAATTAGTTCCATTAAGCTTATCTTTCTCTAGGATTGATCTCAACGCAAACGCGGGTAACTGAGGAAGGTTGGTAGGTGCCATTGATCTACAACAGAAAAATATGCAGAACACTTAAGACATGTATTCATAAAAGAGCAGGCATATTAAACGCTTTAATACTTATGCTCCCACTAGAACCAACATCCCTCCGATGGTTGCTAAGTGATTCAAGATCCTAAATAAGCAAGCCGACTAGTGAGCTTTAGCATCACGGCTAGTCGTCAAGTGATCTAGGTAGGCAACACCCTTCCAATCGTATCCAATACGACTCCTGTTAGTTGAGTGACATCACATGCCCCGGCTCCCAACCTATCTCGCCCCGAGCCACACAACCGTTGTGATGGACTCGTCTAGAATACCATGTGCTTCCTCTTGTACGAGTCCGACTCAAACCCACCTAATCGGAAAGAATTGGTAGCACCTCAATTTCATGAGCCCACTACCAAAAATGTCCGACTTGTGATGGTGCAGCACTGGCGGGGCGACCGACTAGACCTTCTTTGAGGGATTAAAATCTACCAACTATGTAATAGAGGTAAATAGAGACATAACAATAACACAAATAAAACATTTATAATGTGAAATGGTATGGCTCTCTTCATGGTGATCTCCATCTCCATGAAGCTTGCAAGTGGACTCGTGCCAACTCTTGTCACGTGCAATCTTGCTCCATGTAGCCGACTTGTACATCGACTTGCATGTCTTCCGTATTCTCCAACAAGCTACACTAGCTAGTAAATGAAAATTACATAGAGAATCCGACACGCAGGCCGGTATACAATAAAATGACAGCACCTAGGCTCCAGCCGGCTGACAAAATATGATACACAGATCATGTATGGATTACACACATCACATGCACATAAGACATACCATTCACAACTTCCTACAAAAACAAGTTATGCATAGATATGATATCTACCGGCGTTGTGAAACTCGTAACGACATCTAAGGCGCTACGACAGGGCAAAGCCGGCGGTCCCATCTCATCTGCATAGATACGATTTTGGAAAACGCAGATCTCATCTGCATTCCGATCATGGATTTCTTCATCGGATAAAATGATTTTACCCAAGTCTGATCCGTATTCCGATCCGATCAAACTCTTTGATCTTCGATCACCGCAACTGGATTTATGTGTCACTGTATACCCCGATGGCGGAAACCGACCGGTAGGGTTAAGTTGTTCCACGACCTTAGCAGTATGATCATGGAAACCCGATCATCCATTAACCCCGAGTACGATTGATCCAATCAACCTTGTACAAAACCGATCTATCTCATATAACGACCACCAAAACATCAATTAGATCACATCTAACGCTAACTACATATTACATATGTACGAATCTCGGGCCTAATACCAGGAGCTACCGCTCAGATACCACTGTTGGAACGCGTAGAGATAAACAAAACTTTTTCCTACGCAGTTCTTCCAAGACCTAGCCGAGGTAGAAGGCCACGAGTATTACCACTAGACACGCAGGTGCGGATTATCGATGCCGCGCCTCGGGGCACTGCAGTCCCACGATCCGATCCAACCGATCCGATTCCTCGAACGTCGAAGTGCTGAACGTACAGCACCTTTGCCGGTATCTACACGTACGAGGAGGAGCTCCGACGGCAGACTGCTAGGTCTGGTGCGACGGCTGGACTGAGTGGGGCTAGGGTTCCCAATGCATGGGAGTGGACTAACTTGCTCGCTGGGCAACCTGCGCCCCTCTTTATATAGCAAATGGTAGTGGGCTTCACAACACTTGTGGCCCATTCCCTCTGTGAGTCCGACTCACAAAATCAGTCCATTTCCGGTTCGGGTCCAGCCCGAACAATACTTGCTCCCGCTCTTAAGTGTGCGACCCTGCAGGCTCATGGCGACTTGGACACGATTGGAGTCCGACTCTGAATCGATCAATCGGTAGAGGCTCCTAGCAGAACGTGCCGACTCCCAAGTCCCATTGATTCATGACGACATACCTTTCAATGTGATATTCATCTTAGTCCCTTTTTCCTCACGATATACCTTGTCGAACTATAGGTGATTTATTGCTTCTCATTCGACCCAAGCTCTGCCTTTATAGCTGCCTTGTCACAGAACAACGTTTGACAGAACCTAAGTCGGTGATCCACAACTCGTATTGAGCGACAACCTCAGGTCTAAGGATTACATTGATTGAGACATGCAAATGACGACTTGCTCGTTGCATCTCAATGTGGGTCAGTCCGACTTGCTAAACTCTTTAGCCAAGTCCGTGAACGTTAGAATGACATCACCATGCCCATGACAAGTGGAACCGTGTCATTAGCCAACACTCACATTAGTCTAGGGTGTGTGTCCAGCACAACGTTAATGACCAAGGACAATTTAGTATAAACAACATGAATATATAGTTCCATAATCAAATCACATATTCAATGACATATATCAGATGTTCAAAACAAGGACGACTTAATAACTTTATGAATACAGTGGGAAATACATCATACATGATTGCCTCTAGGGCATATTCCCAACACTTCTACAAGAATAGAAGCGTGCGTAGACATCAAGCTCTTTTCTGGCGCTGTTGCCGGGGAGGTAAGTTAAAGGTACTCACATCCTATGTGAATGCTTGAAGTTATTTCCTTTTGATCCTGCAATTATATCTTTTTGTGCTTGTTTTCACTAGTTAGGCTTATTTTTACTCGCTTCTTGTTTTTATTTTTACTAGTAGTCTTAATGGAAAACAACAAAACTATGATAGAACTTTATAATATTTATCTTGAATTAGGACATGATGCTTTTGAAGAGAAAATTAAAAAAAAATGGAAGTTTGTTTGCATGATAGTGATAGCAATGTCATTAGCATTAATTATTTGGATACCATTATTTCTAGTACTATGGAAAATTCTAAGCTTTGGGAAGCTAGTTTTTACAAACTTTTTAATTTTCCAGCTTTAGAGAAAAAAATTGCTCTAATGATACTTTATCTCCCATATGTGATAAACCTAATGATGCTTGTGATATTTTAAATCCTCCTACTGAAATCATTCCTTTTAAAATACCCAAGAAAATTGTTGAAATTGTCATGGATAACCGTTATTTTGGAGATGGAACTGTCCATCCTAGTGATCACTTACACTTTATGCATGAATTATGCGAGTTATTCAAGTGTGCAGGTATCTCAACGGACCAAGTTAAGATGAGGCTATTCCTTTTGTCACTTGAGGACAAAGCAAGGGAGTGGTATAAACTACCAGATGATCCTCACCATTTGGAGTGGAAGGAACTTGAATCTCTCTTTTACTCTAAATTTTATCCTTCTCATGAACTATATTTAGATAGGAATTACATTTATAATTTTTGTCCTCATGATGTAGAAAGCATTGCGCCAGCTTGGGTAAGACTGAAAAAATTAATACTCAAATGTCCTAACCACGAGCTTCCCGAGGAAATAATTGTTACTAATTTTTATGCAAGGCTTTGAGGACATTGGAAGGATTATCTAGATGCCTGTTCAGAGGGTTCTTTTTGTAGTAAGAAGGTTGAAGCTAAGTGGGATCTTCTTGAGGGGATTCAAATTAATAGTGAAGATTGGAATAACAACAAAGGTAAAGAGTCAGGTATAAACTATGAGTATGATTGCATTAAGACTTTTGCTGAAACTGCTGATTTTCATGATCTTAATGCTAATATTCTCTTGATCCTCAAATAGATGTTGGTTGGTATAGATCCTTTGCTTCTTATCTTAATATTCCTAAAGTAAATTGGGATATATATCATGAACATTTAAAGACACTTGCATGGAAAATGAAATTGTTATTGATGATTGCAATAAACATGCTCAAACTTCTGAAAGTACTATTTCTTATAAGCATCTTAATTTTTGTGGAGCACTTAGACCTTGTGAAAAGAATCAAATTAAAGAAGAATATTGTATCCATCATAGGAATGAAAAAACTATAATGTGGAGCAGGGCTCTAGATGATCTTGGTGAAAGAGTTTGTGCCCTCTATCCTTTTATTTGTGAACTTTGCTATGAAGTGGGGTCATTTTAATTTCCAATGCTCAGGCCATGATAGTAGCCTTTCGAATCCTATGAGTACTGCAAGTTTGTATTGTGATGAAATGATCACCCCTAATGAGAATGATGAACTTACAATATTTTTAGGGTGCGAAGAGTTATTAAGAAAAACTTCTTTGATAGATATGAGTGCTTTTTATGTGAATCGTTGTCGTGGTGGTGTCACGGCAGATGCCATAGGATGGCTAAAGTTGTGGGGACGATGGACGCTGGAGGCGCTCGGGGAGGGATCACGCAGCGAATAGCCGCGTGAGATAAGAACCTAGCACTGCAGACAACAAGATCTACCCAGGTTCAGGGCCCTCGTGTGGAGGTAAAACCCCTACTCCTGCCTTTCTTTATGTGTATTAGTGTCTCACCGAGTAGCCACAGTACAGGTTTTGCCTACTACCGAGTAGCCACTCTTCTCTCTGAGGAGTTCTAGGTCAAGAATATGAACCGGTCTCTGGATCCCCCGCGCAGGAGGGGGCAGGGCACCTTATATACTGGCGCCCAGCCGGATACAGCCAACGGGGAAAAGTACAAACATATGTCGACATAGTGTGCACACTGCGCACTTCCGGCTTCCCGTTGACAGCTTTGGCTTCCTAATTTGTCTTGTGTGGAAAGTCGTTGTGCAAAACCAAGAAGCCGATCTGTTATCACTGCTGTGAACACAGAGTAGGCCCCCCTTATCTTGCGACGGTCTGCTGACACCCTGACGGGGGCAGGCACGCGCTCTGCAGATGAACAGTGCCGCAGTACGGACCCAGGATACGCGGGATCCTGTGTCAGAACGGCTCCTTTGACTTCTGGCCCGAGTAGGAAACCGCCATTTCTACTCGGGCCAATTCTTCTATTCGGAGGAAAGTAACTTCCTTGATTCTTCCTTCTGGTTATCAACATGTGCGACCAAATAGCAGCGACCGGGTAGCAAGTACCGGGTAGCCAGCTACTTGGCCAAACATCTCTTCTGACCTTGCCCTTAGCATATGTCTTTACCCTACTCGGGGGTAACCCCCGACAGTAGTCCCCGAAGCTGGTAGAGTCCTGCGAACTTGTTCGTTGGGCTCTTCCAGCTTAAAAACCAACCTTGTCTTTGAACTTTAGGATGCCGAGTAAAACCTCCGAGTAGCCTTTAATCTTGTCTTGGGTTTCTTCTCTCCCGAATAGAACCACTCCTCTTCTCTGTCGCCGAGTAAAAAGTCTTAGCGAAATCTCAAAACAAAATCTCTGCGTGCCAGAGCAAAATCTGGCTTTCCGCACTGCATCTGGACACGTGTCACGCTACCACACCCCCGACGCCTCGGTGGGATCTGACAGGCCACACGCCCAGTTTTCATGGCCTGGGCCCACTGGCCCGTTATGTCCCATCAAGCGCAGTAATTACCCACGATCACGTCGTGGGATCAATTGCGGCCGTTACGCGCGCGTCCTGCGCTGTGGGCGTTTCTAACCGGCCCACACACCCCACGCTGCACGATCTCTGTGCGTAACTGGTCCCACTACCTCCGATTGTAACGGCAACCCGAGGGGAGATATAAACACCCCCTCGGTAACTCCTTCTTCCCCTTCCTGCCTTCATTCTCCCTTTGCCCCTTCGTTTCTCCGCCGCCACCGAGCTCTTCGCCGTCGTGAATCTCACAGCGCCGAAGGGCCAGTCCTTTCCGCCAAATTCCACCAAATCACTATCAAATTTCCTCTCCTGCTCGATGGCTCGCGACGATGACGCCCGCGCCGGGTGGGCTGGATCCAACGTCACGGCAGACGAGTGCCAGTGGCTGGTGAACACCCGGCGAGTTCCTCCCGGCGTCCGCTGCCGGCATCCCGATGGCGAGCTCGTCCCCACTCTGGAGGCGGACGAGCACGTGGTGTTCCTTGCGCACTTCGCGCGGGGATTCGGGCTACCAGTATCAGGTTTCTTCCGCTCCTTCCTCAACCATTTCGGAATCCAGCCGCATCACCTGCCGCCGAATGCAATGGTGATGCTCGCATACCACGCCGTGGTGTGCGAGGCGTTCCTGGGCGTGCGGCCCACGCCGATGACCTGGGCGCGCTACTTCTATTTCAGGAAGCAGAGCAAGGCCAAGCCGGGTAGCACAGATAGCGGCCGCGGTATGACCGAGACCGGCAGCGCCATGATGGTGCAGCGCAGCGGGACCAACCATCCGCGCGTCAAGGGCCTCGACTCCGTGCGCAAATGGCAGAGAACCTTCTTCTACGTGAAGAACATCTCCGCCAAGGAAGGAGAGCCCCCCGTGGATCAGATCAATCTCCCTCGGTGGACCAATTTGACTCCTACCAGGCAGAATTGGGGGTAAAAGCCTCCGCTAGAAGGTGACATCAAGCAGATCAACATCCAGCTTGCCCAGCTTAAGGAACTGGGGCTCAAGGACGACGACCCCATCGCCTGCTGGATCTCCAGGCGAGTGCTCCCGCTGCAGCGCCGTGCGCACCTCATGTGCTACATGGGCGGCAACAGAGATTGCACTCGGACGACCACGTTCAAGCTCAGCAACGCGGATGTGGCCGTCTGGGCGCGCTCCATCATGAGCACCAGCCTCAGGGACAACTGGCAGTACGGCTTTGTGCCGTACAGCCGCACGAAGCCAATCAAGCGGGTTAGTACTTCTCATCTCGTTTCCTGCATATTGATTCCGAGTAGATAGCCTTCTTAGCTTGGTGTGCCTCGTATCCGCACTCTATGCCGAGTAGAACACTTAGCCGTATCTCTTTAGGCTTCATGTGTTTTATGTTTACACAATACGCCGAGTCGAACACTTGCTACTATCTGTTAGGCTTCATGTGCTTTGTGTTTGCACGCCTCGTTGAGTAGGACACTTACTCCATTATGCTTTGTGCTTGCATCCCATCCCGGGTAGAATCCCTTACGCTGCTTTAACTGATTCGTATTGCTTGCTTATATTTCCAGCGCCTTGCTCGCCAGCTCGCTGAGAGCGAGGAGCGCTTCGAGGACAACTGGCACAAGGATCGAAAGGAGGACGACGAGGTCTCCTACGACACCGCGGACACCCTCTGTACCCCTCACGCCGAACAGCCTGGTAAGCACCACGTTGATGCGTCCATTCGGGACTGGTCTGAGGACGATGGAGAAGGTGACTAAGCTCGCCTCTGTAGCTGCGGGTAGCACTATTTTCTCCTATTTCTTGCTTCTCAACTGTTCTTCTCTCCTACTCTGCAGAAGATGCTAATGCTGACGAGGAAGAGGATGAGGACGCCCTTGACGTCGATCCTGTTGCGGTTGCTGCTCCCACCACTCGGAAGAGGGCGGGTAGTGGTGCCCAGGAGCCCCCTGGCAAGAAGGCCAAGAAGGGCGTGAAGAAGGTCAAGCAGGTCTCCGGGCGACGGCCACCCCCTTCCCGCGCAGGGTAAGTTACTTTCTTCTAAGTTGCATTCCGCTGTTGCTGCTTCCCGGTTTCTTCCTTCCCTTCTTCTGTTTCTGAAACCCCTTTCCTGAACATCTTTTCTCTTCAGCGTCCCCTTGGACGCTGATGCTGCTGCCGCTCCCACCAAATCCAAGAAGAGATACGCCATCGACCTCGACGAACTCATCGATCTCTCTTATGAGGACGAGATCACGGCACGGGACAGGGCGCGTGCGCCCTCTCCCGTGAAGGGTGAAGACGAAGACGACACCAACGTCCAGGGCATGGACACTGGTACCCAGGACGCCGAGCAGGAGCAGCAGGCCCGCGCGGAACAACAAGCGCAGGATGCAGCTCACGACGAGAGACCCCCTTCTCCCCCAGCTGCCACAGCTGGGGAGAACACAGAATCAGCCACCGAGCATCTAGATCGTGCCTCCCTTGAGCAGCAGGAAGAGAACCAGGAACAACAGGACACTGATGCTGCTGCCCGAGATGACCCCGCGGCTCAGCCGCTGGTAGAAGGACAAGAAGACCTACTGCAAGACCCCGCTGCCAAGCAGCGGGTTGAGACACTTGAGGTGGAGGAGAACCTGCAGATCCACGCGCAGCCGGACGCTGCGCCGGGTAGCCAGCCCTTGGTGCCACCTACCCAGCAGGCCGCTCCACCTACCGCACCGAGCTCCTCCGCAGAGAAGACCAAGGCTGTGGCAAGCCCTTCAGCCAAGCAGAACACAACGAAAACTTCTTCCGATGCTACCGGCAAGAGGGATGCTGCCGAGAAGAAGGCCGCCCAGAAGAAAGCTGCTAAGAAACAAGCTGCCGAGAAGCAGGCTGCCCAGCCTGACGCCGCTGTCCGCAGGAATCCCCCGCGTGGCGCTGCACAAGATTCTACTGCGATGACGCCGCCTAAACCAGCTGCAAAGCCTGCCGCGAAGAGTGGGCAGCTCACCATCGGCGCTTTTGGCAGTGCCGCCGGCCCAGCCGCAGGGTCAAGGTCACAAGACCTGCCTTGCACCCGCCCTATATGGTGCAAATGGGCAAGCAATACGGCATCGGTCTGAACAAGACCGAGAAGCAGCTCGCTCTCACGAAAAGCAAACAGGCCCAGGCTGTGGATTCCAAGCTGCCGGCCAAGGACAAGGCCCTTTCAATCTTCTCGCGCGAGATCCAGGAGACCGAGGTGGTGTCCAAGGGGCTCGTGCAGATGATCGACCGGGTAGGCTTTATTGACGCTGAGTGGAATAGCGCGTTTCTTGGCAACGAGTCCTGGAATGGCCTGGCCTTGGGCAAGCTGGACCACTGGCGCACCGACTGGAATAAGGCGGACATGGGCTACAACCCCATGACCATCTCGTCCGCCACCAGCACTCTTGCCGCGAACCTGTTCATCCACCGCAAAGCTGCAGAGGACCTCGAGCAAACCTATGCGGTAAGTTTTGCTTGCCTACTCCGAGTTGCACTTTTCTTCTCTTCTATTCTTCTTCTTCTTCTTCTTCTTCTTATCCATCACCCAGTCCCCGAGATTTGGGCCGAGTAGACGGGTACTCAACCGAGTTGCCATCTTCTCGGGTCAAATCTTCAAAACATTGTCTAACTCCTTTTCTTTCTGCTTCTTAGAATAGCCTTTTGAAGAGGACGACCCTCTACCGGCATCTGCTCTGGAATCACAGTATTGCAAAAAGGCGCCTTGAGGCCCTAGAAGCAGAGCGTAAGAGTGATGCCGTGACGGAGAAAGAGGCCCTGGCTCGCACTCTTAAGATTTTCGAGATCGAGAGTAAGCTTTTAGCTACGCGGTTCATGCGTTTTGTGTTTACGCCCGCTTTTGCTTTCTGCTTTAACTGATTGTACTCGGCAGGCAAGTTTAAAGAAATGGCAGAGGAGCATAAGAACTGCCATGTTTTCATCACCAGCGCTCAAACCACGATTAAGAAGATGGAAGGTGAGTTGCCGTCTCTTCGGCTTGTCTTCCTTCTTTTGCTTTTTTCGCTACTCTGCCGACCTCGCTCCTCTCTCCACAGAAGACCACAAGAAGTTCATTGAGGAGCATCTTGACTGCCTCAAACACGCCGAGGTGCAGCAGCAATTGGAAAGCCAAGCCGTAGAGCTCAAGAGCCAACACACCACCGAGCTGGAGCCTTAAGGGCTGCCCTTCAGGACGCCCTTGACATAGCCGCCGAGAAGGACAAGATTGAGGCAGCAGCCAAGGCCAAGCAAAGGGCTCTCGAGCTGGAGTGCGAGACGCTGAAGACCAGCAACTCGGATCTCATGCTTCAGCTGGCCAACTTCCGCAAGGTTGAGGAGCGGCATGTCGCTGACGAAGAATCATGGAAAAGGAAGCTGCAGTCGCTACTCTGCGACCTAAACAGTAAGTGCCCACTTCTCTGCGCTTCGCTGTCTCCTTCTTCTTCTCTGTTGACCGATTTGCATCCCTTATCTGCTTTCTTTTCTAATCTTTTCTGATAGCATTTGCAGAAATTTTCCCCGACCTCTGCTCGTCTTGCAAGCCTGCTCTATCAAAGGCCCAAGAAATTCGAGTAGAGAAGGGACTTCCCATGGACACCAAAGCTTCAATTGAAGACAGCTTCACGAATATGCAGGGACAACTTCAGCGCCTTAAGGGCTTGGGCACAGACTTGACATCTACAGCCTTCAAGCTCCACGCTTTGTTCTGGCCCCAAGATCCTACTCCAGCAACCATCCGCGCGCTCGCCGAGAAGCTGAATGGCGTTAAAGCCGAGCTGAAGAAGTGGCGAGCATCCGGAGCTCGGGCAGGCGCTGACATGCTGCTCCTCTTCGTCTGCAGCTGGTATGAAAATCTTAACCTCAACACCATTCTCGAGATGAGGCAGGATTCGAAGTGGGAGAAGGATCCCGACTGCATGGCTCGCCGCCAGTTGGTCGCGTACAAGGTCGCCTCCTACGCGGATACTGCTCGCTTCATCGACGGCCTCACCGAGCCTGACACGGATGTGGAAGGCGAGGGCGAAGACGAGGATGATGACGAGGAGGCGACTGATTTAGAAGGCTTGAGTTGCTTCGAAGACACCGATGACAAGTCCGGGAAGGGAAAGGGCGCGGTCGTCGCGAGTAGCGACGATGAAGCCGAAAGCGAGAAGATGACTATCGACACCGCGGCACTTGAGTTCGGCTCTTCATCAGGCGCGGCCCTCGACGACACGGCGCTACTCCGCACCCAATCTGCTGCCTCTACTTCGGCGACGGACCTCGTCTCGGTGGCCACAGCCACCTCTGATCAGGCTACCACCAACCCTGAAGCGGACGCCGCGAAGACTGATGTCGCCAACGCGGAAGCTGACGCTGCCAAGGCCAACTCCGAAGCTGATGCCGCCAAGGCCAACACTGAAAATGCTGCTACCTCCACCTGATTATGTCCTGCAACACTTATGCTCGAGATTTTTATCAGATCCCCGGGATGCCGGGTGCAAATGTATCGAAACAATTATCCTTTCCTTTGCTACTCATTTTTATTTTCATTTGATGTTTTCAACTTAGTAACTTGAGCAGCCTTGGCTCGATGCCGGGTTGCGTTATCATGCGAGGCCCCGAGTTGCATTTCTCATTCACTCTTCCTTTTTATCTCAGCTCTTACCCGCAACTTGTTGCTTTTTTGGTATTCGAGTCACAAGAGTTCAAAGTTGGAGTTTCAAATACTTAGCCACTTAGAAAAATCCATGGTAACGCTACTCGCCATATAGCCGAAAAAAGGTTAACAAAAAACGGTAGTAAAGGACACCCTACTCGGTTCCTGCACTCTTTCTTTCCTTAGTAATTTTTCTTGTGATCATTGACCTTTAGCTTGTTCTCTTGCTTGCCATGAAGCCGGGTTTCGGACAGCAGCTGAGTCGAAGAGTTGGCACGTGGGTTTAAACACAATACTAAATGCACTTATGAAATTTGAAGCAGAGCAACCGAGTAGACCAAAGTGACGCCGAGTAGAAACACACAGAGCAATTTTGGACGAGGGCAGTCCCCGAGTTCAATTTCAGATTGCAGAGTAGGAATTTAACTCGGATAAGAGAGTACATACACATTTTTGCTCACGAATGAAAGCGACGAAGTAGAGCTACACTCCAGGGGCGCTTAGATTCCTCTCCAGCTTTATCCGCCCTGTTCTCCTGTGATGGACGCACGTCCACGAGATAATAGGCATCATTGTGCAGAGCCTTGATCACAATGAATGGCCCTTCCCACGGAGGGGACAGTTTGTGCATCCCGGTTGTGCGTTGCACAAGCCTAAGGACCATGTCCCCTTCTCGGAAAACCCTTGGGCTCACTTTCGGCTATGATAACGCCTCAAGTTTTGCTGATAAACAACTGAACGTGACAGAGTAAGCTCTCTTGCTTCTTCTAGCAGGTCAACGTCATCTTCTCGAGCTTCTCTCGCCTCCACCTCAGTGTAGAGGGTTACTCGGGGGGAGTCATGCTCTAGGTCTATTGGCAACACGGCCTCAGCCTGTATACCAAGACGAATGGCGTGTAGCCGGTTGACCGGTTAGGGGTAGTCCTTAGACTCCACAACACCGCTGGCAACTCGTCTAGCCAACACCCAGGTGTTTTCAGTAACGGCTCAATCAGCCTTGTCTTTATGCCTGCCAGCACCATGCCATTTGCTCTTTCAACTTGTCCATTGGAGGCGGGATGCACGACAGATGCAACATCTAGTCGGATATGCTTATCTCTGCAGAATCGCACCATTGCCCCTTCAGCAAAATTTGTGCCGTTACTCGTGATGATGCTGTGCGGGTAGCCGTATCTCAGGATCACATCCTTCAGGAACTTCACGGCAGTGGCTCCGTCACACTTCCGAATAGGCTTCACTTCAATCCACTTGGTGAATTTGTTAACCATGACCAAAATGTGAGTCATGTTGCCTCTAGCCGGCTTGAATGGGCCAACCATATCCAAGCACCAAACAGCAAAGGGCCAAGTGATGGGAATGGTTTTCAACTCGGAAGCAGGCATGTGGATCTTACTCGCGAACATCTGGCAGCCGTTGCACTTTCTCACGATATCTTCAGCTTGTTGCAGAGCGGTGAGCCAGTAGAAGCCATGCCGGAAAGCCTTCTTGATCAGAGCCCGAGACGAGGCGTGATGCCCGCATTCTCCTTGATGTATTTCCAATAGAATTTCTTGTCCTTCTTCTGGTTCCACACAGCGTTGCAGCACGCCGGTAGGACTTCTTTTGTGCAGCACATCTCTGAATATTGTGTAGCCCTTGGATCTTCTTTGAATCTGCCTTGCGGTCACCTCATCCTCTGGCAGGGTACCGTCCTTTAGAAAGGATAATATGGGCACGGCCCAACTCGGTGTCTCCCGTGTGGGAAACACTGGTTTGTCCACTTCCATTAGAACATGTACCACTGACTGCTCTTTAGAGTTGGGAGCACTTCTTTGAAGTCCTGGTCGATTGGCAAGAACTTCCTCAATGAATGCGACAGTCCCCGGGTTGAGAGGGGCAGTCCCCGAGTAGGGAGTGGCAGTCCTCGAGTAAGGAGCGGCAGTCCCCGGGTTCTCTGTTGCATTCTCCCAGTCAATCTCCATTGGAACAGCTTCTTCATTTGGCAGGGAAGGGACGAAAATAGACTCCGAGTTGGGGGATGGCTTGATGGATGGCTTTCTCAAATGCTCCAAGGCAATCACTGCCGGGATGTATTTCCGAGAAGACCCCAACTTGGACAGCTCATCTGTTGCTTCATTCTCTGCTCGGTGGATGTGCTGGAACTCGCATCCTTCAAAGAATCCCGTCATAGTTTGCACCAAGAAACGATATGATGCCATGTTGGCATCTAGAGTGTCCCAAGTGCCAGAAACTTGCTGCACCACCAAATCCGAGTCGCCATAGCATATGATGCGCTGCACACCAACCTCCTTCGCTACCTTCAGGCCATGCACCACGGCTTCGTACTCTGCAACATTGTTGGATGCCTTGAAATGAATCTGCAGTACATACTTGAGCTGATCCCACTTAGGTGACGTAAGCACTACGCCAGCACCAAGGCCTTCCTTCATCTTGGAGCCATCGAAATGCATTTTCCAGTAATTTGATACTGGAGCAGGAGGTTCGTATTGCACCTCAGCCCAATCTACGAGAAACTCCGCCAGAATCTGAGACTTGACGGCTTCTCTTCTCGCATTCGCGGGAGCGTACGCGGCCAGCTCTATTGCCCACTTGGCTACTCTGCCACTTGCTTCCTTGTTGCCCATGATATCCGAAATGGGAGCAGAGCTCACCACAATGATAGGATGCTCTTGAAAATAGTGCTTCAGCTTCTTGGCGCCCAAGTACACGCCATAAGTCATCTTCTGGTAGTGCGGGTAGTTCTGCTTGGAGCTGGATAGCACCTCACTGAGATAATACACTGGCCGCTGCACACTTTTGCCTTCCTCTTCTCGCTCCACCACAATTACCACACTGACTACTCGGTTGGTAGCGGCAATGTACAGCAGCATTGGCTCTTTGGGTAGCGGACTAGCCAAGATGGGAGCGCTACCCAGCATTGCCTTCAGCTCATTGAACGCCACATCCGCTTGCAGCGTCCAGACGAACTTGTCGCTTTTCTTCATCAATTGGTACAACGGCAGGGCCTTCTCGCCCATTCTGCCCAAGAAGCGACTCAGAGATGCCAAGCAACCGGTGAATTTTTGCACATCCTTCAGGGATCTCGGCAAAGACATGCTCTCAATAGCTTTTATCTTTGAAGGATTGGCTTCAATGCCCCGACTGGACACCAAGAAGCCGAGTAGCTTGCCAGCCGGGACGCCAAAGGTGCATTTACTCGGGTTCAGCTTCATTTTATACTTGCGCAAATTGGCAAAGGTTTCCTCAAGATCGGCGAGCAGAGTATGTGTTTTATTCGTTTTGATGACAATGTCATCTACGTACACCTGCACATTCTTGCCGAGTTGATCGTGCAAGCATTTCTGCATGCATCTCTGATAAGTAGCACTCGCATTCCACAACCCGAAACACATGACACGATAGCAATAAGCCCCATACGGGGTAATGAAAGCAGTCTTTATTTGATCAGCAGGGTTGAGAGATATCTGATGAAAGCCAGAGTAGGCATCTATAAAAGACAAAAGCTCACAACCAGCAGTGGAATCGATCACCTGATCGATGCGAGGTAGTGGAAAAGGATCCTTGGGGCAGGCCTTGTTCAGGTCAGTGTAGTCGACGCACATGCGCCAAGCGGTAGCGGCCTTAGGATCTTCCTTCTTCTTCTCGACCATGACCGGGTTGGCTAGCCAATCCGGATGCAGCACCTCCATGATGAAATTGCTAACTAGCAACTTGGTGATCTGATCACCGATAGCTTTCCTTCTCTCATCTCCAAAGTGGCGCATAGCCTGCTTCACTGGTTTGGCGTCAGGACGCACATGTAGCGAGTGCTCAACCAACTCCCTCGGGACACCTGGCAGATCTTCATTGGACCAGGCGAACACGTCCCGATTCTCACGGAGGAAGTGGATGAGCTCGCTTTCCTATTTCTCCGCCAACCCGGAGCCAATGATGGCCACACGGTCAGGGAACTCAGGGTCCACCTGGACCTTCTTTGTCTCCTGGGATGCCTGGAACGCGGTCCCCTGCTGGGAGCTTGGCATCCCGGGCGCAACACCTTGTGCTGCCTGCGCCATAGCCACCACTTCATGTATCTTTTTCTTCTCGGCAGCAATCACCATCGACTCCGCCAACTGGGAACCAGCTGAGGCACACTCCAAGGACTTCTTGTAATCACCAGAAATGGTAATTACGCCATTGGGACCAGGGATCTTCATCTTCAGATATGCAGTGTGAGAAGAAGCCATGAACTTTCTCAAAGCAGGCCTGCCAAGTAGCGCATGATAAGGGCTCTGGTGATCCACCACCTCGAACTGCAGCCTCTCCGTGCGGAAGTTCTCCCTGGTACCGAATAGAAAGTCTATCCACACTCGGCCCATTGGAGAACAAGAAATTCCCGGCACAATGCCATGGAAGGTGGTCTTGCTGGGTAGCAGCATGTTCTCGGCAATCCCGAGCTTCTCAAGCGTGTCCTTGTACACAATGTTGATGTTGCTGCCATTGTCGATCAGTACCTTGCTGAACCTCACATTCTTCTCAGGACCCAAGAAAGTAGGGTCCAGCACCAAGGCGTAGCTACCCGGGTTGGGCATCACCTTAGGATGATCTGCTCTGGACCACGTGATCTCTTGGTTGCACCAGTGCATGTAGTGAGGGACAGCGGGGATCACAGCATTGACCTCCATGGCACGCCTGTGCTGCGATTGCTTGTCGACGGGCTCAGAAGTGAAGATCATGTAGCTCTCGTGGTGCTCTTGGTACTGGTTGCGGCCTCCGTCATCATTGTTACCGTTGTTGTTGCCCTGGTAGTTGTTGTTGTTGCCTCTGTTGTTGTTGCGGTTGCGGTTGTTGTTGTTGTTGTTGCGGTAGCCCTCATTATTGAAGTAGCGGTTGGCTCCTAAAGCCACCTGGTTCACGTTTTCTCTTCTCGGAAATGCTGGCGGCCGAGCTGCGGGTGCGCGAGCAGGCTGCACATTGGCATTCGCAGCTGGCAGAGGGGGAGGAGGAGGCAAGCCTTCATTCCTGATCAGATCCCACCACTCGCATTGCCGGGTAGTGTGGTTGGCAGGCCTCGAGGGGTGTTGAGTATGGAAACTGCATGGGCCGTCCTCATGTCGTCGAAGACAAACTTCTTGGCCGGTTCCGAGTTGCCGCTACCCGGCTGAGGAGCACGGTACGACTTCTTGTTGCCTTGGCCCTGATTCTGGTTCTGCCCGTACTGGGCTCCAGCAGGTTTTTGCCTTTGGCTACTCCCAGCTCCGACAGCCACTGCATTCACCTCCTCAGGGTCGTACCGAGTATCAATCCGGTCACCTCTGCGCTTGTTGCGGAACTCATTGCGCTTGTTGCTGTTGAAGTTTCTTCTCGGCTCGGAGGAGTCCATCAGGGGCTGAGAAGGGTCAAAGAGTGCGTACTGATCCGCAATCTTGATGGTCTCCGCCAGAGTGTTGGGCATCTCCCTCTGCAATCTTTGCCACAACATGCTGCCATGTCTGCAACCCTGCGCAAACCAAGTGATAGCCTGCGCCTCGTTCACACCCTCACAGGTGTTCCTCAATGTGCTCCACCGAGTAAGATACTCGCGGTCCGTCTCGTCTTCCCGCTGCTTGCAAGCGGACAACTGCTGCGGCCCATTCGGCCTCTTGTAAGTGCTGGTGAAGTTGCTGATGAAGGCCTCCGAGAAATCCAGCCAGCAATTGATGCTGTTCTTGGGCAAGTTGTTGAGCCAAGTGCGAGCTGGGCCTTCAAGCATTTGCGGCACGTACCGCACTGCCCATCTCCGGTTGCCGTTCGCGATATGAACCGCGGTGACATAGTCATTGAGCCAATCTTCCGGCTTGGTGCTGCCATTGTAACTTTTGGTGCCTCTAGCAAGCTGGAAGTTCTTCACGGACGGTTCGTTCATGATGCGCGGACCAAAGCATTCTTGGTCAGGCGGCCCCGTGTTCTCGAGTCTTGCGGACAGACTGATTCTGTCCAGCTTGTACCTGGCATCCGTGGGTTCCAGCACACGCTCACCCACGCGATCCGTGATGTCATAGCCGGCTAGCGCCATAGCCGAGTTGCCATCATCATACCTGTCCGCCTCCATAGCCGCCGGCTGCTCCACAGGGTTGGCGACTGGCGCCACCGCACGCGGCTGCTGCCTCTGCCGAGTAGGCTGAGCACCATGATGCCGAGAAGAGCCAGGACGGCCTCCATCCTGTGTTTGGCTTTGAGCCTTATGGGCTTGAAAGCCTGCTCCTGCAGCGTTGTGTTTTTGACCGGACTGCCGCGGCACAGCGAGCTGTTTCGCGGCGGCAGGCGGGTCGTACACCCACATCTGCCTATCTTTGCCTAAGTGCCCACTCCGGCTCTTCTCACGGCTGGGATGCGGCGATGAGGCCTGATCAGTGGATCTGACCACGTGCGAGTGCACCACCTGAGAAGCTCCAGCACCCGGATTGGCTTTCCGGAACTCCTCGTTCTGCCTAGCAGCCTCTAGCACTAGCTCATTGAGCCTCTCTTGCTGCCTAGCGCGCGCGTCGCCATCGAGATGCGGCAACTCGGCAGCTACAGCCTCAGCGGCCCTAAGCGTTTTGGCGGGGGTGCTGTATCTGGGCCTGGTGGAGGTGTTTGCGGTGACGGACTGGCTAGGAGCCTCTACAACTGTTGCCATCTCGGCGCCTAAGTTGCGACGCGTAGCACCTACTTTGCTAGCCCTCCTAGCGACTGGCGTAAAACCGTGAGCCTTGTTGTACTCGTTCTGATCTAGGCGAAGCTCTAGCCTAATCCTCTCCAACTCCGCCTGCTCAGCGAGCAGCTCCTGGCGCTGCCGGTCGAGCTGCGCCTTCATGGTCAAGAGCTCAAGATCAGTGGGAGGCGGCATACCCGTCCGCGCAGCAGACGCAGGTATTGTCGGAGTAGTGGAGAGGGTGAGGTTGCAGTCCTTCTCGTAGGGCTTGTGGGTCTTCCCGCCAGCACTCGTGCCAGCGTGATCCTCGATGACGCCCGCGGCGGCAGCCGCGCCCTTTCCAGCGTCACCAGCTAGGCCAGCCACCATCACCTCCATGCTGTCCGCAGAACGACATATCGGCCCTCCGCGGGCAGCGATCACAGCAGGAGGATCCTCCGCGACCAGCACCTCCTCCGGGAACTCGCGGACGACGACGGTAGCGACGTAGACAAGGTGCGAGCCGAGAAAGAGCACCGTGCCGCCTTCCGGCATGGCCTTGCCGCCGAAATCGCCGGCGTTGTCGCTGACAAAGTCGAAGGAGCCGAATCTGTGGACCAGGCCACAGACTACGCGCTCTCCAGTAGCAGAAGTAGATCCCGTCCGAACGGAAACTCCAGCCAGCGCCGCTGGTTGCCCCACGGTGGGCGCCAACTGTCGTGGTGGTGTCACGGCAGATGCCATAGGATGGCTAAAGTTGTGGGGACGATGGACGCTGGAGCCGCTCGGGGAGGGATCACGCAACGAATAGCCGCGTGAGATAAGAACCTAGCACTGCAGACAACAAGATCTACCCAGGTTCAGGGCCCTCGTGTGGAGGTAAAACCCCTACTCCTGCCTTTCTTTCTGTGTATTAGTGTCTCACCGAGTAGCCACAGTACAGGTTTTGCCTACTACCGAGTAGCCACTCTTCTCTCTGAGGAGTTCTAGGTCAAGAATATGAACCGGTCTCTGGATCCCCCGCGCAGGAGGGGGCAGGGCACCTTATATACTGGCGCCCAGCCGGATATAGCCAACGGGGAAAAGTACAAACAAATGTCGACATAGTGTGCACACTGCGCACTTCCGGCTTCCCGCTGACAGCTTTGGCTTCCTAATTTGTCTTGTGTGGAAAGTCGTTGTGCAAAACCAAGAAGCCGATCTGTTATCACTGCTGTGAACACAGAGTAGGCCCCCCTTATCCTGCGACGGTCCGCTGACACCCTGACGGGGGCAGGCACGCGCTCTGCAGATGAACAGTGCCGCAGTACGGACCCAGGATACGCGGGATCCTGTGTCAGAACGGCTCCTTTGACTTCTGGCCCGAGTAGGAAACCGCCATTTCTACTCGGGCCAATTCTTCTATTCGGAGGAAAGTAACTTCCTTGATTCTTCCTTCTGGTTATCAACATGTGCGACCGAATAGCAGCGACCGGGTAGCAAGTACCGGGTAGCCAGCTACTCGGCCAAACATTTCTTCTGACCTTGCCCTTAGCATATGTCTTTACCCTACTTGGGGGTAACCCCCCGACAATCGTGGCTTGCAAGGATGACATCTTTATTGTGTTGATAGTTGCCATGCAAATACTTACATACAAAATATTATAAAGGAGGAGACTTTACCAAAATATGACAGGACTAATATGTGTTTTGTTCTTATTAATGAAGAGGAGAAATCCTCCAAAGTTCTTTATATTGTTTCTGATAATAAACCGGGGTATGTGGAGAAGCTCCCTTTTAAGCCTCTCCCTCCTAAAGAGGGCAAGAAGAGGAGGAAGAAGAAGAGGAGGAGTAAAAAGAGAGAGGTAACGGTATCTCCCCCTAAGCATGTTTCTCCCATTATAGTTTTTGATTAGTCTGAACTCGATGATCTTCCTATGCATGTCATTTATGAAAGTGATCATGATTGGGAGAAACACACTACTTTTTATATTGAAAATTTGTTTGGTACCAATTCCGAAAATGATGACAATAAACCATGTACTATTAGTACCATCCATGTTTCTTCCAATGATGATATAGAAAGCTCTAAACTTGTGGATGATGTGTTTAAAAACCCCTTTGCTATTAATAATTATATGCTTGATACATCTCCACCTAGTAAAAATGATGATATGTTTACAAATGAACGCATTTTGGAAGACAACTATTTTATTGCTTATGATGATACTATGCCTCTAATGGATGATGATTGCAATGATGAATATGATGTTTTTAGTCCATCTACTATTGAGAAGAAAATTAATTATGATTTCAATATGCCTCCAGTCTTTGATAATTATTATAAAGAAAGTTATAACATAGGTTATAATTACAATCATCCTCATGAAACTTGCCATAGTTATGGTGGGATTACCCAAAACCATCTCTTTAATATGCAACTTGTCTATCATTTTCGAGTTCTTTATGATAATCCTACTCCCTTTGTTATTAATAATAATGACTGTTCTTATGTGGAGAGTAATAATTCTATTATGCATGTGGCCCATGATAAGAATGTTTCATGTGACAGTTATATTATTAATTTTATTCATGATGCTACTGAAAGTTATGATGAGAGAGGGAAACATGGTTTTATGCATCTCAACGATATTAATTTTCCTCTCTTTATGTTGAAATTTTTGAAGTTGCACTTATTTTGCTTTCCTATGCTTGTTGCTTTGTGTTTTCATGACTTGTTTTTCGGCAAGATTTTTTTTTCATACAAAGTGGGTTAGACTTAAATGTGTTTTATATATGCTTCTTGATGCTCTCTTATTGCGCTTCAACTCTTATTCTTATGTGAGCATCTTTTAAAAATATAGTGCCTAGCTGAAAGGCGTTACAGAAAAGCGCTACCGTGACACAACCCGTTTTATTTCTCTGTTTTCATTCAGTTTTTCTTTGTTTTATATTGTGTGCTTTGCACCTGGGTGTTTTCTATTTCCTTAGAAAACCCGCTGTATCTTTTTTGTGTGTGTTTTTGTTGAGCCAAGTAAAGCCTCTAATGGAAAGTTGACACTATATTTTGGATTTCTGCGCAGAAAACAGATTTCTTCTGTCCAGCTATCGAACGAACCTGATGCTTTTAGATGGAAGCTCACTTCGTCCGGAACCTTCTCGGCTAAGTCGTTTTATACTGACCTTATGAACGGACATACGATATTTTTGCGTAAATATCTATGGAAATTACAAGTTTCTTTAAAGATTAAGATCTTCTTATGGTTTCTGAATAGAAAAGTAATTTTGACCAAAGATAATGTTGTGAAGAGACGATGAATGGGTTCAAAGAAATGTATGTTTTGCGATAGTGATGAGACTATACAAAATCTATTTCTTTCTTGTCCTTTTGTCATGAATATTTGGAGACTACTTCACTTTACTTATAATATCTCACCATCCACTTCCATTGCGAATTTGTTTGAGGGTTGGATGAATGGGATTGATAAGAATATTAAGAAGCGTATACGTATAGGTGTATCGGCGTTTCTTTGGGCAACATGGAATTGCCGTAATGATCTTGTTTTTAACAATGTTCAAACTCCTCACTTCTTACAGGTGGTCAACAGAGCGGTAAACTGGATTCAGATGTGGTCTCTTCTGCTACCTATCGATCAGCGGTGTCATTTGGATTCTGCATGTACTCGAATGACGGCGGTCGTTCGGGCTATCTTCAGCCAGTATGGGTGGCATAATCTCAGGCGTCTTGATGGATAGGTCGTACATTTTTATCTGGCTGATATTCACCTTCACTTTGTGTTATCCATGATTGTAATTCTCTTTTTTGGCGAAGATACGTTGTACTTGTGAGATGATATTTTTTAATGAGAACAAGGCTGTGTGCATCAAGCTGATGCATAGACCGGGGCTTTGCTCCCATTTCTAAAAAGAACCAGTGAAGTGATTTTTCAGGAGAATCAAAGCAACTACTTTGTTGACTCAATTAGGCAGTACGTACTAATCTAAGCGGGGCCCTCGGACCTTTTGTCTGGTTTGTTCTCCACACGCTACGACGTCTATGGCAGGGAACGATTTTCATAAGAATGAAACAAATTTTCTGGTATATATCAACTGATCCGTCCGTCCTCCTACGTGTACTGATGTGCACACCAGCCTACATATACTTGGGGCCAGTCATGTGTAGCTACCGTGCAAGCTAGCTAGGCTGACGTAGAATTCTATCTGTCATCGGTGGCATGCATGCCATGGCTTGGTACGCATAGTCCGACAAATGCACAATTAGGTAAGCCCGCTCAATTCCCACTTAGTACTCACTCCGTTTCTTTTTAGTGAGCGTATTAAAATTGTATTAAGTCAAACGTTGCAAAGTTTGACCAACTTTATATAATAAAATATTAATATTTATAATGCCAAGCTCGTATAATACGAAAGTATATTAGATTGTGAATTATATGATATTGATTTCATATTATGAATATTAATATGTTTCACTATAAAATTGGTCAAACTTTAGTAAGTTTGACTTAAGACAATCCTAATACGCTCACTAAAAAGAAACGGAGGGAGTATAATAATAATTGACTAATAAAACAAATGAATTATCTGTTTCAGTTTCTTCCTCGTCACCCGGGACAGGAATTCGACCAATCATCGAGGAAGCGCACTGTCATTTTTACTGAAATAGAGACTTGGGGGTCCCTTTGGGCACCTCCTGGCTGTTCAGTTGATGTCCAATCACATCCACCAAAAATAAATCATATGTTTATCGATGTTTTTTCACTTAAAATATTCTATAACCTGCCTTTGTTCTTTCTAATTTGTATGGCCACACATCCAAATAGTTTCAAACTTGAATCCACCATGAAGTGTTGCAAACATTTTCAGGCTATATGGTATTGATCACCAGTTTATGTTCTTCTTAGGATGGGAGCGCTTGTGTTTGTTGGGTTGTTTCGATTATGTAAAAGTGACTAGGATTTAACAGCAAGATTTTCTTCTCTTGTGCAGTTCACATACCTGTGTACAAGTCTACTCTGCTCATGGTCACACCTGCAACGCATCAAGTATCAAGACCTGTTTATTTATGGAGATGTCTACAAGGTTCGAGACTATGACATGGGATATTTTTATCCAACATGGGTAACCACGTCATCTACGGATTGCTTATCCATCGCTTTAGGCGTTCTACTCATTTTGCTGTTACCAACTTTTTGCCGCTGTGTGCATCCTTGTTACTTTGTGGCATGCAACAGTAATAAAATGCCCTTTATCTGAAAAATTAAAAATATTTCAGTTAACGAGTTTGAATACATATTTATTTTTTGGTAATTTTGCTGTTTTGGGTGTGGTAGAACAAAATTATTAATTTAAATGAGCTATTTTAAATTATAGTTTACAGTTGTTTTAAGCAGCGGCCTGCTCAATGGATTATCATTTTGTCATTATTAGCCAACCCCCATGATCGAGACGACGACCAATGAGGTACAGACTTAGCTGGTGTACTGATCTAGAAAGATGCCCGTCTATATAATAAACCATCGATGTCCAGCATCTTGGAGTACATAACTGTTAAGAATCTAGGCAATTTACAGATTAAATTAATCCAAGTATAAATCACGAGCATGACGTAAACATACTGATAATTAATCATATTCATGCATACTAGATTGACAGTAGACACATCAACGCAAACTACTAGTATCGCACACATGGAAATAATAAGGGCAGGGATAAACATGTTATACCCTGCGACCGGCCAGTTGGCAGTAGACGTAGCAGTGGCGGCAGCCGCGGCGGCGGCAGCAGCAGCAGTGGCGGCCTCAGCAGCAGCAGCGGCCTCGGTGGCAGCAGCGGCGGCAGCAGCAGCTCGTTCGGCTTCGGTGACCATGCTGATGATGAGGACGATGAGGTAGTAGTCGAAATAGACGTACGGCAGCGAGCAGTCGCGTAGGAGACGCTCCCCAAAAACCTAATCGCCCCTCTCCCGTACAGGATCTGGAGAGGCGGGGTTTTGGAGGCCTGCTCTCCCGTCGGCCGTGTACGCGGTAGACGGGATGGGATCACCGGAGACAGCAACAGAGAGAGGAACGACGGTGGGTGCAGAGCGTATGAGTTGTGTGTTTGTGTCCGCCCCTGCGCCCTCAATATATAGGCACAACCGGGTAGGAGAACGGTCAACTCACAAATTAATTTGGCGTTTACTACAGCCGTTACCACGTAATCAATGCGCCGTTTTACTGAGCGCGGTTACCACGTGATCAATGCGGCGTTTTACTGCGCGCGGCTGTTACCAAAATAAATGTGATACAATAGACAGCAATCAATATGACGTCTCATATTATTGACGTGTCTGTTGACTCTCCGTTTCAAACTGCCAAAATAAAGGCATCGGCTCGGCTCATTCCGCAACCCGCGGTGCGTCGTGACGTGTCGTGACGAGGCGAGGCGTGGCGAGGCGGGCGACGGAGGAGGAGGAGCGCGCGTGTGGAACACCTCCACTACTCCTCTCTCTTCATACCAACTCACACTAGTGGGGAGAGAGCTCACCTTATAAACTGGTGCAAAACTCTCCCAACTAGCAACGTGGGACTAAACTCCCACCATTTGAGATGGCAGCATGGGCCTTTGGGATTAAATGGAAATTGTCTAATGGGCCTGCAAGCCCATCCTAATTTCAGCAATCCCCCACCAGATCCCGAGGACCCATGGTGTCGTCCTCTGTTCCATTCACTGTTTTTATATACCGGCATTTTTAGTGGAGACCCGTTAGGGTTGAACATCCACCTAGAACAAGTAGCTATACTACATCACAACTGAACAATGGACTATGCCTTGAATTGTCAGTTTGGCGTAAAATAGTTTCACTAAATGTCTTGCCAGTACTAGGCTGCCGAAGGCTGACCCCTCGGGTGGAGCATATTAGTTATACTCCTGGCCTATTCATGAACTTATTAGAGATCACCCAATCTCATAGACTGTGACCAGCAGTCAGGATCATATAGGTTTGTTCCTTCAAAGATCGCTCTGTAGGATAGCATTTTGCTTATATGTGACGCCCCGGGATCGGGCACTATGCAGATTTCAGCATTCCCGCCAAATCCGCATAATAACCGATTCCAGGTTGCCACTTGTGATAACATTACAACAGTTCACGAATAATCCACAACAACAACAGAAAGGATATATACAAGAGGACTCAAACGAGTCAAGGATACAACTGATACAATACAAAGATCCAAATAACAGCGGAAGAAACCACATAGCGTCCGGCTACGGACAAGATACAAATTGGACTAAGAGTCCTGAAGATAACCGAAGGCGTCCAATCCCTGCCCAGGCCAAGCCGGAGGGATTCCCAAGCTAACGTCGTCAGACTTCATACCTGTTGACTGCAAGTTGGAATTTGCAGCCACGAAAGAGATTCGTGGGTCAGTACGGTTAAGTACTGGCAAGTGGATAAACCATACTCACAAGATACCGGCTTAGCCAGTCATCACAAGATACAAATACTTTAGGATCAACGGAAAGGAAGGGGGTTATTGCAAATAAGCGACAACAGGCTGCACTAACCAACTACAGGGAGATACTACAACTTCCGGCTAACAGAAAGAAGATAAGATCGAGTATCGTAACCAACTGAAAGTAACTCCAAACAAACCCATCCTGGATCTCGCCTCTTATCCGAAGAAGCAATCCGAGGATAACTCACACAGTTGGATTAATGAATAATGGATCAGGTTGTTGTGTCAATAAGACTATTACTAGTCAAGTTATTATCATTAGGTGTAAGTTGTCTGAGTACTTGTTAGCCAGTACTTTCACCAAGTCGTCACATAACCGCGGACAACACGGCTTCTCGAGAAGATTTATCCCTGCAGGGTGTGCTCCAGTACCCGTACACACTCAAGCCACCAACTAAAACTCAGGTTGGCTTGACACGACCCAAACCATCTCTACAACCCATACTAGGAGCCACGGAGCTATAAGGTCCCGGCCAGTCCGCTAAGCGCAGGGGTGAAAACCACACCCCCCGGCACCACAGGCCTCGCCCTATATGCATCATCATCATCATCAGTAACCATGGGTGATCAACCCATTATGCAAGGAGCAAATGGAACACCCGAACTAAGTGTGGCTCTTCGGACAAGCTGCAGATCAGGTCTAAGTCGAGGGGGGTCCCATACTACCACCCGGATGCGGTGAGCACGCTCATCATGGATCAGTAGACAAGACCCTTTTCCTATTAGGGTCGACACTAGCAGGCCTCAAAACCACTTAGGGCCTCCTGCCGGTGCCTTATCAGCATATTATTAATAACAGGTTGATTGATTAACATCGAGCCCCCAGAACATAATGAAGTAATAACAGAAAGTAACGGGTAACAGACTCGAGCAAAGCAACCTAAGCATGCTAGTAAGACACGGGCACAAGCAATGGTTATAGGTGTGGAGGTGAGGCAATATCAGGGTTAAAGGGTTCATGTGATAGGTTCGTAACAGAAACAACTACTACTAAGGCTAGCAGAAAAGAACAACGGCAAGAATTGGTAACAAGTGATGAAAGGCAGCCATATGGCAACAAGTGAGTATACTTGCCTGAGATCCCGCAAGGTAGCAGAACTTGTCGTTGCTCACATCATCTCAACGTCCTATCCGGGAAGAAGCAATGAACCTCGAACAAACACCGGATGCAACAATTACTACTACGGCAAAAGATCCAGCATGATTCTATTTTATATGCATGACATGGCAAGATGCAACAGGGGGAACAACTTAAGCAATTTAATCGGAACCGGAGTCCGGAGAAATAGGAGTTGGTTCAAGTTGTTTATCTAACCATCAATTTAATTGTTATTTAGCATGGCAACAATGGGATAGATGAGTTAGGCAATTTAAATGGAAGGGGGCAACAGGTGGAAATAATTAGCCCACACATTCCATATGTTGTCATATGGGTGAACATGCATAACAAGATCTAAAGTGCACAAGACAAGATGCAAACAGGAATATGGATGGCATGAACATATTAAAGATATGAAAATGATTGGAAAACATATTTTACTTGTTTGATTTGGAATTAGAATGAATTAGTTATGAATTTTGGCAATTTCAGTTGCATTAAATAAGAGGTGAAACAATTATTCAACTTAGATGTTGCAAACCAGAAAACAAAGTTGATATTCAAGTGTGGCATTCAATTTTGGATGAAAAACATGTTTGGAGTATTTAATTTGGAGCAACCATTTGAAAGTTATTAATTATGCCAATTAATTAACCAATTTAAGGATTATTAAATAACATTAATTTTAATTGCCCAAATTGCAAAACAAAGTTGACAAACAGAGAGTACATTGAATTTGAACTGAAAAACATATTTGATTTGTGTGATTTGAATTAATTATGAATTAATTATGGAATTAACCAATTTTGAGATGAATTGTTTAAATTTGAAATTTGAAACAATTTGAATTGTGCAAAACAGATAACAAATGTTATATTTGAAAAGTTCATGGAATTTTGATTGGAATACATATAAAATTTGTGCAAATTGGAGTTACCAATTAAAAGTTATGATTTTTAGAAAATTCACTCGTTTTCTGGAATTTTTGGAAAATAGAAAAAGGGTTTTTGGAAATTTTCTGCACCTGGGGAGAATGGACCCATGCTGGATGACAGATGGGCCCAGCGCCCGCGTGGCACCTAGGTGGCAGTGCTGGGGGTGATGTGGCCTGCAAGGTGCATGACATGTGGGCCCCGCGCGGGTCGCGCGCTAGGGAAAAAAGGGGAGGCAATTTTGCCTCCCGTGGGAGTTGATCCCAGGACCTCGCGCTTCCGCGCACGGGGCTGGACCAGCTGGGCTGTGTGCGTCTGTTTGTCAGATATGCAGTAGAGAGGGGAGTTAACCTTCAGTTAAACGAAAAAATAACTGAACTTGTTCAGTTCGATGCGATGTCGGACAGGGAGCAGGGCGGCCGGCGATCGCGGGCGCTCCGCGCGGTGAGGCGCGCGTGCGGGTGCTCGCTGGGCTGGTGGTGCGGGCAGTGCGTGGCTAGGGCGTGGGGATGGACAGCAAGGAGGGGGAGAGGAAAAGGAGGCGCTCACAGGTTGGTGGTCGAGGAGGTCGACCTGCTGTCGATGGCGAGGAAGCGGTGGCGACAGGGCTCGGCGGCAGACGGAATCTTGACGGTGTCGCCGACCCGGGCCTCCTCCGACCGGGCATCCTTCAGCAAAAAGGAAGGGGGAGGCTCCATTGTTCCATTCCCGCCGCTGCCGGGCCACGACAGGGCCGCGATCGGAGGCGCCATGGCTCTGAATTTTGCAGACTCCAACCGCTGTTCGTGGGGCTTCAGAGATAGAGGGAAACGTGCAGAGAGGGGGGGGAGATCGGAGGAGAAGGAGAGGGTGGCGGCGGCAGGGAAAGAGGAGGGGACTAGGGCTAGGGCGAGCAGGAGGGGGTGGCGCTTTAAGGAGGGGGAAGGCCTGGTACGGCAGGCCATCGGAAGGGTGGGGAAGGATCGAGTGGTTCTGCGTGCAGCCGTACCCAAGGTAGAAGACGACAAGCAGTAGAAGGGTAGTGGGCCAGAGGTAAGTGGGCTTGCGGGGCAGGAAAAGAAAAGGCTGGGCCATGCCCCTCTCCTAAGCATTTATTTTTATTTTGTTTCTCTGTTTTTTTTGTAGCCATTAGAAATTGGAAGGAAAGAAGGGTTTTGAGGGTATCAAAAAAAATCATAGAAAAATTTAGGGTGAGCACATTAGGTTGAATACAACCAAAACCAATTTTTGGAATTCAAAAGCATGGAATTTGGGTACTGTTTGAATTAGCTCAAATTTAGGGTGTTTTGTTATTAAATAAAATAGTATTGAAAACAAAGGTTTTAATAGGGGGACCCTATTGATTAAATAGAACAATGTGATTATAAATTCTTTGGTACTTTTATAACTTTCAAATGAGGTGCTGATTTGGAGATTTTATTTGAGTTTGAAAAGATTTGGAATTCATTGATTGAAGTCATGGTTTGATTAAAACCAACAAATTAATGAGTGATTTGATTTGAATTTTGGAAGTAGCCATTAGGGTTTTAATAACAGGGACAAGTTTTACTTAGCAGGCAATTTGTTTAAAACAATTTCAACTATTGAAAACAAATGGTGATTTAGTTGGCAAGATTGAAATTGGAAATTTTGAGCAAGGGTGAAAGTTTAAATTGTTTTGAAATTTCAGTTGTGATGCAAACATGGTGCAATGCAATGTGATGCATATGATGCAAGCAAAAACAAACAGGTAACACCCCAGGTGTTACATTATACAAGCCTTGGAACACATTAAGACAAAATTCAACCTGCCATACAGTTTTTGAGAGTACTGCATCTCTAGTGGAGTGGGTTAGTAAAAATTACTCTCCTCAGTTAACCACTAGCTTGTTTTCCCAGGTCCCACTTTACGGGATCTCCGATCACATAGGTTGGGTTACTTCCATGGCAACTCATGTGGGTCTCATACCCATCTCCCTCGATGCAGTTTCTATCACAACACGTGATAGCCCTTTAGTAAAGGGATCTGCCAGATTCTTAGCCGACTGGATATAATCCACCGCTATCACTCCGGAGTTTCTCAAATGTCTGACAGCTTTTAATCTCACTTTTATGTGCTTTGTGGACTGTGCATTGTCCTTTGAACTCTTCACCTTGACAATTACTGTTTGATTGTCACAATTCATAAGGATAGCCGGTATTGGCTTTTCAACCACAGGCAAGTCCATCAAAAGATCTCGATGCCATCCTGCTTCGACACTAGACGTGTCTAATGCTATTAATTCTGCTTCCATTGTCGATCTCGTTAAGATCGTTTGCTTGCAAGACTTCCCGGAAACAGCACCACCTCCAAGGGTAAACACACACCCCGTTGTGGCTTTCATCTCATCAGCATCAGAGATCCAATTCGCATCACAATACCCTTCAAGTACCGAAGGATATCCACTGTAGTGAAGTCCATGGTTCACGGTACCTTTCAGATAGCGCATAATTCTTTCTACAGCATGCCAATGCACATCACCCGGATTGGAAACAAACTGGCTTAGTTTGCACACAGCAAACATGATGTCACGCCTCGTAGCGCTCGCTAGATACATGAGTGAACCAATTACTTGAGAGTACCTCAGCTGATCCTTAGCTGTGCCTTCGAACTTTCGAATCCGCACACTAGGATCATATGGTGTTGGAGAAATTTTGCAGTCCGAATATCCAAAACCACTCAAAACCTTCTCAACATAATGGGATTGCAGAAGTGTAATCCCACCCTCATTGTCTCTCAATAGCTTGATGTTCAAAATAACATCAGCCACACCAAGATCTTTCATCTCAAACTTCTGGGATAGAAACGACTTAACCTCATTGATTACTTTGAGGTTGGTCCCAAATATCAGTATGTCATCAACATACAAACACAATATAACTCCTTCGCCCCCACCATGGCGATAGTATACACATTTGTCAGCTTCATTAACAACGAAGCCAACAGATGTTAAAGTTGTATTGAACTTCTCATGCCATTGCTTAGGTGCTTGTTTCAGCCCATATAAAGATTTCAGTAACTTACACACCTTTCCTTCTTGACCATCTAACACAAAGCCATCTGGCTGTTGCATATAGATTTCCTCGTCTAACTCTCCATTTAGGAAAGCCGTCTTAACATCCATATGATGGACGAGAAGACCATGCGAGGCCGCCAACGAGAGTAATACTCGAATGGTGGTCAGTCTGGCCACAGGTAAATAAGTATCAAAGAAATCTTCATCTTCTTTCTGGGAGTAACCCTTGGCCACAAGTCTAGCCTTGTACTTTTTAATCGTACCATCAGGCCTAAGCTTCTTTTTGAACACCCACTTACATCCTAATGGTTTACAGCCATAAGGACGTTCAGTGATCTCCCACGTTCCATTAGCCATGATGGAATCCATCTCGCTACGGACCGCTTCTCTCCAGTAGTCAGCATCTGGAGATGCATAAGCTTCTGAAATAGAAGTGGGAGTATCATCCACAAGGTACACAAGGAAATCATCACCAAAAGACTTTGCAGTCCTCTGTATCTTGCCCCTACCAAGGGTTTCCTCGTCATCCTTCTCAGGATTCTCATCATGTGTTTGTTCATAATATTCCGGAGGAATGGCAGGTTCAGGAGTCTCCTCTGATTCCTGTCTAGAAGTGTTTTGCATATCTCTCATAGGAAAAATATCCTCAAAGAATGTAGCATCTTTAGACTCCAAAATCGTACCGACCTTCACGTCAGGTACCTCAGATTTCACTATTAGAAATTTATAGCCAACGCTATTCTTAGCGTATCCCAAATTAACACAATCCACGGTCTTTGGTCCAAGTTTACGCTTTTTGGGGATCGACACATTGACTTTCGCCAAACAGCCCCAAGTACGTCAGTACGAGAGTGTTGTTTTTCTCTTCTTCCATTGCTCATAGGGAGTGACCTCATTGTCTTTCGTCGGAACTTTATTCAGGACATGACATGATGTCAATATAGCCTCCCCCCACCATGCCTTGGATAAACCCGATGTATCTAACATGGCGTTAACCAAATCTATTAGAGTACGGTTTTTCCGTTCGGCAACCCCATTTGACTGAGGTGAATAGGGAGGCGTCCTCTCGTGAATAATGCCACGTTCCGCACAGAAAGAGTCAAACTCATTAGAGAAATACTCTCCACCACGATCTGATCGGATTCGTTTAATTTTCTTTTCAAGTTGATTCTCAACTTCTGCCTTATAGATTTTAAAGTAGTATAGAGCCTCATCTTTAGTGTTTAACAGATATACATAGCAAAACCTAGTGGAATCATCTATTAACGTCATGAAGTATCTCTTTCCACCTTTAGTCAACACACCATTCATCTCACAGAGATCAGAATGTATGAGTTCTAATGGTGCCAAGTGTCTCTCCTCCGCAGCCTTGTGGCGCTTGCGAGGTTGGTTTGCTTGTACACATGAATGGCACTTAGAACCTTTGGCTAAAGTGAACTTGGAATTAAATTTAGTTTTGCTAACCGCGTCATGCAACTGAAACCAACGTGACAAAGACGTGAATGCCAAACTTCTGTTTCATTAACACTCGAATCAATATTGTTCACGACTTTATTACAGAAATCAGCGAGGGAAAAGCGGAACAGACCTCCGCACTCATACCCTTTTCCAACAAACAGTCCATATTTCGTTACAACTACTTTATTGGACTCGAAAACCAACTTAAATCCTTCTCTACATAGAAGGGAAGCCACTAACGAGATTCTTCTTGATGGCGGGGACATGCTGCACGTTCTTGAGCTGCACGATCCTTCCCGAAGTAAACTTCAGATCGACCGTGCCAACACCAAGTACAGAAGCACTTGCGACGTTCCCCATCAATACGGACCCGTTCCTTGTGACCTGATAAGAAGAAAACAATGAGATGTCAGCACACACATGAATGTTTGCACCTGTGTCAATCCGCCAATCAGTAGACTGACAAACTGAAAATACAGTAAACAAATTACCATACCCAGATGCCCTATTCTAATTGTTGCTCACGATCATGTTGACAGCCTTGGAATCATGTCCTGGCTTCACATACTTCTTTGGGCACTTCACAACCCAGTGTTCCAGTGAACCACAAGTGAAGCAGCCATCTTTCTTCTTGTCCTTCTTGAAGATCTTCTTAGCCTTCTTCTTGAAGTCGGTATTCTGCTGGACATCAGTCCTCGCCTTGTTCTTGTACGAGTTGTAGTTCTTCTGTACCATATTGGCCGCAGAAGTTCCTTCGTTCCCTTTTCCATGCGAGTCCTTTGCCTTGAATTCTGCTCAACACTCAGATGGCCGATGACATCCTCTACTGAGAATTCACGCCTCTGATTTTTAGAGTAGTGGCAAAGTTCCTCCAGGAATTAGGCAGCTTCGCGATGATGCATCCCGCGACATACTTGCCCGGTAGCACGCACTTGAGAATTTCAAGCTCCTTAGCGATGCATTGTATCTCATGAGCCTGCTCCAAAACAGAACGGTTTTCGACCATTCTATAGTCATGGAACTGCTCTATACTGTAAATCTCGCTGCCAGCATCGGTTGCGCCGGATTTGGATTCGAGCGCCTCCCACAAGTCTTTGGCAACCCGCCCATGTAAATATGCGTCAACAAACTTCTCTCCGATCACGCTTACAACGCATCCAACAAAGACGACGGTGGCATCCCTAAACGCCTTCTCCTGTTCAGGAGTAATCGTTCCCGTGGGAGTGACACCGGCGACCCAGAACACGTTCATAGCCGTGAGCCATAAAAAAATTTTGGTCTGCCAACGCTTAAAGTACGTCCCCGTAAACGGGTCCGGTTTTAGCGCCGTAGCAAAACCATGAATCAAAAATTGCCTACACATTTTAGGGTTTTGGATTGTTAAGAATCTAGGCAATTTACAGATTAAATTAATCCAAGTATAAATCATGAGCATGACGTAAACATACTGATAATTAACCATATTCATGCATACTAGATTGACAGTAGACACATCTACGCAAACTACTAGTATCGCACACATGGAAATAATAAGGGCAGGGATAAACGTGTTATACCCTGCGACCAGCCAGTTGGCAGTAGAGGTAGCAGTGGCGGCAGCCGCGGCGTTGCCGGCCTCAGCAGCAGCAGCGGCCTCGGTGGCAGCAGCGGCGGCAGCAGCAGCTCGTTCGGCTTCGGTGGCCATGTTGATGATGAGGACGATGAGGTAGTAGTCGAAGTAGACGTACGGCAGCGAGCAGTCGCGTAGGAGACGCTCCCCAAAAACCTAATCGCCCCTCTCCCATACAGGATCTGGAGAGGTGGGGTTTCGGAGGCCTGCTCTCCCGTCGGCCGTGTACGTGATAGACGGGATGGGATCACCGGAGGCAGCAACAGAGAGAGGAACGACGGTGGGTGCAGAGCGTATGAGTTGTGTGTTTGTGTCCGCCCCTGCGCCCTCAATATATAGGCACGGCCGGGTAGGAGAACGGTCAGCTCACAAATTAATTTGGCGTTTACTACAACCGTTACCACGTAATCAATGCGCCATTTTACTGCGCGCGGTTACCACGTGATCAATGCGGCGTTTTACTGCGCGCGGCTGTTATTGGCGTGTCTGTTGACTCTCCGTTTCCAACTGCCAAAATAAAGGCATCGGCTCGGCTCCCGCAACCCGTCGGGTCGTGACGTGTCGTGACGAGGCGGGTGGCGAAGGAGGAGCGCGCGTGTGGAACACCTCCACTACTCCTCTCTCTTCATACCAACTCACACTAGTGGGGAGAGAACTCACCTTATAAACTGGTGCAAAACTCTCCCAACTAGCAATGTGGGACTAAACTCCCACCATTTGCTATGGCAGCATGGGCCTTTGGGATTAAACGGAAATTGTCTAATGGGCCTGCAAGCCCATCCTAATTTCAGCAATAACTACTCTGTATAATACTGCGCTTTGCGTTGCATACGAAGTCGTTGACGCAAAAGGAAGAGGCATCTCTGCATAGTATAGCGCGCCTTACAATACTGGTATGTTCCTTGATGTAGTGTATATATTATGATTAAGTTCTTTGAAGAAATTTTATATTTAAATAAGTATGAATATACACCATATAGAAGTACATTCAGTTAATTATTAATATGTGATTTCAATTCTTTTAAATTTCTCTCTTATTGTTGATACATCCAGCATAAGAATCATTGATAGATAATGATCTACATTGTGTGGGACGGAGATATTATTTGCTTGGTACATTATCGGAAATTTGAACCGTTAGAGTAACGAGACAGTGAATGGCTCTTGCTTGGTTTGAACGGATAAAAAATACTATACTAGTTTCTTATGGTTGTATGAACTCGTAGCGTGAACTTATAGTTGTTACCATAGTATACTTACTACACATTAACGAGAGGGTTGATAACTGTACCTTCGAAGCGAGATTAACTCATAGGTATCCATGTGATCTACGGATTACTTATCCATCACATTAGGTGTTCTACTTATTTTGCTATTACCCACTTTTTGCCGCTGTGTGAATCCTTGTTAGTTTGTGGCATGCAAGAGTAATAAAATGCTCTTTATCTGAAAAAATTAAAAATATTTCAGGTAACGAGTTTGAATACATATTTAATTTTTGGTAATTTTGCTGTTTTGGATGTGGTAAAAACAAAATTATTAATTTAAATGAACTATATTAAATTTAGTTCATAGTTAGTTTGTTTAAGCAGTGGCCTGCTCAATGGATTATCATTTTATCGTTATTAGCCAACCCCCATGATCGAGACGACGACCAATGAGGTACATATAAACTGAACCGAGGCATGTGCTTAGCTGGTGTACTGATCTAGCAAGATGCCCGTATATATAATTAAACCATCGATATCCGACATCTTGGAGTACATAACTACTATGTATAATATTGTGCTTTGCCAGGGCCGGCCCTGAGATTTTGAGGGCCCAGGGCGAAACTTAAATTTAGTCCCCATGTGTATAAATAAATAGTGTGTGTTATTGAAATAGAAAACAAACAAGACACAATTTTACGTGGAAAAATCTTACGAAAAAAAGGAGACACAATTTAGGGCGTTCGTCTGGATTTTTGTGAAGTAATCGGATTTTCTTTTTAAACTTATGAAGAGCTACTCTTTATGAATTTACCAATTTGTGATATTTTTCTTCCTTTTCTAGTTCCTGATTTAGTCTTCGTAATAACACTGCTGAAAATAAAAGAATAGGAACAAAAAAGACATAATAAACTACCGAAAATTAAACAAGATGGAATCATTGAAACTGATCAACTAGGATACCTATGTCTGGCGACCCGACCGGGCGGCTCTTATCTGATCTCTTGGATGATCGCAAATAAAAGAAGAGGGAGGCCGATCAGAATCGTCGGCGGCGTGCTACGTGCGTGTTCGTCGTTGCCTGTGTGCACTAGTAGAAACATGGCCATTTATCCCGGTTCGTAAGGGCCATTTGTCTCGGTTGTGCAACCGGGATGGGCCAGCCGGGACAAATGGCTCTCACCATTAGTCCCGGTTGTGCCAGGATCCGAGAAAAATTGGGCGTACCACGTGACGAACCTGGCCAGGAGAATTAGTCCCGGTTCTTAACACGAACCGGGATGAATGCCTCCTCTACCGCGGCAGAGTTTTTTTCCGCTTTATTGTTTTCCTTTTTATTTTATGTTTTACGACCAATTCCATTTTACGATACCCCCTGTCACCATACACTTATAAGGAGCCTTGTTGGCCCCTCCCCGGACCTCCCAGATCCCAGGAGAAGAGAGGAGCCCGGTGGCCCTTCCCCGGACCTCCGGATCCCACGACAAGAGAGGAGCCTCGGTGGCCCCTCTCCGGACCTCCGGGATCCCACGAGTGAATAAGTAATACATATATATAGAAAAATAAGGAACACTTATATTACAGAAGCTAAGTATATGGAACATATTACATGACCGATGGAATTACAAAATAAAATTTAGCCCGTAATTTTCTCCTGAATTGCTCGTATGCGCTCCCTTGGTAGAAGACCGTTCCGGAGCCGTTCGATCTAATATAAAGAAGAGTGGTAAATATATATTAATGAAATAGATGCTAATAAGAAAAATTGACGACTTACGTACATTAAGGTGGTTCCCGTCTGACGAATGAACTCACAGACGAATATATTAGACGAAGATGTTTGTTCCTGTCTTTGTTCCAGTTGTTGTGTTTGTTCCAGCGCCAATCCTGTAGCCATTGACGGAGGGTGAACAAAACATAAGAGGGGTTCAATTTTATAGAAAACACAAAAAAAAATATATAAAAAATGGCCAACTCATATAATTGAAATAACGGTAATTAGACGGAGATGTTTGTTCATGTCTTTGTTCTAGTTCCTGTGTTTGTTCCAGCGCCATTCCTGTAACCAATGGCGGAGGGTGAACAAAACATAAGAGGGGTCCAATTTTATCGAAAGCAAAAAAAATATGTAAAAAAATGGCCATCTCATATAATAGAAACACAAAAAAATGACCAACTTTTTTGAAGAAATAGTCGGAAAAGGGACAGGGACAGGCAGCGACACACCGGCTGCCTACCTCGTAATCCCCAACCGGCCTCCCTTTCCCCAACCGCGTACACTGGCCAGGGACCGAGTCTTCCCCACGTCCCCACGTCTTTAATTAAGACCCATAACCGCGGCCACGCGCGGTCAAAGGGCCCACTGGCCAGCGACCCAGTGGCCGCCTCGCCTTCCCCAACCGTGGCCTCGCATTCTCCCACGTCCCCACGTCTTTAATTAAAGACCCCTAACCGCAGCCGCGCGCGGTCAGAGGGCCCGCTGGCCAGCGACCCAGAGGCCGCCTCGCCTTCCCCCCGTCCCCCACTTCCCAACCCGTGGCCACGAACGGTCAAAAAGGGCCCACCGGCCAGCGACCCAGTGGCCGCCTCGGCTTCCCCGCGCATTCAACGCCACTCTACAACCGCCGCCACTCTACAACCGCCGCCACGTTCTCACCGCCGGTTGGCATGCCATCCCCGCCCCGGTCCTTTTTAAAGGGGCCTCGCCGCCCGTACACCGGCACACCCCGCTCCCTCAGCATGAACCCTAACACTAGCCATGTCGCCCCTCCCCCCTGCTGGTTCAAGCGGGCCAAGAACGAGCACGAGGCCGTGTCCTCCAGCGGTGCCGTACAGAGAGGCGGCGGCGTTACCCCCCACCGCGCGAGGCATTCGGCTTCGGTCCGGGCGGCATGCGGATCGGGGCCAACCCGCGCCTCCCAGCACCACCTCCGGCGCGAGCAACCCGCCGCCTCGCGCCGCGCCAGGCAAGAGGTTCCGCCGGTACGTCCGGAAGGAGGAGGCGACGTGGCACTGGGAACACGCCACGCCGGTCTTCTGGCCGGACGTCCACCTCCCAGACGGCTGGCACCTCAACCCGCAGAGGATCCCGGTACCGCCAGCCTCGACCAACGAAAGCGCTCGCGAGGAGATAGCTCGCCGGCGCGCGCTCCTGCCGGCCCACCTCCTCAGGGACCCCGCCTACGCGCGGAACTCCCCGAACTGGAACATGTGGTTCCAGCAGGAGCATGACCAGCGCGCCGCTCCTACTTCGCTACGCCCCCGGAGGCCAACGTCGACACTTACCCATCGCCGCCGCCCGGCAGCGAGCCGGAGCTGTGGTTCGAGGAGGACATCCTCGACGACGAGGAGGACCCCGAGATGCAGGCCGCCTACGAGTCCTTCACATAGAAGACCTGAGCCACATCATTTTTTCTTTTTTTCGGTCTGGAGGACATGTCCTTCACATAGAAGACCTGAGCCACATCATTGGCTAGGACGAATGGTTCGTCATTGTAACCAATATTGTTGAGATCCACTGTTGTCATTCCGTAAAGCGGGTCTACCTTTACCTCTTCTCCATTCAGGTTGACCCATTTGCACTTGAACAAAGGGACCTTAAAAGAAGGTCCATAGTCAAGTTCCCATATCTCCTCTAGGTAACAATAGTATGTGTCATTTTTTCCATTTTTGTTTGTTGTATCAAAGCGGACACCACTGTTTTGGTTGGTGCTCTTCTTATCTTGGAAGATCGTGTAAAATGTATTCCCATTTATCTCGTACCCTTGAAAACTCCCAATAGTCGAAGATGGTGACCCGGCCAACATGTACAACTGATCTTCAATAGTGGTGTCATTTATAAGACGTGTTTGCAACCAATTTCAGAAAGTCTCCATGTGTTTGCGTCTAATCCATGAGTCATCCTTCCCCGGGTTTGTGGAGCATACAATATTCTTGTGTTCCTCGAGATACGGAGCCACGGACATAGAATTTTGTAGAACTGTGTAGTGTGCTTTGGTGAAAGAATGCCCGTCCCTGGGTATCATTGTTTTCTTTCCCAGCGTTTCTTTTCCCCTCAGTCTCCCCTCATGCCGCGATTCAGGAACACCAATTGTCTTAAGGTCAGGAATTGTTGCTTGGGTCTTACATACGTTGCTGGTCCTCCCGTGCTTCTGGTGTATCTTTTGAATTCCCATACACGCCCAGGAAGCATAGCAGGTTCACGCAGAGATTCTTTGTCACGTGCATCACGTCGATTGAAGACCGGAACTCTAAAAATTTCCAATAGGGTAGCTCCCAAAATATAGATTTCTTATTCCATATGGGTGCGCGTTTATCAGGGCCGTTCGGAACTGGTTGGCTACCATCACCATTACCAAAGATTACTTTTAGGTTCTTGACCATATCGAATAAATCATTACCACTACGGAGCTCAGGCTTCTTCCGGTTATCTGCCTCACCTCTGAAATGCTTGCCTCCTTTCTCTCTTACGGGATGCTTGATCGGAAGAAATCTACGATGCCCCAGGTATACAACATTTTTACATTTATCCAAATAAACACTGTCAGTCTTATCTAAACAGTGTGTGCATGCATTGTATCCCTTGTTTGTATGTCCGGAAATCTTACTAAGAGCAGGCCAATCATTGATGGTTACGAAAAGCAACGCCCATAGGTCAAATGGCTTTTGTTCGTTCTCATCCCACACACGTACACCTGGTTTGCCCCACAATTGTAAGAGTTCTTCCACTAATGGCCTTAGATACACATCAATGTCGTTGCCAGGTTGCCTCGGGCCTTGGATGAGAACACCCAGGGAACTTGCTGACCATCAACTCAAGGTGGTTCTAGGATCAAAACCCGTCAAACAAGGTCTCCGTCGATGACGGAAGAAGACGGAAGGCTACTGGCAAGGAAATTATCCGGCTTTTAGCAACTGATTTTATCCGGGAAGTTATACATACTGATTGGTCTACGAACCCAGTATTAGTCCCGAAGAAAGACAGTATTGTTCTTAGGATGTGTATAGATTACACTGTCTTGAACAAATTGTGTCCAAAAGATAGGTTCGCGTTACCGCAAATTGATCAAATAATAGATGCCACTGCTGGCTCTCAGCTTTTATGCTTTTTGGATGCTTATTACGGGTACCATAAAATACGTATGAAGGAGGAGGATCAAATCAAAACTTCCTTTGTAACCCCGTATGGAACATACTGTTACATAACCATATCTTTTGGCTTGAAGAATGCAGGTGCAACATACCAGCGTTGCATGCATTGTTTTGCATAGTCAAATTTGCAAAAACGTACACGTTTACGTGGATGATATTGTTGTTGTTTCCAAGGAAAATGATACACTCCTTGAAGATGTACGAGAAACTTTCGAAAATTTGCGCACATATAAAAGGAAGTCGAATCCATTAAAGTGCGTATTCGGGGTTCCCTCAGGAAAAACTTATGGGTTTTATCGTTTCTAACAGAGGAATAGAAGTAAACCCGGAAAAGATGAAGACAATCTTGAACATCTCAAAGCTTACGTGCTTAAAATATGTACAAAGATTGGCGGGTTCTACAGCCGCAGTCAGCAGTTTTATAAGCCGGCTAGGAGACAAAGCTCTGCCATTATACAAATTGTTGAACAAATCCAACAAATTTGAACGGACAGAAGAGGCCGAAAAGCCATTAACCCAGTTAAAAGAAACCTTGATGAAAGCTCCGATTTTGGCATCACCGAAAGACAAAGAACCCATGTTACTGTATCTTACAACGACAAACTGGGTTATTAGTGAAGTGATAGTTGTGGAAAGGCGGAAGGACGAGCAAAGCACACCAGATCAATACCCAGTGTATTACGTCAGCGAAGTATCTCTGAATCAAAACAAAGGTATCCACATTATCAAAATCTGGCATATGGCGTGTTTTTCGCATCTAGAAAACTCCGTCATTATTTCCAAGGACATTCCACAGTGGTATGCAAAGCACCACTAGGGGATATTATTAACAATGTGGACGCAACACGCCGAGTAGCCAAATGGGGCATTGAGCTAGTTGTGTTCGACATTAAGTACCAACCCCGAACGGCAAAAAAATCCCAGGCGTTGGCAGATTTTATCGCCGATTGGACAGATGCAATGGAAAACACACAAATGCTGGAGTCGTAATACTGGGTAATGCATTTTGATGGATCCAAGATGAAGGAAGGCGCTAGAACTGGCATAGTGCTAAAATCACCAAAGGGTGATACTATGGAGTATGTATTACAAATACACTTCAACGCCAGTAATAATGTGGAGGAATACGAAGCTCTGCTTCATGGCTTGGATATTGCAAAAAATAGCCGTCAAACGCATACTTTGCTATGGTGACCCGGATTTGGTACAACATCAGCTAAACCAAACATGGGACGCCAAAATTACCATCATGGCTGAATATCGGAGAACAGTGGATGAATTCGCCATTTGCTTCCTAGGATTTGGAGTACTTCATATCAAAAGGGAAGAAAACTGGAACACGGATGCATTAGCCTGTATGGGCTCGGAAAGAGTGAAAACCCTACCACCTGGTGGGTTTGTCCAACATTTTCATGAACCGTCGATTAAAGGTGGAGATGTTGATTATCCCCTCGTTTCTGATTCAGTCGAAGTACAACTCGTTAACCCGGATTGGAAAATTCCATATTTAAACTTTTTAGTTGATCAGAAGTTTCCGGATGGAGCAGACGAGGTCTTCCAAAGATAGATAAAACATTGATGCAAAGGATACACGGTAATTAAATGTTGTCTGTATAAGCGCAGCACAGTCGGAATTTTTCAGCGATGTATTTCGCCAGAAGAAGGCCGAGAAATCCTGCAAGAAATCCACGCAGGAGATTGCGGACATCATACTCAATCAAAAAGATAGTCAAAAAAACATTCAGTGCAGGGTTTTTCTGACTAACAGCCAAGACAGACGCTGAACACATAGTAAACACATGTGCCGCATGTCAGTATTACGCTAAACAGACGAATATACCAGCCCAAGCACTCAAAACTATCCCTATTACATGGCAATTTGCGGTCTGGAGGCTAGATATGATGGGGCCATTCAAAACTGCCAGAGGAGGACTTACACATCTACTCGTTGCGGTAGATAAATATACCAAGTGTGTGGAGGCGAAACTCATCAAAAAAGTTGACGGTATGATTGACAGAAATTTCATCATTGACGTAGTCATTAGATACAGCGTTCCACACAGCATAATCACGGACAACGGGACAAATTTATCCTTTATAGAGTTGGCAAAATATTGCCGGCAAACGAAAATACGCCTAGATCTTGCATCCGTGGCACACCCACAATCCACTCGGCAGATTGAAATAATGAATAGGTCAATCACTACTGGGAAAATACTTTTTAACGACAAGATATGTGGTCGTTAAAAGTCATAACGTGGTCGCTAAAAGTTATTAACGACCATAATCAGGTGGTCGTTAGTTGTCGTTATAGCCTCCGTCGTTAAAAGTAACAACGACCACATAGTGTTTGAGGTCGTTAATTTTATAACGACAAAACAATATGTCGTCATTAATCATGAGGAAACAACGACCACAATTATGTTATTAACGACCAATTTTCTAGTCGCTAAATGTATTTTGGTGGTTGTTGTGCTATTACTACGGCCACTTTTATAATTTTATTATTTGAATGAACAGCCATTTGATGTTTTAAAGGGCCAATTTTTATGGCATCAACATCCACATTTATAATATAGTTACAGAATTTGATGCATGATGACGTTTATTTTAGAATAAAAAACATATTTTGGTTAAAACCATCAGAAATCAACACTGTGATCAATAGAAAAATAATATTACCATAGAGCATATGCGCAGAAATGTACGCATATGGAGAAAGTTACAGGCTTACAACCAGCTTTCACACTGGACAAGAACATACAGAAATAACTAAAATGTTACTACTCCGACTGCAATGGTCAACATCCACAGGTTTTGTCCCGTCGCTCGTCTCTCCGGCCGTCAGTCCTAATCAATTCGCTGATCTTCAACCTGAAAAAGACAAGAACAGAAAGCAACGGCAGAAATTGCAAGAATAGAAAGAGTGTCGTATTGGATGATTATCATTCAGAAAATCTACAGTAGTATGCAAACCATAAAATCCATAAGTATTAGATCTTTGGACCAAATTAATAATGTTTGTAAACATAGTTTCTACGTACAATATTTTACTATCAGACAACTTCACGTCACCCACAAACCTAAAAATCAAAGAAAAAGTTTCGTCAAACAGGTCATGGGCAACTAATCAAAATGCGGAAGTATCAGTGGCTTGTGCTCACCTTCAACCATTGAAGATGCCGCGCCACCGCCAAATGTCTCGAAGCATCGCACCCCGTCCAATGGACACGAAACAAGATTGATCTAATCAATTGCTTACAGTCATCCAGATTAGTGCCACACCTGAGGAGACGGAAGCATGCACAATCCAAGTCACGACACACTTTGCCATCGGATGTGCACCGCACTCACCGGCCGGCGGCTGCACGCCAGCGTGGCTATGCAACTAATTTCACTTGAAGGAATAGTCACGAGAAGGGTGGAGAAGGCAGATGGGGTTGCGCCGCCATGGGTCGGTCTGTTGCCGTGAGTACAGGACTAGGTTATATATTGACCTAGACTTAACAGAATATAAGGTGTGGCAATCGAGACTTTTAAGGAAGAGAGATAAAGGAGATCCGATGATTTTCTATCAGGTTGTTTTAGCGACCAGATTGCAAATAACAACCACACCAGTAGTTGTTTTAGCGACGGGCGAATACTGTGGTGGTTAAAATTATTTGGATAGGTGATTCGACCCCGCATAGTCTGGCTCGGCTTTTCAATGACCAAAAGTTTTTTTGGCCATCGTCGTTATTGCTGGGTTTTTTAGTAGTGAATCCTGCAGGGAATACGCACAAGACTCAGAATCTCCCCTTAATAGAGCAGCTGGAGCATGGATAGAAGAACTACCTTCCATGCTTTGGAGTATTCGAACGACGCCAAATAGATCAATAGGTCAAACCCCGTTTTTCTTAGTTTATGGCGCAGAAGCAGTGCTTCCAACAGACATGCTCCATGATATCCCAAGAGTGCAGACTTACGATGATTCGGATGCCGAAAACGCACGACAGGATGGCGTCGATCTTTAGAAGAAGAACGAGACCTTATGCTTCAAAGATCCGTCATTTATCAGCAAGGATTGCGACGCTACCATAGACGAAAAATTAGACACCGTTCTTTCAAACAAGGTGACTTAGTGCTAAGATTGGTGCAGGAAAGGAATCACAAATTAGCCCCAGTGTGGGAGGGACCATTTGTCATTACGAAGGCTATGAAAAATGGATCTTATTATCTTATAGATATTCGGGTTACAGAGGATGATCCCAAAGGACCGAATCGCAAAAGAAAGAGAAAGATAGATGTCGAACTAGGAGAGACAAAGAGACCTTGGAGCATCCAGCAGTTACGTCCTTTCTACACTTTTGGCCGTGGGAGGTAGATCCCGACGGGCCAAATCGCCGGTTTTTACCTTTGGCGTGCTCGCGGCGGCACGGACGGGGGAGTCCAGCTACGGGTCGAGGTCATTGATGATTGACTCTATGTCCAGGGCGGCGTTGGTCGTGTCCGCGGGGCGGGGAGATTCTCCGTCAACCATTTTCGCGTGGCGCGGCCGTGAGCCGGATCCTCCGATGGTTTTTCCGGGGAAGGTGAAAACGATTGTTCTCTTCTCACTCGCTCGAGCTCTGGCTCTGGTGCCTATGGCGCTGGGGGCTTGAGGAAGAAGAGGAAGCAGAAGAGAAAACCGGAGGCCCCGAGGCGGCTATTTATAGCCGGAAACGCGTTGAGATTTGTTACAACGGCTATTTTAGTCGTTGGATCCTTGACGAGTGTCACGCCCGGAAAATCTGGGAAACGAGGGGACGGGGTGATAATGGCTATTTCCTCGTTTCCCGCGAGAATCTATCAGAGACAATGTTTAGGATATCGCTTATCGTTAACTTATCGGTCGGCCCGTGATAAGAGATATATCGGTTTATCGGCCGATAAATCGATTTTATCGGTCGACTATTTATCGGCGATTTTTCTTGTAAATCCGAAATTGTAGCACTGAAACATCTAAAATATGCAATAAAAATATATTATAGCGGCACTAAAAACTGCAAATTAGGATACATAGATATATTGTATTCAACAATACTGAAAATTCTATAATGGATGTCATTAATCACATGTTCCAGTGCTGGAAAAAACGATATACCAGCCAATTTATCGGCATATTGACCAATAAATCTCTTGCAAGACCGATAAAATGCTCTAAATAGTAAACTCCACCGATATTCATTTATCTTATCGGTCACCACCCGATAAGCGATAAATCGGCCGATAAATCGGCATATCGGATGATATTTTGAACAGTGATCAGAGATATGTTTCAGGGTTCTTTGACTGAACCCAAACGTCTGTGATGTCAGCACGGTTTCATTGCTGGCGTCATGAAGTTCCTTCTCCACGAGGCCTCGTGGAAGAAAAATACGGATTCAGATAAGATCCGAGTTTTGTGTTATTAATGATTTGGGAAAAAGAAGAATCAAGACAAGGCGCCAACATTTCTCGGAAAAGGAAGCAAATTGACGAAAGGTGGCAGAATGAAGTCTCAATCCTTCTTGGGGGCTACTGTCGGATATATACCGAATAGGGGTATATCCGTCATTGTCCTAAAGAGCCGGCTTACCAGGGTGGCCTGCTGGTAATGGATCACAGTCCATTAGGCGGCCCAGTAAGGTGACCTAGAAGCCGGATTCTAGAAGAACCCGGACCACGGCCTAAAGTGGTGCGGCTTGGAGTAGAAGTCGGATTCCTTACTTTTCATGTTAGATATTTTCCGTAGTATTCTAGGTTTCCTTTCTGTAAGCCTTAACTCGGCTATCTATATAAAGCCAGACGGGTGAGAAGAACAAGACATACAATTAGCTAGAAGACAACTCGCCGAGAAGTTGATCATCGTCAAGTTAGCGAAACCCTACTCACATTGTACTTTGTATACTTCAGGTTTCAGCCCTGATTTAGTGAGATTGCAGGAGTAGGAACGTCGCCTAGTTGCGACGTACCGAACCTGGGTAATATTGGTGTTCGTGGTTGTCATACTACCACGTCCCCCGCGTGTCTACCAGTAGTCTCATGGCACCCCCGTCTATGAACTCTACTACGATGTCTCGACAGTAGTCCCGGTCCGTACGGCTTTGGACTCACTTTTTTCCGCAAGTTTTAGGGTCTGTTTGTTTGGGCTGCTGCTGTCTATAATCAGCTGTAGCTGGTGAGCTGTTAGAAATCAGCTGTGAGGAACAGCTGCTGGAAGCAGAGATTTGATGTTTGGCAGGACAACTGTTAAGGGTTGCTGTTGCTGGTTTGAAAGATGAAATGTCTGAAATACCCCTAATTGCTGAAGAAGTTGTACAAATGCTGATTCGGGAGAAATTAGCCATTTCTGACCACTCCTAACATATTTTCTATTCTCAAGAGTTTAATTATCTCAATTTTACTTTTTTTTGTTGAACTAATTGTGAACACGTTAATTGTAGATATAATTTCCAAGTTATTTGGTAGACTCTTGATCCGTATCGCATCGATGGAAGATCAAACAACTGACTATCGCGAATGAAGTCATGGAGTGCTCATCTGAAAACAACAACATACATTTGATCCTAATGTGCCTTCGGTGTTTTATCTTGATCCATCTAATTGCATAAAAAAATTACATGAATAAGTGCTTCCATATACCATGTCTACCAATCTATGCAAACATCCCAATGTGCCTATGTTGTACAAATATAACATCCATAGGCACATCCATATATTGTAGCTAAATTGAGTAAAATGGACCAACACCAGTGTACAGCTTGGACATATCGGACCACACCAGTGCACTGCTTGGACAAATACATGGCACAGCAAAACTGCAAAGATATAGAGCACAACGGAAAACCTAGGCTGGATTTACAGCATTGATGTGGTAGAATACATAGATCTCCTGGCGCAGATCAACAGAATATGCTAGCACATGGAGCAGCCCACTCGATCAGCTCTTCAAAAACTGGAAGGAAGGTATTGCAACTAGTTCCGACGGTGGGGCCACGTTCTGAAATTCCTTAACATCCATGGAATCTGCTACCTCAAGTGATATTGGCATGCACTTGCATAGCTTCAACAAATCGGACCACACAAATCGGACATCCACCGGAATAAATCGGACCACAGCAACAAGAGCTCTCGCATTGCTGGACAGAGGAGGTCGAGGCAGTAGGGCGACGAGGTCGACATCGAACCACGGCTCGCCGTTGTAGTAGAAGAGACGGCGCGGTCCCATGAGGGCCTGGTGCAGCCACGGACCGCGCCGCACGTGCGAAGGTGAAGCGGCGTCTCCGGGGGTTCCTCTCTCCAGCGACCGACGGGGAAGACTCGAGCCGGCCGCCGCGCTTCGTCGATGTGGGGCAGGGAGCGGAGGGGGCTTCAGATAGGAGAGGAAACGTGGCGGAGATGGAGAGGAGAGGAGAAACGCCCGCGGCGGCGGCGACGTTCGGAGGCCTGCGGCGGCGGCGGGGCCGGCGGCGGGGGCGGCGTCTGGGAGCGAACCCTAACTTCCCATGGACCTATCGGGTTGGGAAAGGAAAGGTCATGGGGAGGGGGCGCACGGGTTCGGTCGACTGGGGCAGGGGTCTCGGGAATCGGGAAGAATTTCGTCCGGTGGCATGATAGGGGTAATATTTTAGATGTTTGATGGGCAATTTCGTCCAGCGCGCTCGGGAATCTGCGGGAATTGCCTCCAAGCCAGCTTCCACTCGCTGCGAATTTTACAGTGCATTCTCTACCAGAGATTGTGGGAAGCGATTTTCAATTCTTGACTGTTTGTTTGGGCTACAGCTTTTGGACCCCAAAAGCTGCAGCGGAAGCCCAAACAAACGGAGCCTTAGGCCCTCACCAGGGAGAACATTTTCTCTCTATTTGCCCAATTCTACTCCCACGATATCGACCCAACAAAAGAAAAGCCCCAATAATGGTTATCAAGCTGGACTTTCGAAAAGCCTTTGACTCCATCAACTGGGATTCTCTCCTCTGTATCCTGGCTCAAAGGGGCTTCCCGCCTCGTTTCATCGCTTGGATTAAAATGTTGCTGACCACTGGCATGACCGCGGTCTTGATCAACGGAGTGCCGGGAAACTGTATTAATTGCAAACGTGGCCTTCGGCAGGGGGATCCTCTCTCTCCCTACCAATTCATAATAGTTGCCGACGTCCTTCAACAAATGATCATTCGTGCCTGCTCTCTTAACCTTCTGGAACACCCCCTTAGTGCTAACCTTCCTTGCCATGTCCTTCAGTACGCTGACGACACGCCGATTATCCTCAAGGCCTCTCAGACTGCTGCCACAAACCTAAAAAAAAATCTGGACGACTTCGCCCTTGCTACTGGCCTTAAGATTAATTTCAACAAAACAACCCTCATCCCTATCCATATCCCCAGAAAAAGTCCATATCCATTGCCACCGCTCTACATACCTCACCCGCGGCTTTCCCCCAGACTTACATGGGACTACCCCTTTCTGACAAAAAACTTCCAGCATCCGCCTTCAAACCTATCATTGACAACATTGATAAATACCATGCGGGTTGGGGAGCCACCCTCCTCTCCAAAGGGGTAGGCTTGTCCTTCTAGCCTCCGTTCTTGACAGTCTCCCTACCTACTTCATGTCTTCTTCTCACCTTCCCTCCTCAGTGATCCACGTCATAGACAGCAAACGTAGGGCTTTTTTTTGGACCGCGGACGAAACCTGCTCGGGGGCACAATGCTTAGTGGCTTAGGAAAAGCATGTACTCCCCATTTGCCACTCACACCACCAAAACCTTCTTCTTTGGGAAAATAATTTCCAAGTACTTACCGCTGCTCTCTCTTTTCACCTCATGTACCCTCGGTAATGGTCGGGCCATCCTTTTTTGGTAAGACCGTTGGTTACTCCAGGAACCACTAAAGGATGTGTATTTTGCCCTCTACTACCACCACCTAAAACCTAACGACCTAGTTGTGGATGTCATGCAGTTTGGGGTCGAAAAAGACCTCCGTAATTGGCTTACCCAGGCAGCCTCTCGCTAGCTTGTTGCTCTATCTACTTTGTTGCAGGACATTGCGCTCTTGGACTCCCCGGAAAGGAGAACCATGCTAGATGGGTCCCCTTTCTCTACCAAAGGGGCCTATGCAGGCATGCACATGCCCAGCCACAACAACCTCATCACCGACCGTGTTTGGGCAACCCGTGTGCCAGGCAAGGTGAAGGTGTTCGCCTGGCTTCTCAGCATGGATAGGCTAAACACTAGAGCCAACCTGCGGCACAAGAACATCATCGACAACTCCATTTGTCCTAGATGCGACTCCAGTGTCGAGGATACCCACCACCTCTTCTTCGACTGCCCCCACGCTGCCCTTGCACTACAGGAAACGCGTGATACGCCGACGGCCTGAAGCCGTCGGCACAGCAAGGATTCCCGTCGGCACAGCCTGTGCCGACGGTGACCGTCGGCACAGTGCCGTCGGCGTATCGCTCGTCGGCTCAGCCCCTCTGGCCGTCGGCACACCGAAACCCCGTCGGCACATTATACTTGTGGGTCCCACCTGGTCTGACAGTGGGCCCGCGCTGTCAGGCCACGAGCGGCTGGTGGAGGCAACGGTGCCGACGGCAATGCCGTCGGCACAACGGGGACACGTGGCGCAACCTGGTGCGTTCCTGGGAGGGGCTATGCCGACGGCAATGCCGTCGGCACAGGTGCGACCATTTGGTCAGCGCAGGACCTGTGCCGACGGCATTGCCGTCGGCATAGCTTCTGCCCAGGTTTTTTTTTTTGCCCTTTTTTGTGCTGTTTTCGTTCCAAAATTCACAGCAAAATTACAAATCATAATCCAATATAACAGAAACATCTAGAAGCTCAGTACCATCATTATTAACAATCAAAACATCCATACAAAGATCGTTTAATGTGATACGTCGATCCACATGCATCCATCAATCCACATACATCCATACATCGATCCAGAGTATCCCTAGCTAGCTAGCTACAGACGGTCCGGAGGAGAAGGGGTGAAGCCCAAGTCTCCCCTCGTGAAAACGGGACGATCATGTGTCGCGTCCGTCGAACCAGCTCCGGAGCCACCAGGCGAGGTACCAGGAGTGGCCGAAGCACGGCCGTGAATCGGCGTCGTCTGGCGCAAACCCGGAGAGCCACTAGGAGAAGCCCGGCCAAAAGCTGTGTTCTCCGAAGCTCCAGTACCCTACATGTTCGAGCACGAGTTAGACACTTTAGAGGCAAAGTAAATCAGTAATCGACGTGTGGAAAAGAACACATACCGGGGTCTCTGCGTAGTATGTGAGGGCAAACTCTTCCCTCGATGTGAATATCGGGACCGGCCCTGGCGCTTCAGGAGGCTCTCCTGGAGGCGCTCCTCCCTCTCCGGTGGTCATCCACCTCACCATCACCTACAAGATGGTTTATATGTCATGTGTTGCCAAGATGGTTTAGACTTGTCATATTTTGAAGAAATATGGATTGAAAACTTACCATCGATACCGCGTTAGTGTACGCAGTGGAGAGATCATTCCTCTGCTGCCACGCCTGTAGGTCCTCCTTGTACTTCGCATAAGCGGCGGCATAGGCCGCATCGAACTCCGGCTACAATTTAGGAAACAAGTTAATATCGACAACTTAGCAATGCAGAGGGGAATGTCAGAAAACATGATGAGAATGAGAGGACAACTTACATCGGCAGAGGCATAGGCAGCTCCAGCACGCCGTCGACGAGGCTGGACAGGGACGGCGTCGACGGGGAGGGTAGCCTTGATACGAGTGAGGCTCGCGGTAGGCGTGGCCACCTTATCAAGGACTTTCAGACGGCCGTGCTCCCTCCCGTTCCCCGCTAGCATCAACGCCGTCTCGTCGTACTCGTGCTCGAGGGGGTTCTCGACCTGCGGGTGCAGAATCTGGAACGCCGAGCAGTAAGACCGCATGTCCTCCTCGGCTGTGCCGTAGTACTTAGGAGCCGAGGACGTGGCGGCGTCCGAAACGGACTTCTTCTGCCTCATCTTCTGCCACGCCCCCAAGTAAGTAGCTGGCACCCCACTCTGTTTCTCCTGCATCGCAAAAGTAAACATTATGTGTATCAAGTAGAAACATGCATGATAGAAAATAAACCATCTTTTCCATGTATGTACATACCATCCTCGTCTTGAAGCGGTCGGTGCTGAGGCTGCCTCCACTGTGGGTGCCCCCGTGGCCTCGGTTCCTCCTGTTCCCTTGCTCAGGGCATCGAATTCGGGGTCTTCCCCGGCCCACCTCCTAGCCAGCGCCGCCCATGCGTCCTCGTGTCTTTCGGCCCAGTGTGGAATGACCTGAGAATGCAATAGTGAAGTAAATAGGAGGCAATGCAATGGCAACTTAACTGAAATGTAGAATGACATAGATAGTTTACTTACCCTCATGAAATCCTCGGGTGTCATCTTGGGCGGGTTCTCGACATTCTCATGCTTCTTGGCCCTTTTGCCCTTCTCGGCCATGAACGCGCTGATGGAGGTGTGCTTCTGGTTGTACCACACCTGGCGGGTCAACCTCACGCACGCCAGGCGGAGAACCCGAACCGTCGCGGCTCTATCCTCCTCAAGCACCCGGAAAAAGCACTTCAATCATGCATAAAGAAAATTGTGAGTTAGAACGGTGGTGTCATCAACTACGAACGAAACTCAGGAAAATATAACTTACCCAAAACCTGGTGATGACGGCGTCAGAAGCCTTCCCGAAGGGCGGGCAATCGGCAGCCTCGTAGTCCAGCCAAGAAGTGGCCAACTTCGGCTCGCCATCCACAGCCGTGGTGTAAAAGCCCGGCCAATAAAGCCGGATAAGAGCTCCAATCAAGCTCGAAGGCTGGCGGCTCCCTTCAGCATATGTCCAATTGCTGCATAATAATCAAACATTAGTATATATGCCAAAAATGAAACTACATATTTAAAATTACAAAATTAGTAAACTTACTCCTTCTTATTTGGATAAATAAGAGTCTTCTCCTCCTCCGTGGCAGGCTCCTTATCCGCACCGGGGACTCCCGCTTCCCCACGAACTCGTAGCTTCTTCGGTGCCCCTACTCCTCCCTCTACCTCCCCCTCCATCTCCACCTCCACCTCCTCGTCCTCGTCCTCCTCCTCCTCCGGTCTGTACTCCTCCTCCTCCTCCCGTCTGGACTCCGTCTCCCCCTCCTCCCTATACTCTATCTGCAGCTGGGAAGCCATGTCACCAGACGCGGAGGGTGGAGGCTCCAAGTCTACACCTCCCCCGCCACCTCCACCTCGTCCTCGTCCTCGTCCTCCACCTCCACCTCCACCTCGTGCCCGGCGCCCTCGTCCTCCAACCGCATCGTCGTCCACGGGGTAACGCCGATTGCGAATCAAGGATCTACCACTCCGTGTAATCTTCTTGAGCAAGGACGACGATGATTCCTTGCCTTGGCTCATATTGTCCAATCACCTGCATCGAGAAATAGAAAACAATTAAATCACATATACATAGTAAAAATATAGGCACTTAGCATAAAATGGTGAAATTTAGGCACTTAGCATAAAATGGTGAAACTTGGCATAAAATGTAGAGCATCACTAGGCATGTTCAAAAGAAAAAATACTAAGTATAAAATGGTGAAACTTGCATAAAAATACTAAGATAAAATACTAAGTATAAAGACATCACCTAGAATCATAACTCTCATAATTAGGTGTGTTCTCGTTCTCACTATCCGTATCACTATCACGTGAGTAGTAAATTAGAGGATCTTCGAACGGTGGTGGCTCATCATCGTCTTCATTGTCTGTATGTAGCTTGGTGAGCATGTCTATGTCCTTTAGATCCACCACTGACTCACCACGAGTTTCTGCATTGTTCTCAAGGTCCTCAAAACCACCCATTTGTAAGTCAAAGTCCCCGAAGTCCTCTTGCTCTTGATAGAAAATTCCCTGGTACGTCTTCGGGTCAATGTTGTTATAATCGTCGTCGGACGGCATGGGTAGTTTACCATGTGGCGATACCCTGAACGCGACCTCCCAACCCTTGAGTGCCTCTTTCTGGCATGGGTAAGGCAAATAATAAACTTGCTTAGCTTGGTGAGCCACAATAAAGACATCGGCTCCGCTATAGGTGGTTGAAGGCCTAACTTCAACTAACCCAATGGAAGGGGTACTTTTGTATCCATGGACGGGGTCGAACCAGTGGCATTTGAACACAACGAGCTTGAGTTCTACGTTGGTGCGATTGAACGTCAGCTCGTATACCTTCTCTAACCTTCCGTAGTAGTCTACGGAATCGGCGCCTCGGGTGAAAACCCCGGTATTTACCGTTTTTGCATTCGGCCGACTCTTCTGGTGATCCTCAGTATGGAAGCGATACCCATTCACATCATACTTCTCATATTTCATGACGCTACGGGTAAAACCTTGGGAAACACATCTCAACTCATCCGTCATCTGAACGTTGGGATTAGCTCCCTACAAATACGATACAAATTGTTTTGTGCATTAGATAGGTGTAACGAAAGGGACAAGTCACAGATTGCAAGGTAATAGGGAGAGGTTAGAAATTAATTTTTCCATGAACCAAGACACAAATTTTTTCTGTCCGGGAGCACCCTCTTTCAGAAGAGTGTCCAGCTCTCCGATAGATGGTTCCTCCGCTCCAGACCACATTTCATCCGTGAATTCTCTAAAAGAAGAGAATACGTATTAGATCGAAACAGGGTTACTAGTTGGAAAGTAATTTGCACCACCATTTTACCTGATATAATCGACCACTTCCTTCATGTTCGTAAGCACATAGAGCATTATGCAATCTTGCTCTTCCTTGGTCAAGGTATATTTTTCTCGGCCACCTGACTTGCCACCGGGACATTGGAAGAGGAGGAGCTGGGGGTCATGCTTGGGCTCGTCGATATTGTACCGAGATGCCTGGTTATGCATAGTGGGAACTTCAGCAGGATAGTACGTTGTCGCGGCGTCTGCCATCTCCTCAAGACATACTCCCTCAGCTATGCATGCTTCAATCTTAGCTTTATTTCCAGTTTTGTTTCTAATGTACTTGAACTCTCTCTCAATACAAAACTGCCAACGAAACTGCACCGGTCCACCCAAAAGTGCCTCGTTCGCGAGATGCACAACGAGATGTGCCATCGGAGTAAAGAAGCCTGGCGGAAATATCATCTCTAAGTTGCATAGCAACTCCAGCACTAGATCATGCAGCTTCTGAATAATCACAGGACATATCTGCTTAGCACAAAGCGTGCGGAAGAAATGGCTCAACTCCGCGAGCACTCGCCAGACACGCTCGGGTAGATACCCTCGAACCATCACCGGCATCAGCCGCTCAAGCCATATATGATAGTCGTGACTCTTGAGCTCGTTGACTTTTCCCGTTAAAAGATTGACCCCCTTGCTTATATTCGAACAATAACCATCAGGAAACATGACAATGAATTTGAGCCACTTGAATACCTCCTTCTTTTGAATACTGTCAAGGCAGTAGTCGGCGAGCGGTTTAAACCAATTTTTTCGCCGGCGGTCAGGAGCCTGCATATGTAATCTCTTTCTATCACAGAGTTTCTGGACATCGACTCTAGCCTTCACATTATCCTTCGACTTCTCAGGAATGTTCAGGATTGTGTGAAAGAGTGACTCTCCGACATTCTTTCGGTGTGCATCACATCGATGTTATGGGGAAGTTCGAGATCCTTGTAATAATCAAGCTGCGTCAAGCCTGCCACGTGAGTCCAGTTGTGTGTTTTACCATATCCGACGTATCGTGGGCCATTTCCCCCAGCGGGAACAAGAGCACGTAGCTCGGCATCAACAGCTGCACCATCGAATGTTGGTATCTTTTTTTCTACACGCTCAACTCTGCCCTTCTTGAAGTTCTTTTTGTCTTCTCTAAATCGATGCCTTCTTTTGAGGAACTGTCGATGCATGTCAAACGAGGAATACTTCTTACCTGCGCTTAACCAGAGGAACTCCAATCGGTTCCTGCACACTGGGCATGGCCACTTACCAGCGGTACACCATCCACAGAATAGAGCGTACCCTGGAAGGTCGTGCATGGAGTATTGGAACCAAATTTTCATTAAGAAGTTTTTCTTTGATGCCCGGTCGTATGTGAACGTCCCGTGGTGCCAAGAGTGGTCCAAATCATCCACAAGCGGCTGCATGTAGACACTCAGATTCTTTCCCGGGTATTCTGGCCCTGGAATGATCAGCGACAGAAATATGGTATTCCTTTGCATTAAGACTCCAGGAGGGAGATTGAGCGGAATAACAAACACGGGCCAGCAGCTGTATGAGGCAGTCGACAAACCATATGGATTGAATCCATCTGTTGCTATCGCAATCCTGACATTTCGAGCCTCTTTTGCCTCATCGGGGTATTTTGCATCGAAATTCTTCCATGCCTGACCATCAGATGGATGTCCCATCTTTTCCCGTCCGTGCTCGTCTGTGTATCTCTTCCCCATCTTGTGCCAAGTCATTTGTTTGGCAGTCTCCTCGGACCAATACAGCCGCTGGATTCTTTTAATGAATGGGAGATACCGAAGAATCTTCATAGCGACTTTCGTCTACTTCAACTGACCATCGGCTCCCTTTACCTCATGATACCTAGACGCCTTACAAATGCTACAGTACTTGTCATCCGCAAACTGTTTCCAAAACAGAATGCAGCCTTTTGGACAAGAATCTATCTTTGTATAATCCATGTTGAGCCCTTTCAAGACTTTCTTCGCTTCGTGCATGCTTTTAGGCAGACAATGCCCCTCGGGCAACATGTTACCATAGGTTTTCAGATTAGCTTCAAATCCAGCACGGGTGGTGGAGTACCGGGCCTTGTCGGCTAGTGCTTGAGAGATGGCATCGAGTTGAGAAATCTTTGCACCCTCATATAGCGGCCTCTTAGCCGAGCCCATCATTTCAAAGAAGGCCTTCGCTGTGGGCTCGGGTTCATCCGGGTCCTCCGGTTCGGGCTGTTCCTCCACTTGAGGTGGCGAATCAGGCATGTCGGCATCACGGAAATCATCTAACAAGTTCCTAATCCCATCATACTCAATGCCATTGATCCGCTGGCGCATCACCTCTCCTCTATCACGCTCGTACTGAGCAAAGTCAACAGTCGTCACGTAGTTCTGCATATATCCATGCAACCACAGGTGTTTAGTCATTTCAACCTTTCCATGACGATGCCGCCTCCGACAATTAGAGCAAGGGCATAATAGGCGAACCGCTGACTTTGAACCACGCGCTAACTCTTTCACTAACATGTTGGTCTTCCATTCCCACTCATCTGTTCTTTCAGTCACAGAAATACGGCCGCTGTACATCCACTCATTACCAGACATCCTCTGCTTTATTGGGAGACAAACAAGTTATAATACTTTTTTACAATGTCATCGGATTAATTACGACAAAATTTTATATTTTACAGCATGCAACGGTTCACCTACATGTCTAATAGGTAGGGGCCTAATCCCACCCGGGTATGTGTAGATCGGTTCGTGTCCCATGTTCTACCCCGACCCGAGACGGAATTTCGGCAGCACCTCCCCGCTGTTCTTCAGAATACACGTCTCGAACTTTTCAAGCCGAGAGGGTGTGCATCCGAAGAACAACGGGGGGTGCTGCCGAAATCCGTCTCAGGAAGGAGCAGAACATGGGACACGAACCGAACTACACATACCCGAGTTGTCCAAAACGTGGACAATCCGGAAGAGCTACGGTTATAAATATGCAGAGACGGACAGCCCTGCATATTTATAAATTTGCAACTCTCCCGGACGGGAGACGCCTACGGTTACGCGACTAGACATGAATGTAAATGTGTCATCGGCTCGAAGGCCGGGGCAGAGCAAAGGGTGGAAAGCTGGAGGTGATGGAAATGTAGCTCACCTAAACCGCACAGGGCGAAAGCGAAGACGGTGGAGCAGCAAGGAAGGAGAAGCTCGGGGACGTGCACCGGAGCACGCGGGGCCTACGCTGGTGAATGGCGAGACCTAGTCCATCTGAAAACACATAAACAACATATGTAAGAACATTTGTATGACAACATGAATATTTCACTAGAATAGCATCATCACGGATAAACTACCACTCGTGTTTTTTCCTATTTTATTACTTCTACCGAGAGCCACGCCGACAACCTGGGCTACCAGTGCGGCGGGTGGACGACCGAGTGGCAGGGCGACACCGGACGCACCACCGTGGGCACCACCATCCTCGACGCCGTGAGGGCGGCCGTGGACCCGTCGACGTCCGTGGTGTTCGCCGAGAACCCGGATGCGGACTTCGTCAAGAACGGCGGCTTCTCCTACGCAATCAGGTCCCACGTAATCAAATTACATCCCTGTAGAAAATTGTTTCCGCCCACCTCCTGGTGTCTTTTGTTTAAACACCACCCTCCCGGACCGGCGGGGTGGCCGGAGCCGCCTATTTATGGACCCGGAACACCTCATATACTTGGCACGATAAGAGTTAAGACTAAGAGGCTCACTATCAAGGTCAAATACTACAGAATATGCAAACTTTCATTTGATCAGTTATTATGTATCACGTTTTATAAAATGACAAAGTGCATCATGTCATTTTATCCAAAATCCTTTTTTGTGGTTTTCTCTAAATTGTCTCTCTGTTTCGTGATGTTAACTTGGTGTGTAGTGGTGACCCTCACCATGGAGAAATAAGGAACCAGTGGCTGGCTGCAGGACTGAAGATTGTTTAATTTCGTCACATAAAAATGGATCTTCATAAGTAGTTTCTCTCATGTTTAAAGAGGTTCCATGTACCATGTGGCTGATGCCAGCAAACTGTTGTCACCTCAACCAAGATATTTTAGATAAGCCTACTTATAAAGATGAATAAGCTAAGCCATTCATGGAGTTGCAAACCCAAACCATGGTCGACATACATAATTATGTAGCCAAATCAGAGGCATGCCCAGCAAGGAAGATACAGTGCCACCATAGGAGGGGTTTAACATGCCACCATATCTGAGTCAAATACGGAACAGTGAACAATTGAAGATTTGTTCAAAAAAAGACTACAGTTACCAACACTGACCCTGATGCTTGCATGATAACTTGCTTTCATGCTCAGCCAATTTCTTCTTGCAACGACTCCGATAAAAACTCTTGCTCTGATTCTTTTTTTTCTTGCACTTCTAATTGATTTTTCGTGCAGTAGTTGCATCTATTGTGAGCGTCCTCAATGGCATTTATCCATGAAAAAACACATATCTACGTGATACAACTATGTGTAGAAAATGGGGAACACTCTGACACACACACACACGAAAAAAAGTTTGATAAACCTTGTGCAACTTCTTGTAGGTATGTTGAGAAATTCAAATATGCGATTGTGCGTCCTGATTATTCAGATCCTAGCACAGCAGGAGCACATCCTAGTGCAGCATCAGCAGATCGTAGCGAAGCAGCAGCACATCCAAGTTCAGCAGGAGCAGCAGATGATAGCTGGGCAGCAGCAGCAGCACCTTTTGACTCAAGTCTTGGCTTGTTTTTCAGAACATTCAGCTTCCAGTTCTCAGAACCCTTGGCCTGCGGCACCACGATCGGGCTCCGCACCACGTGCTCCGGGGACACCCACTTCAGGTTCCCCTCCACGCCCGCGACGGCCGGCTGCTTCCCGGCCCACCGCACCGTCACCGTGAAGCTCGCGCCCGGCGTTGAACTCCAGCAGCGTCGTCGAAGGGTGGACGCCGTTCACAGGGAGGGAGGATGGGGCGGAGGGAGACAGGGGGAGGAGGATGGGGCGGCGAGGGAGACAGGGGGAGGAGGATGGGGCGGAGGGAGGAATACCTCGGCGGTGGCGGGCGGGCGTCCGTGCTCGGGTCGGTGGGGGACGGCGGCGACGGCGGGGAGACGGCGGCGGCGGCGGGGAGACGGCGGCGGCGGCGGGGAGACGGCGGCGGCGGCGGGGTGGATGAGGGGATCGAGCGCGGAGGGGTTGGGGAAAGAAATCGATAAGACTCGGGGACGACCGTCGCGAGCCGATAAGGCTCTGCGGACCAGGATACGCCGACGGCTTTGCCGTCGCCACACAGCTTTTTTTTTTTTTTAACAGAAGCCGACGGCATTGCCGTCGGCACACGTTTTTTTCTTTTTTCAAAATGCTATACTACTCCCGAAAATTACTATAATTATATGTGTATGGTAGATGATATAATTATATAATTATAATTATATGCATGTAAACTCAAAATGCTCTAAGGTAGATGATATAATTATATGCATGTAATTTTTTTTCAAAATGCTCTAAGGTAGATGATATAATTATATGCATGTAAACTCAAATGAAAAATTACTAGTTCAGATAATTTTATGACCCGAAAATAGGCTAGTTTAGATTATATGAAGAAAACACAAATTAACACGAAAAATAAAACAATTTGCATGCATAGTTTTTTACTCAAATGTGAACGGCTTTGATTTTTTTAAATGGATATGTCATACCCTATTGGTCATATATAGACCTACAAAAGAATGGCGTTTTAGAAGCTTCCGCGTATGATTTTCATCAAGTTTCCATAATATATTACTGAAAAAAATATCATCAATTTTCCGCGTATGGTTTTTATTTTTCAAAAGAGGCAAAAAAAATCCATAATATATTAGTGAAATAGATTTAAAATCAACCAAGAGAAAAAAAAAACGGCGGCGGGAAATGGCCAAAACCGAGGCTTACACGTGTGGCATAAGGAATCAAGATTCTTTACCCCAATATTATCACAATATGCCACTTCCTTCTTAAATTTCTCGAAAATGATGAATGTATTGTAGAATTGGTGCAGAGGTTATGTCATCGTGTGTTCATTCCACAACTCTATAAAAACGACAAGACCAACGAGGCAAATGCCTTTCTATGGTTGCCATAATGGCATTGGCCCTCCCAACTTAGACGACCGACAAGACCCCCGAAGCTTTGGCCTATAAGCTCCGGAGCCCCCCTCCGGTGAAACCCTAGACCCGCTGGAGAAATACCGGATTTATACGGAAACACGCGGTAACGGCGTCGAAAGGGGTAGCATTGTAGAACTAGGTGCTTGGTTGTGTTAGGGTAGGCCATAGGAACATAAAACAACTAGGTAGAACCCACCTCTTCGGAAGATTCACGACGTTTCGTGCGACACGGGAGTTTCACCCTATAAGCGCGTCTAAACTCACGAGAGAGAAGTGGATGCCGGTGAAGCGGCCCACACCCCGGAGTGAAATCTTTTCCATGAAAAGCACACAACACACCTACAATAACATTCTATGGCACAAACTTGCTTGTGTTGGGGTCCAGACGCTCCGGAGCCCCCCCTCCGGTGAAACCCTAGACCCGCTGGAGAAATACCGGACTTATACGGAAACACGCGGTAACGGCGTCGAAAGGGGGTAGCATTGTGGAACTAGGTGCTTGGTTGTGTTAGGGTAGGCCATAGTAACATAAAACAACAAGGTAGAACCCACCTCTTCGGAAGATTCACGATGTTTCGTCCGATACGGGGGTTTCACCCTATAAGAGCGTGTAAACTCACGAGAGAGAAGTGGATGCCGGTGAAGCGGCCCACACCCCGGAGTGAAATATTTGCCATCAAAAGCACACAACACACCTATAAAAACATGCTATGGCACAACCTTGCTTGTGTTGGGGTCCAGACGCTCCAGAGCCCCCCTCCGGTGAAACCCTAGACCCGCTGGAGAAATACCGGACTTATACGGAAACACGCGGTAACGGCGTCGAAAGGGGGTAGCATTGTGGAACTAGGTGCTTGGTTGTGTTAGGGTAGGCCATAGGAACATAAAACAACAAAATAGAACCCACCTCTTCGGAATATTCACGACGTTTCGTCCGATACGGGGGTTTCACCCTATAAGCGCGTGTAAACTCACGAGAGAGAAGTGGATGCCGGTGAAGCGGCCCACACCCCGGAGTGAAATCTTTGCCATCAAAAGCACACAACACACCTATAATAACATGCTATGGCACAACCTTTCTTGTGTTGGTGTCCAGACGCTCCGTAGCCCCCCCCCCCTCCGGTGAAACCCTAGACCCGCTGGAGAAATACCGGACTTATACGGAAACACGCGGTAACGGCGTCGAAAGGGGGTATAAATGTGGAACTAGTTTCTTGGTTGTGTTAGGGTAGGCCATAGGAACATAAAACAACAAGGTAGAACCCACCTCTTCGTAATATTCACGACGTTTCGTCCGATACGGGGGTTTCACCCTATAAGCGTGTGTAAACTCACGAGAGAGAAGTGGATGCCGGTGAAGCGGCCCACACCCCGGAGTGAAATCTTTGCCATCAAAAGCACACAACACACCTATAATAACATGCTATGGCACAAACTTGCTTGTGTTGGGGTCCAGACGCTCCGGAGCCCCCCCTCCGGTGAAACCCTAGACCCGCTGGAGAAATACCGGACTTATACGGAAACACGCGGTAACGGCGTCGAAAGGGGTAGCATTGTAGAACTAGGTGCTTGGTTGTGTTAGGGTAGGCCATAGGAACATAAAACAACTAGGTAGAACCCACCTCTTCGGAAGATTCACGACGTTTCGTGCGACACGGGAGTTTCACCCTATAAGCGCGTCTAAACTCACGAGAGAGAAGTGGATGCCGGTGAAGCGGCCCACACCCCGGAGTGAAATCTTTTCCATGAAAAGCACACAACACACCTACAATAACATTCTATGGCACAAACTTGCTTGTGTTGGGGTCCAGACGCTCCGGAGCCCCCCCTCCGGTGAAACCCTAGACCCGCTGGAGAAATACCGGACTTATACGGAAACACGCGGTAACGGCGTCGAAAGGGGGTAGCATTGTGGAACTAGGTGCTTGGTTGTGTTAGGGTAGGCCATAGTAACATAAAACAACAAGGTAGAACCCACCTCTTCGGAAGATTCACGATGTTTCGTCCGATACGGGGGTTTCACCCTATAAGAGCGTGTAAACTCACGAGAGAGAAGTGGATGCCGGTGAAGCGGCCCACACCCCGGAGTGAAATATTTGCCATCAAAAGCACACAACACACCTATAAAAACATGCTATGGCACAACCTTGCTTGTGTTGGGGTCCAGACGCTCCAGAGCCCCCCTCCGGTGAAACCCTAGACCCGCTGGAGAAATACCGGACTTATACGGAAACACGCGGTAACGGCGTCGAAAGGGGGTAGCATTGTGGAACTAGGTGCTTGGTTGTGTTAGGGTAGGCCATAGGAACATAAAACAACAAAATAGAACCCACCTCTTCGGAATATTCACGACGTTTCGTCCGATACGGGGGTTTCACCCTATAAGCGCGTGTAAACTCACGAGAGAGAAGTGGATGCCGGTGAAGCGGCCCACACCCCGGAGTGAAATCTTTGCCATCAAAAGCACACAACACACCTATAATAACATGCTATGGCACAACCTTTCTTGTGTTGGTGTCCAGACGCTCCGGAGCCCCCCCCCCTCCGGTGAAACCCTAGACCCGCTGGAGAAATACCGGACTTATACGGAAACACGTGGTAACGGCGTCGAAAGGGGGTAGAATTGTGGAACTAGGTGCTTGGTTGTGTTAGGGTAGGCCATAGGAACATAAAACAACAAGGTAGAACCCACCTCTTCGTAATATTCACGACGTTTCGTCCGATACGGGGGTTTCACCCTATAAGCGTGTGTAAACTCACGAGAGAGAAGTGGATGCCGGTGAAGCGGCCCACACCCCGGAGTGAAATCTTTGCCATCAAAAGCACACAACACACCTATAATAACATGCTATGGCACAAACTTGCTTGTGTTGGGGTCCAGACGCTCCGGAGCCCCCCCTCCGGTGAAACCCTAGACCCGCTGGAGAAATACCGGACTTATACGGAAACACGCGGTAACGGCGTCGAAAGGGGGTAGCATTGTGGAACTAGGTGCTTGGTTGTGTTAGGGTAGGCCATAGGAACATAAAACAACAAGTTAGAACCCACCTCTTCGGAAGATTCACGACGTTTCGTCCGATACGGGGGTTTCACCCTATAAGCGCGTGTAAACTCACGAGAGAGAAGTGGATGCCGGTGAAGCGGCCCACACCCCGGAGTGAAATCTTTGCCATCAAAAGCACACAACACACCTATAATAACATGCTATGGCACAACCTTGCTTGTGTTGGGGTCCATACGCTCCGGAGCCCCCCCTCCGGTGAAACCCTAGACCCGCTGGAGAAATACCGGACTTATACGGAAACACGCGGTAACGGCGTCGAAAGGGGGTAGCATTGTGGAACTAGGTGCTTGGTTGTGTTAGGGTAGTCCATACCAACATAAAACAACAAGGTAGAACCCACCTCTTCGGAAGATTCTCGACGTTTCGTCTGATACGGGGGTTTCACCCTATAAGCGCGTGTAAACTCACGAGAGAGAAGTGGATGCCGGTGAAGCGGCCCACACCCCGGAGTGAAATCATTTCCATGAAAATCACACAACACACCTACAATAACATGCTATGGCACAAACTTGCTTGTGTTGGGGTCCAGACGCTCCGGAGCCCCCCCTCCGGTGAAACCCTAGACCCGCTGGAGAAATACCGGACTTATACGGAAACACGCGGTAACGGCGTCGAAAGGGGGTAGCATTGTGGAACTAGGTGCTTGGTTGTGTTAGGGTAGGCCATAGGAACATAAAACAACAAGGTAGAACCCACCTCTTCGGAAGATTCACGATGTTTCGTCCGATACGGGGGTTTCACCCTATAAGAGCGTGTAAACTCACGAGAGAGAAGTGGATGCCGGTGAAGCGGCCCACACCCCGGAGTGAAATATTTGCCATAAAAAGCACACAACACACCTATAATAACATGCTATGGCACAACCTTGCTTGTGTTGGGGTCCAGACGCTCCGGAGCCCCCCCTCCGGTGAAACCCTAGACCCGCTGGAGAAATACCGGACTTATACGGAAACACGCGGTAACGGCGTCGAAAGGGGGTAGCATTGTGGAACTAGGTGCTTGGTTGTGTTAGAGTAGTCCATACCAACATAAAACAACAAGGTAGAACCCACCTCTTCGGAAGATTCACGATGTTTCGTCCGATACGGGGGTTTCACCCTATAAGCGCATGTAAACTCACGAGAGAGAAGTGGATGCCGGTGAAGCGGCCCACACCCCGGAGTGAAATCTTTGCCATCAAAAGCACACAACACACCTATAATAACATTCTATGGCACAAACTTGCTTGTGTTGGGGTCCAGACGCTCCGGAGCCCCCCCTCCGGTGAAACCCTAGACCCGCTGGAGAAATACCGGACTTATACGGAAACACGCGGTAACGGCGTCGAAAGGGGGTAGCATTGTCGAACTAGGTGCTTGGTTGTGTTAGGGTAGGCCATAAGAACATAAAACAACAAGGTAGAACCCACCTCTTCGGAAGATCCACGACGTTTCGTCCGATACGGGGGTTTCACCCTATAAGCGCGTGTAAACTCACGAGAGAGAAGTGGATGCCGGTGAAGCGGCCCACACCCCGGAGTGAAATATTTGCCATCAAAAGCACACAACACACCTATAATAACATGCTATGGCACAACCTTGCTTGTGTTGGGGTCCAGACGCTCCGGAGCCCCCCCTCCGGTGAAACCCTAGACCCGCTGGAGAAATATCGAACTTATACGGAAACACGCGGTAACGGCGTCGAAAGGGGGTAGCATTGTGGAACTAGGTGCTTGGTTGTGTTAGGGTAGGCCATAGGAACATAAACCAACAAGGTATAACCCACCTCTTCGGAAGATTCACGACGTTTCGTCCGATACGGGGGTTTCACCCTATAAGCGCGTGTAAACTCACGAGAGAGAAGTGGATGCCGGTGAAGCGGCCCACACCCCGGAGTGAAATCTTTGCCATCAAAAGCACACAACACACCTATAATAACATGTTATGGCACAAACTTGCTTGTGTTGGGGTCCAGACGCTCCGGAGCCCCCCCTCCGGTGAAACCCTAGACCCGCTGGAGAAATACCGGACTTATACGGAAACACGCGGTAACGGCGTCGAAAGGGGGTAGCATTGTGGGACTAGGTGCTTGGTTGTGTTAGGGTAGGCCATAGGAACATAAAACAACAAGGTAGAACCCACCTCTTCGGAAGATTCACGACGTTTCGTCCGATACGGGGGTTTCACCCTATAAGCGCGTGTAAACTCACGAGAGAGAAGTGGATGCCGGTGAAGCGGCCCACACCCCGGAGTGAAATGTTTGCCATCAAAAGCACACAACACACCTATAATAACATGCTACGGCACAACCTTGCTTGTGTTGGGGTCCAGACGCTCCGGAGCCCCCCCTCCGGTGAAACCCTAGACCCGCTGGAGAAATACCGGACTTATACGGAAACACGCGGTAACGGCGTCGAAAGGGGGTAGCATTGTGGAACTAGGTGCTTGGTTGTGTTAGGGTAGTCCATACCAACATAAAACAACAAGGTACAACCCACCTCTTCGGAAGATTCACGACGTTTCGTCCGATACGGGGGTTTCACCCTATAAGCGCGTGTAAACTCACGAGAGAGAAGTGGATGCCGGTGAAGCGGCCCACACCCCGGAGTGAAATCTTTGCCATCAAAAGCACACAACACACCTATAATAACATGCTATGGCACAACCTTGCTTGTGTTGGGGTCCAGACGCTCCGGAGCCCCCCCTCCGGTGAAACCCTAGACCCGCTGGAGAAATACCGGACTTACACGGAAATACGCGGTAACGGCGTCGAAAGGGGGGGGCAATAAGGAACTAGGTGCTTAGATTTGTTAGGGTAGGCTAAGGGAACACAAAACACAAATAAAAATAGAGTTAATGTGTGAAACGGACTCGATAGTGTTGTCGGTGTAGTATGAATATATGAAACGGACTTAGATCTCGATACACGCGGTAACTATTGTGAAATTATATATCTTAAACAAAAAATATTACCATATTAATTTTACCAAATAATAGAGATTTATAAATAGACATACACCTCAAATTAACAAAAAAATGTTGCAGGTGTGTCGACGGCAAGGCCGTTAGCATAGATCCTAGCGACCCCTAGTCCCACGTCCTCCTACCATGTACCGACGGCGACGGGGGTGCCGTGGGCAGCCGTCGGCCCTATTTCCTCTGTGCCGACGGCTAGATATGTGCCGACGGCTGCCCTCGGCCCTACGTTGCGTACGCCGACGGCCATCGGTGTGCCGACGGTCACTTCGGTGGGCTGGCCTCCAAGCCACGTATGCCGACGGCCCCGACTTTTTGCCGTCGGCATACCATATGGCTGTCGGCATACGGAGCCATTCCTGTAGTGTTGTATGGACCAAGCTCGGCGTCCTTCCTCTACACCGCAGCTTCTCCGTAATCTGGGACGCCCCCATACCCACGGATCTAAGCAAGACTACATGGGAATCCATTCTTTTGGTAATTTTGTGGAAGATCTGTAACGCTCGCAATGCCAAGACGTTCAGGCATACAGACTATTTCTCGAACTAGGCTTTCGCCCCGCTTTATAAATAAAGCAACCACAACATCCATACAAAGTATCAGTTACAACCAGAATCAAAGCAGGTACCACATGCTGGGGCAGCAGCACACACAATGCCCAAAGGGAGAAAGAGGACGAGAAAGGTCAAAAAAAGCAAGAAGGGGGCGGCGGGGGGGGTGGTGTGGGTAGACAAGCTAGAGAGCCTCCGGGAGGGGGGGAGGAGGGGGCGCCGCCTCAAGGTGGCGACGAGGAGGCGATGCGGCGCGCGGCGGCGAGTAGTCTGTCGATGATGTCGTCAAGCCGCGCCCTGTCCCGCTGTCTACAGAGCGGGGACCACTGCTGCAACAAAGCCAAGCATTTAAATAAGGCGTCAGTCGCACGACGTAGAAAAATCTTCTCAATCACCATTTTATTGCGAGTCGTCCACAGGGACCACATCATAGCCGCGAACACCAGCCAGAAGAGGCGGACACCCCCTCCGGCCCGGTGAGCCTGGTCTTCTAGGAACTCACCAAGGTCTGAGGCCTGCCACCCTGGCCCCAGAGCCTCATGGGCGAAGTTCCATAAAAAACGGGCCGCCGGACACACAAAGAAAATGTGTGTACTGGACTCCGGACACCTACATAGCGGACACACCCCGTCCCCCGGACCATGGCGCTTGGCCACTTCAATTCCGGAGGGCAATCTATCGCGAAGAAGTTGCCAGACGAAAATCTTTATCTTCAGCGGGATAGGGGCCTTCCACAGGGGAGTAGCCCACGCTCTAACCGGCCCCGAGAATTGGGCCCTATACGCCGACTTGACCGAAAACACTCCCGAGGGGGTCAACGACCAGGACACCTGGTCCGCACCTCCGGGGAGGGACTCGGGCAACTCGCCCCTGAGAACCTCCCACTCAGCAGCCTCCGCCGGCCCAAAAGACCGTCGGAACAAGATGTTCCAAGTCTCATTCTGGAACGCTGCGGCTACTAGTTGGGATGGTTCCGAGCAGATCGCGAAGAGTCTAGGACACTCTAGCTGGAGAGGCCGCTCCCGAAGCCAAGGGTCCACCCAAAACATGGTCCCTCGACCGTCTCCTATGCCAAACCTCACCCCCTTCCGGATCTCCTGTTTAAACGACTGGATGGACCTCCAAAAGAGTGAACCATCCTGACGTTCACAGGCCAGAAGCGGGCGTTCCTGTAGATACTTGTCTTTAATAAGCTGGAGCCAGAGACCCCCCCTCCTCCCGTAGAATGCGCCACACCCACTTTAGCATTAGGGCCACATTCATCTTACGGGAGGCTAAGATACCTATGCCCCCCAAGTCTTTGGGGGCGCAAACATCCGCCCATTTGACCATGTGATATTTTTGTTTCCCTGACGCGTCTTGCCAGAAGAACCTCGACAATTCCTTGTCAAATGCTGCGTGGACTCCCTCCGGCAGAGAATAAATCCCCATCAAGTACGAGGGAACACTAGATAGGCAGGACCCAATTAGGATGGACTTGCTCCCCTTGGATGTAAAGCGTCCACGCCAGGGTTCTGCCTTATTCCTCACCCTACCCACAGTTGGTTCCAGATCCCGGATAAGAATCCTGGAGTCGCTCAGCGGTACTCCCAGGTAGTTCACCGGGAAGGTGGTCAACCTGCAGTTGAGATTGTTCGCTATCCGTTGTTGATCCTCAGGGGAATACCCAAGGACCACAACTTCACTTTTGTCAAAGTTGATTTTGAGGCCCGACATGGCCTCAAAACACAACAACAAGGACTTGAGGTTGACAATGTCTAACTCCGAGCCCTCCACCATAACCATAGTGTCATCTGCATATTGCAGGTGGGTGATGCCTCCACCCGGTATAAGATGACCAACCACACCAGAGATGTGTCCGGCACCCCTGGCCTTATCCAAGATAGCAGCCAGAGCATCTACCGCCAGGTCAAAGAGGATGGGGGAAATAGGATCCCCCTGCCTCACCCCACACGACGACCTAAAATAGGGACCAACGTCCCCATTAATGTTAATTGCAGTATTGCCACTCATGACAAGCTGCATAATCCACGTGGTGAACCGACCATCAAAGCCTCGACGCAGCAACACCTGCCGTAGGAATCCCCAGTCAAGGCGGTCGTAGGCTTTCTGAAAATCAAGCTTCAGAAAGACCCCTTTGTGTTGTCGTACCTTGACCTCATGCACAATCTCATGAAGCGCAAGGATCCCATCATGGATAAATCTCCCCTTGAGAAAGGCAGACTGCAAGGGATGTACAATCCGCTCCGCCACTGGTGCTAAGCGCATTGCACACACCTTGGAGAATAACCTCTGGATCACATTTATCACAGTGATGGGCCTAAACTGGCGGATGTCCGTGGCCCCGACTACTTTCGGGATCAGCGTAACCACACCATAGTTTAGGCGCGACATCACCAAGGTACCAGTATAAAATTCCTGGAACATCGGCATGATCACGTCCTGCAGAGTCTCCCAAAAGGACTGAAAAAAGGAGACCGGCAAGCCATCCGGCCCCGGGGCCGAGTTAGCATTCATCTCCCCCAGGGCTCGCTGAACCTCCTCTGGAAGGAACGGCAGCAGCAACTGCGTGTTCTCCTCCGGAGTGACACGGCCCCCAAGGGCCCAGGTCTCCTCGGCCAACGCCACCCCCGTGCTGGGGGTAGCTGAAAATAACTCCTTATAGAAGGAGTAAATATGGGAGGCCAAGGCCTCCTCCGTCTCCAAGAGAGCTCCGTCGTCCCACAGAAATGGGATGGAGCACCTCCGGCGTCTACCATTCGCTATGGCATGGAAGTACGCCGTGTTGGCGTCCCCTTTGAGAATCCAGTTCTGACGGCTACGCTGACGCCAGTACGTTCCCTCCCCCTTATAGATCCCCATAAGGGATGCCTCCAGGGCATAGCACTGGGACCACTCCTCGGGGGTAAGCCCCCCCGCATCCGCTATTATGTCTAAGGCTTGGATCTGGCCAAGGAGAGAAGCTTTATTCCTGCGTATCTCACCACCTAGGTTGGCTCCCCAACCTCGCATGAATTGACGGACGCTCTTGGCACAAAAATGCCACACATCGACCGCATTATATCTGCGAGGTGGAGAAGCTGCCGCCGCCACCCACTTACTTCGAACCGCATCCACAAAGCCTGGCTGCCCAATCCAAAAATCTTCAAAGTGGAACCGGTTCTGCCTAGGAGCAACCGACCCGCCGGATGAGAAAATCAATGGTGAGTGGTCCGAGCCTACTCGTGTGATAGCTCGAAGTGCGCATAACGGAAAAGCCGCTTCCCACTCGACTGAAACCAGCACACGGTCCAACACACTACGGATAGGATCCGCCTGATTGTTGGACCAGGTGTAGCGCGCTCCCACTCTCTCAATATCAATAAGGGCCATGTCTGCAATGAAGTCGTTGAAAAGCCTCATCCTCGGGAGGTCCACATTGTCCGAACTCTTCTCCTCGGGAGAGCGGATCAGATTAAAATCTCCCGCCACCACTACAGGGATAGTACACCTGTTGATCTTATCCCTGAGTTCCTCAAGGAACTCTGGGGATCTACTATGGTCCGCGGGACCATAGACAACAATCACCTCCCACCTAAGGAGAGACCGTCTGTGGGTCAGGGACATGCTCAGGAAGAACTCCCCACGGTCCATATCGTCTGTGGCATACAGACTATTTCGCAGATGTAACTATTACTAACATCATCCATGACCTCGGTCGCACCGCTTTCGCTCCGCGGAAACTAGGAGGCGTCCGATCTTTGTCGCGCCTGCCTCTCCCAATGTAGGAAGTCCTTGGAACGGAGGAAGTCCTAGTTTGAAACCCACTATTGTTCCAGCCTCGCAAGCTCCGAACCTGTGTGCGCCGCGCGCGACGCATTCTGTGAATTAGGAGGCGCCACCGCCCGCTCGCGCTCCGGCGCAGGGGCAGGCGAACGCCATGGGCGCGCCGCGTGGGATACCGATGACGGGCCACAGCCCTAGGGGCGCGGCTTGGGGTCCGCCTCGTGCAGGCCCTCCTCGACGCCACCGCGCTCGCCGCCATGGCCTCCACCAACGACTTCGTCTCCGACACCGCTTTCCGGTCAGTGCGTCCTCCTTCCTCCTCTCCTCAAAATTTTCTCCTTTCCTGCCCAACACTTTCTCCCCTTGGGGTTTCAGTCCACGACGCTGCACTTCACTTCTTGGCTTCGGTCCCCGTAGGGAGTACAGAGTGAATGGAATTTTTATGCGTCGGCCATCACTCCACCCACCCAAATTTTGGGGACTCGGTGAAATTGTAATAGCGCGGCACATTCATACACGACCCACACAAATGAAATGCCTGAAATTTCAGAGTCTCTCCTCCCCGTAAGAGATATGTATGTGGAATGAGCTCCCAGTAAAAACTGTTCCAAACATAGTGGAGTATTATGGATTGGGGCCCTTTCTTTAATTCTACAAAAGAGATGTTGATATTTGTTCTCCAAACAGAAATTATTATAGCACGCCTCTTGGAATTAGTTTGTCATACTCAAAGAGGCAAATGTAGTCAGATGGTGACATGTTCATGTTCTCTGTCAGATGACACATTAATCACAGGTGTCTTTTTTTTTGGAATGACACAGAAATGTTTAGCTTCAGTCTTGTTTGGTGAGCATAATTGTTCCTGTAAAAATCAGGGGTTTGGCATTCAGCAAAAAGCATTCTGTTGTGTCGTTGATAAGTTTATTTCTGGTTGTGATTGCGTTCGACATTCGTATATATGCATAATACATGTGTTTGTCTTTAATTGAGGAAAACTTTTGAATATCTACATTCGGTGCTGTGATCGATAGTCTTGCCAACTGCACGGAACAAGGAGTATGCTACTGCGAGTATATCTTATTCTTGTGATGCAATTAGATAGCGCGTTCACTTAGGATTTTGCTTTTACAACCAAGGATGCAGGATTGATCTATTCCTGGCACAGATGAACCTACTATTGTTCATTTTGACCAGCTACCTCGTTTTAGCGGCAGCTCTGCAATGCCTGTGGAGCTTCGCTCTGTCCATCCTGTATCTCTAGTTCTCTACGTGTTTCTTGTCAGATGTCCCTTCCGAAAGCGCCGAGCTGCGGCCATACTTGGCGTCGCGGACTGGGGGAGTCGTGTTTTCTCAGGCACCTTCGTGATCGAACTGCCATCTGGGTTCCTTGTGGACTCGGAGATTAAAATGTTACAAATGCAGGAACAAGAAAATAATCATCTGACTATTGTGCAAATTTCTTTCTTCGAAAAACAACCCACATAAACTGACCTTGAAGCTGTCCTATCCAGATCACAGGGACACTGATCTTCAGTGCCGCGTGCGCATCGGCAGAAATCACGGTTTTCATCAACAATGATATGTACTTCTGCTATGTAAATTACTGCCCAAGCTTTATGGCCGCCACCGCCATGGCTTTCTTGAGCTGGTTCGCTAGTGCACCGTGCTATGTCTACAACCTCAGCGTGGTGGTCTACAAGTTCAAAGACCCTAGTTTGATGTTTAAAAGAGTTGTTGCGAAGCTCTGCATTTTTCTTTTTTCCAGAGCACATGCCTTCTTATAGTCTAGACAGAAAATGCAGTAGGTGCTATTGCCTGTTGGTCAGAGTTTTTCCTTAGGAGAACATGTTTAGGGTCTCAGTTGAGAACCATTTTACCTAGCATTTACATGGCTAAAAAAAATCTCATCCCCATATTAAAGAGAAAGAAACAGAAAGCCACGTGATTGATCACTTGGTCATGGAAATTTTGTCAGGTTGATAAGGGAATGCATAATTGTACTTGTACACACATTATTCCATTTATCCTTTACAAATTGGCAACAGTATAACTAATATTTTCCATCTTAATACACTACAATTTCTCTAAGATGTTAAAGTGTATCGAGGGACACCCGACCCATCTCCCTAGCGGCCTCACTACTGGAGATGAGTTCGTTCCCGTGTGCTCGTATTTTTGCCGTGTGCACTCCATCGGCCACACGGCAAAGACTGATAGGGGCCCCACCTGGTTCCGTTTTCGTTTTGTATGTGACCAAGTGGTGGTGGGGCCCACTTGAAGTCTTTGCCATGTGCCCCGATGATATGCACACGGCAAAGAGGTCTTTACCGTGCAAATCGCTACCGTGTACTCTTTGCCGTATGCCCCGATGAAAAGCACACGGCAAAGGCTTTGCCATGTGTTTTGTAGCCTTTGCCGTGTGCAGTTGGCACACGGCAAAGAGGTTTTCTCCCGTAGTGCCTGTTAAAAGTAACTGGCACACGTGCAGACATGCGCCGGCTAAATTTTCCCTATACATATTTTTTGAGTGCTTATTATCTTGATTGCTTATTAGTTGAGGAGTATTTTTAACAGTTCCCTTTGTAGGTCCCTTAGTTTGTTGTGGAGACGACCAGTATATATTCCTTCTTATCTAATTCGGTTGGAAGCACATAATGTTTGTAGATGCGTCCATGTTCCTAAATAGTACGGAGAATCTTGTCCAGCGTGCGGTGATTCGGTGCGAAAGACCTAATTTTCTCACAATAATGGATAGGGGAATATCTTAGTTACGAAAGCATTAACCACTCCACACTTGAGTATATACTAATTTGATGGTGCTAGCATCCATGAATATATTCTTTAGACTCCCGTGGCGTGCATCCATGAATATTGGATGATGCTACCTGCCTACCTCCCGTGGTACCATCCAAGATCCTCTCCTCTAGTGCTCACAGGTTGGCATCTAGACAGTCTGTTTATACTGGGAAGGACAGCGGTAGCCAACCTGCCTGTGATGAGCATCAACCTATGTGTGTTTCCTACACAATCAAATAACGTCACATTCACACAACCACAACTATACACATAGGAATGTATGCTCCGTCAGCCCCGCTTAAGTGACAGCACGGTGTCCCACTTTATAATATACTCGTGAGGTCACAAACATACGTCTGTAATGTAAAGTCATCATCGACAGGTAGACACTTGACCTATCTGTGATGAGCATCAATTACACAAACTGGTGAAAATATGACTTGTCTGTTATTTCTCTTTAGGGTTTCTGCAAAACAAAACAAAAAAAAAACTAGCACAATGGTGGAAACAGTTTATTTCTCTTTAAGCATTTGTGCATTTTTCACTCGGTGCATAAGTCTGATCCCTTAACAACACATGAAATTATATTAATTAGTATAATATTTTTAATTGTTAGGGCATCTCCAGTCGTTGCGCCCCCCCAGGACGCAAAAACCCTCGCTTTTTTAGCGCCGCGGCGCGAAACGACGCTATTCTCGGAACTGGGGGGGGGGGGGGGCGCGTTTCCCAGCCGTGAACCCAGGCCGCCCCCCCAGCGGCGACTCGGCCAAATTTGGGCAATCAAAAAAAAATCCCACCAAATAAATAGAGTTTTGCCACACAAATAAATAGAGTTTGGCCACACAAATAAATAGTTCAACAATTTAAAAAAAAAAGAACACTAGTCATCGTTCTCAACATTGCCATTCCCCTTTCGCGCCCACAAATGCTGCACCAGGTCCTCCTGCAGAGCATGATGTGTTGCAGCGTGTCGAATCTCCTGTCGGTTGGTGAGGAAGTCTGTCCATGATGCCGGCACCTGGTGATCAACATCTGCAAGAGGGCCCTGCCGGTAGTATGGTGTGCTTGTCTCACTGTCAGGCACCGGGTCATCCCGCTCACTCTCAATGATCATATTGTGCAAGATCACACAACACTGCATCACCTCCCACATGTTGGACTTCGACCAAGTCATAGCTGGGTACCGGACAACAGCGAATCGAGATTGCAGCGCACCAAATGCCCGCTCAACATCCTTCCTGCAAGCCTCCTGGCACTTGGTAAACCAAGCTTTTGCGCTTCCTGGGATAGGGTTGGAGATGCTCTTCACAAATGTTGCCCACTTCGGGTAGATGCCATCTGCAAGATAGTACCCCTTTGTATACTGATGTCCATTGATCTCATAGTTCACAGGGGGGGCATGGCCTTCGACAAGATCGGCAAAGACATTCGAGCACTGCAAGACATTGATGTCGTTGTGACTTCCAGGCATACCAAAGAATGAATGCCAAATCCATAGATCGTACGAAGCCACGGCCTCGAGAACCACCGAGCACTCTCCCTCCTTTCCCTTGTACATCCCCTGCCAGTCAAATGGGCAGTTCTTCCATGCCCAGTGCATGCAGTCGATACTGCCAAGCATCCCCGGAAACCCTCTTGCTTCATTCTCTGCGAGGAGACGAGCAGTGTCTTGCGCATTGGGTGATCGCAGGTATGTTGGGCCAAAAACTGCAACCACTGCCCGGCAGAACTTGTTCAAGCACTCGAGGGCTGTGGACTCGCTCATGCGCAGGTAGTCATCTTGTGCATCTGCGGGAGCACCGTATGCAAGCAACCTCATGGCCATCGTGCACTTCTGGATAGAGGTAAACCCTACCGTGCCGGTGCAGTCCTTCTTCAACTTGAAGTAGGTGTCGAACTCCCGGATGGCATGCATGATGTTGAGGAAGAGCGTGCGTTTCATCCTGAAACGACGCCGGAACACCTTCTCGTCGTTGGTGGGATCCTCGGCGAAGTAGTCGGAGTAGAGGATGCAGTAGCCCTCGTACCGCTGTCTCGGCCTGCTCTTGCGGCGACCGGGCTTCGATCCAGTGCGGCGCGGCGCGGCGTCCTGGGCCTGCAATCTGGCCAGGCAGCTCAGGACGAGCAGGTGCTCCTCGTCGTTGATGGCAGCCAGTTTTGTTTCTAATGTACTTGAACTCTCTCTCAATACAAAACTGCCAACGAAACTGCACCGGTCCACCCAAAAGTGCCTCGTTCGCGAGATGCACAACGAGATGTGCCATCGGAGTAAAGAAGCCTGGCGGAAATATCATCTCTAAGTTGCATAGCAACTCCAGCACTAGATCATGCAGCTTCTGAATAATCACAGGACATATCTGCTTAGCACAAAGCGTGCGGAAGAAATGGCTCAACTCCGCGAGCACTCGCCAGACACGCTCGGGTAGATACCCTCGAACCATCACCGGCATCAGCCGCTCAAGCCATATATGATAGTCGTGACTCTTGAGCTCGTTGACTTTTCCCGTTAAAAGATTGACCCCCTTGCTTATATTCGAACAATAACCATCAGGAAACATGACAATGAATTTGAGCCACTTGAATACCTCCTTCTTTTGAATACTGTCAAGGCAGTAGTCGGCGAGCGGTTTAAACCAATTTTTTCGCCGGCGGTCAGGAGCCTGCATATGTAATCTCTTTCTATCACAGAGTTTCTGGACATCGACTCTAGCCTTCACATTATCCTTCGACTTCTCAGGAATGTTCAGGATTGTGTGAAAGAGTGACTCTCCGACATTCTTTCGGTGTGCATCACATCGATGTTATGGGGAAGTTCGAGATCCTTGTAATAATCAAGCTGCGTCAAGCCTGCCACGTGAGTCCAGTTGTGTGTTTTACCATATCCGACGTATCGTGGGCCATTTCCCCCAGCGGGAACAAGAGCACGTAGCTCGGCATCAACAGCTGCACCATCGAATGTTGGTATCTTTTTTTCTACACGCTCAACTCTGCCCTTCTTGAAGTTCTTTTTGTCTTCTCTAAATCGATGCCTTCTTTTGAGGAACTGTCGATGCATGTCAAACGAGGAATACTTCTTACCTGCGCTTAACCAGAGGAACTCCAATCGGTTCCTGCACACTGGGCATGGCCACTTACCAGCGGTACACCATCCACAGAATAGAGCGTACCCTGGAAGGTCGTGCATGGAGTATTGGAACCAAATTTTCATTAAGAAGTTTTTCTTTGATGCCCGGTCGTATGTGAACGTCCCGTGGTGCCAAGAGTGGTCCAAATCATCCACAAGCGGCTGCATGTAGACACTCAGATTCTTTCCCGGGTATTCTGGCCCTGGAATGATCAGCGACAGAAATATGGTATTCCTTTGCATTAAGACTCCAGGAGGGAGATTGAGCGGAATAACAAACACGGGCCAGCAGCTGTATGAGGCAGTCGACAAACCATATGGATTGAATCCATCTGTTGCTATCGCAATCCTGACATTTCGAGCCTCTTTTGCCTCATCGGGGTATTTTGCATCGAAATTCTTCCATGCCTGACCATCAGATGGATGTCCCATCTTTTCCCGTCCGTGCTCGTCTGTGTATCTCTTCCCCATCTTGTGCCAAGTCATTTGTTTGGCAGTCTCCTCGGACCAATACAGCCGCTGGATTCTTTTAATGAATGGGAGATACCGAAGAATCTTCATAGCGACTTTCGTCTACTTCAACTGACCATCGGCTCCCTTTACCTCATGATACCTAGACGCCTTACAAATGCTACAGTACTTGTCATCCGCAAACTGTTTCCAAAACAGAATGCAGCCTTTTGGACAAGAATCTATCTTTGTATAATCCATGTTGAGCCCTTTCAAGACTTTCTTCGCTTCGTGCATGCTTTTAGGCAGACAATGCCCCTCGGGCAACATGTTACCATAGGTTTTCAGATTAGCTTCAAATCCAGCACGGGTGGTGGAGTACCGGGCCTTGTCGGCTAGTGCTTGAGAGATGGCATCGAGTTGAGAAATCTTTGCACCCTCATATAGCGGCCTCTTAGCCGAGCCCATCATTTCAAAGAAGGCCTTCGCTGTGGGCTCGGGTTCATCCGGGTCCTCCGGTTCGGGCTGTTCCTCCACTTGAGGTGGCGAATCAGGCATGTCGGCATCACGGAAATCATCTAACAAGTTCCTAATCCCATCATACTCAATGCCATTGATCCGCTGGCGCATCACCTCTCCTCTATCACGCTCGTACTGAGCAAAGTCAACAGTCGTCACGTAGTTCTGCATATATCCATGCAACCACAGGTGTTTAGTCATTTCAACCTTTCCATGACGATGCCGCCTCCGACAATTAGAGCAAGGGCATAATAGGCGAACCGCTGACTTTGAACCACGCGCTAACTCTTTCACTAACATGTTGGTCTTCCATTCCCACTCATCTGTTCTTTCAGTCACAGAAATACGGCCGCTGTACATCCACTCATTACCAGACATCCTCTGCTTTATTGGGAGACAAACAAGTTATAATACTTTTTTACAATGTCATCGGATTAATTACGACAAAATTTTATATTTTACAGCATGCAACGGTTCACCTACATGTCTAATAGGTAGGGGCCTAATCCCACCCGGGTATGTGTAGATCGGTTCGTGTCCCATGTTCTACCCCGACCCGAGACGGAATTTCGGCAGCACCTCCCCGCTGTTCTTCAGAATACACGTCTCGAACTTTTCAAGCCGAGAGGGTGTGCATCCGAAGAACAACGGGGGGTGCTGCCGAAATCCGTCTCAGGAAGGAGCAGAACATGGGACACGAACCGAACTACACATACCCGAGTTGTCCAAAACGTGGACAATCCGGAAGAGCTACGGTTATAAATATGCAGAGACGGACAGCCCTGCATATTTATAAATTTGCAACTCTCCCGGACGGGAGACGCCTACGGTTACGCGACTAGACATGAATGTAAATGTGTCATCGGCTCGAAGGCCGGGGCAGAGCAAAGGGTGGAAAGCTGGAGGTGATGGAAATGTAGCTCACCTAAACCGCACAGGGCGAAAGCGAAGACGGTGGAGCAGCAAGGAAGGAGAAGCTCGGGGACGTGCACCGGAGCACGCGGGGCCTACGCTGGTGAATGGCGAGACCTAGTCCATCTGAAAACACATAAACAACATATGTAAGAACATTTGTATGACAACATGAATATTTCACTAGAATAGCATCATCACGGATAAACTACCACTCGTGTTTTTTCCTATTTTATTACTTCTACCGAGAGCCACGCCGACAACCTGGGCTACCAGTGCGGCGGGTGGACGACCGAGTGGCAGGGCGACACCGGACGCACCACCGTGGGCACCACCATCCTCGACGCCGTGAGGGCGGCCGTGGACCCGTCGACGTCCGTGGTGTTCGCCGAGAACCCGGATGCGGACTTCGTCAAGAACGGCGGCTTCTCCTACGCAATCAGGTCCCACGTAATCAAATTACATCCCTGTAGAAAATTGTTTCCGCCCACCTCCTGGTGTCTTTTGTTTAAACACCACCCTCCCGGACCGGCGGGGTGGCCGGAGCCGCCTATTTATGGACCCGGAACACCTCATATACTTGGCACGATAAGAGTTAAGACTAAGAGGCTCACTATCAAGGTCAAATACTACAGAATATGCAAACTTTCATTTGATCAGTTATTATGTATCACGTTTTATAAAATGACAAAGTGCATCATGTCATTTTATCCAAAATCCTTTTTTGTGGTTTTCTCTAAATTGTCTCTCTGTTTCGTGATGTTAACTTGGTGTGTAGTGGTGACCCTCACCATGGAGAAATAAGGAACCAGTGGCTGGCTGCAGGACTGAAGATTGTTTAATTTCGTCACATAAAAATGGATCTTCATAAGTAGTTTCTCTCATGTTTAAAGAGGTTCCATGTACCATGTGGCTGATGCCAGCAAACTGTTGTCACCTCAACCAAGATATTTTAGATAAGCCTACTTATAAAGATGAATAAGCTAAGCCATTCATGGAGTTGCAAACCCAAACCATGGTCGACATACATAATTATGTAGCCAAATCAGAGGCATGCCCAGCAAGGAAGATACAGTGCCACCATAGGAGGGGTTTAACATGCCACCATATCTGAGTCAAATACGGAACAGTGAACAATTGAAGATTTGTTCAAAAAAAGACTACAGTTACCAACACTGACCCTGATGCTTGCATGATAACTTGCTTTCATGCTCAGCCAATTTCTTCTTGCAACGACTCCGATAAAAACTCTTGCTCTGATTCTTTTTTTTTCTTGCACTTCTAATTGATTTTTCGTGCAGTAGTTGCATCTATTGTGAGCGTCCTCAATGGCATTTATCCATGAAAAAACACATATCTACGTGATACAACTATGTGTAGAAAATGGGGAACACTCTGACACACACACACACGAAAAAAAGTTTGATAAACCTTGTGCAACTTCTTGTAGGTATGTTGAGAAATTCAAATATGCGATTGTGCGTCCTGATTATTCAGATCCTAGCACAGCAGGAGCACATCCTAGTGCAGCATCAGCAGATCGTAGCGAAGCAGCAGCACATCCAAGTTCAGCAGGAGCAGCAGATGATAGCTGGGCAGCAGCAGCAGCACCTTTTGACTCAAGTCTTGGCTTGTTTTTCAGAACATTCAGCTTCCAGTTCTCAGAACCCTTGGCCTGCGGCACCACGATCGGGCTCCGCACCACGTGCTCCGGGGACACCCACTTCAGGTTCCCCTCCACGCCCGCGACGGCCGGCTGCTTCCCGGCCCACCGCACCGTCACCGTGAAGCTCGCGCCCGGCGTTGAACTCCAGCAGCGTCGTCGAAGGGTGGACGCCGTTCACAGGGAGGGAGGATGGGGCGGAGGGAGACAGGGGGAGGAGGATGGGGCGGCGAGGGAGACAGGGGGAGGAGGATGGGGCGGAGGGAGGAATACCTCGGCGGTGGCGGGCGGGCGTCCGTGCTCGGGTCGGTGGGGGACGGCGGCGACGGCGGGGAGACGGCGGCGGCGGCGGGGAGACGGCGGCGGCGGCGGGGTGGATGAGGGGATCGAGCGCGGAGGGGTTGGGGAAAGAAATCGATAAGACTCGGGGACGACCGTCGCGAGCCGATAAGGCTCTGCGGACCAGGATACGCCGACGGCTTTGCCGTCGCCACACAGCTTTTTTTTTTTTTTAACAGAAGCCGACGGCATTGCCGTCGGCACACGTTTTTTTCTTTTTTCAAAATGCTATACTACTCCCGAAAATTACTATAATTATATGTGTATGGTAGATGATATAATTATATAATTATAATTATATGCATGTAAACTCAAAATGCTCTAAGGTAGATGATATAATTATATGCATGTAATTTTTTTTCAAAATGCTCTAAGGTAGATGATATAATTATATGCATGTAAACTCAAATGAAAAATTACTAGTTCAGATAATTTTATGACCCGAAAATAGGCTAGTTTAGATTATATGAAGAAAACACAAATTAACACGAAAAATAAAACAATTTGCATGCATAGTTTTTTACTCAAATGTGAACGGCTTTGATTTTTTTAAATGGATATGTCATACCCTATTGGTCATATATAGACCTACAAAAGAATGGCGTTTTAGAAGCTTCCGCGTATGATTTTCATCAAGTTTCCATAATATATTACTGAAAAAAATATCATCAATTTTCCGCGTATGGTTTTTATTTTTCAAAAGAGGCAAAAAAAATCCATAATATATTAGTGAAATAGATTTAAAATCAACCAAGAGAAAAAAAATACGGCGGCGGGAAATGGCCAAAACCGAGGCTTACACGTGTGGCATAAGGAATCAAGATTCTTTACCCCAATATTATCACAATATGCCACTTCCTTCTTAAATTTCTCGAAAATGATGAATGTATTGTAGAATTGGTGCAGAGGTTATGTCATCGTGTGTTCATTCCACAACTCTATAAAAACGACAAGACCAACGAGGCAAATGCCTTTCTATGGTTGCCATAATGGCATTGGCCCTCCCAACTTAGACGACCGACAAGACCCCCGAAGCTTTGGCCTATAAGCTCCGGAGCCCCCCTCCGGTGAAACCCTAGACCCGCTGGAGAAATACCGGATTTATACGGAAACACGCGGTAACGGCGTCGAAAGGGGTAGCATTGTAGAACTAGGTGCTTGGTTGTGTTAGGGTAGGCCATAGGAACATAAAAAAACTAGGTAGAACCCACCTCTTCGGAAGATTCACGACGTTTCGTGCGACACGGGAGTTTCACCCTATAAGCGCGTCTAAACTCACGAGAGAGAAGTGGATGCCGGTGAAGCGGCCCACACCCCGGAGTGAAATCTTTTCCATGAAAAGCACACAACACACCTACAATAACATTCTATGGCACAAACTTGCTTGTGTTGGGGTCCAGACGCTCCGGAGCCCCCCCTCCGGTGAAACCCTAGACCCGCTGGAGAAATACCGGACTTATACGGAAACACGCGGTAACGGCGTCGAAAGGGGGTAGCATTGTGGAACTAGGTGCTTGGTTGTGTTAGGGTAGGCCATAGTAACATAAAACAACAAGGTAGAACCCACCTCTTCGGAAGATTCACGATGTTTCGTCCGATACGGGGGTTTCACCCTATAAGAGCGTGTAAACTCACGAGAGAGAAGTGGATGCCGGTGAAGCGGCCCACACCCCGGAGTGAAATATTTGCCATCAAAAGCACACAACACACCTATAAAAACATGCTATGGCACAACCTTGCTTGTGTTGGGGTCCAGACGCTCCAGAGCCCCCCTCCGGTGAAACCCTAGACCCGCTGGAGAAATACCGGACTTATACGGAAACACGCGGTAACGGCGTCGAAAGGGGGTAGCATTGTGGAACTAGGTGCTTGGTTGTGTTAGGGTAGGCCATAGGAACATAAAACAACAAAATAGAACCCACCTCTTCGGAATATTCACGACGTTTCGTCCGATACGGGGGTTTCACCCTATAAGCGCGTGTAAACTCACGAGAGAGAAGTGGATGCCGGTGAAGCGGCCCACACCCCGGAGTGAAATCTTTGCCATCAAAAGCACACAACACACCTATAATAACATGCTATGGCACAACCTTTCTTGTGTTGGGGTCCAGACGCTCCGGAGCCCCCCCCCCTCCGGTGAAACCCTAGACCCGCTGGAGAAATACCGGACTTATACGGAAACACGTGGTAACGGCGTCGAAAGGGGGTAGAATTGTGGAACTAGGTGCTTGGTTGTGTTAGGGTAGGCCATAGGAACATAAAACAACAAGGTAGAACCCACCTCTTCGTAATATTCACGACGTTTCGTCCGATACGGGGGTTTCACCCTATAAGCGTGTGTAAACTCACGAGAGAGAAGTGGATGCCGGTGAAGCGGCCCACACCCCGGAGTGAAATCTTTGCCATCAAAAGCACACAACACACCTATAATAACATGCTATGGCACAAACTTGCTTGTGTTGGGGTCCAGACGCTCCGGAGCCCCCCCTCCGGTGAAACCCTAGACCCGCTGGAGAAATACCGGACTTATACGGAAACACGCGGTAACGGCGTCGAAAGGGGTAGCATTGTAGAACTAGGTGCTTGGTTGTGTTAGGGTAGGCCATAGGAACATAAAACAACTAGGTAGAACCCACCTCTTCGGAAGATTCACGACGTTTCGTGCGACACGGGAGTTTCACCCTATAAGCGCGTCTAAACTCACGAGAGAGAAGTGGATGCCGGTGAAGCGGCCCACACCCCGGAGTGAAATCTTTTCCATGAAAAGCACACAACACACCTACAATAACATTCTATGGCACAAACTTGCTTGTGTTGGGGTCCAGACGCTCCGGAGCCCCCCCTCCGGTGAAACCCTAGACCCGCTGGAGAAATACCGGACTTATACGGAAACACGCGGTAACGGCGTCGAAAGGGGGTAGCATTGTGGAACTAGGTGCTTGGTTGTGTTAGGGTAGGCCATAGTAACATAAAACAACAAGGTAGAACCCACCTCTTCGGAAGATTCACGATGTTTCGTCCGATACGGGGGTTTCACCCTATAAGAGCGTGTAAACTCACGAGAGAGAAGTGGATGCCGGTGAAGCGGCCCACACCCCGGAGTGAAATATTTGCCATCAAAAGCACACAACACACCTATAAAAACATGCTATGGCACAACCTTGCTTGTGTTGGGGTCCAGACGCTCCAGAGCCCCCCTCCGGTGAAACCCTAGACCCGCTGGAGAAATACCGGACTTATACGGAAACACGCGGTAACGGCGTCGAAAGGGGGTAGCATTGTGGAACTAGGTGCTTGGTTGTGTTAGGGTAGGCCATAGGAACATAAAACAACAAAATAGAACCCACCTCTTCGGAATATTCACGACGTTTCGTCCGATACGGGGGTTTCACCCTATAAGCGCGTGTAAACTCACGAGAGAGAAGTGGATGCCGGTGAAGCGGCCCACACCCCGGAGTGAAATCTTTGCCATCAAAAGCACACAACACACCTATAATAACATGCTATGGCACAACCTTTCTTGTGTTGGGGTCCAGACGCTCCGGAGCCCCCCCCCCCCTCCGGTGAAACCCTAGACCCGCTGGAGAAATACCGGACTTATACGGAAACACGTGGTAACGGCGTCGAAAGGGGGTAGAATTGTGGAACTAGGTGCTTGGTTGTGTTAGGGTAGGCCATAGGAACATAAAACAACAAGGTAGAACCCACCTCTTCGTAATATTCACGACGTTTCGTCCGATACGGGGGTTTCACCCTATAAGCGTGTGTAAACTCACGAGAGAGAAGTGGATGCCAGTGAAGCGGCCCACACCCCCGGAGTGAAATCTTTGCCATCAAAAGCACACAACACACCTATAATAACATGCTATGGCACAAACTTGCTTGTGTTGGGGTCCAGACGCTCCGGAGCCCCCCCTCCGGTGAAACCCTAGACCCGCTGGAGAAATACCGGACTTATACGGAAACACGCGGTAACGGCGTCGAAAGGGGGTAGCATTGTGGAACTAGGTGCTTGGTTGTGTTAGGGTAGGCCATAGGAACATAAAACAACAAGTTAGAACCCACCTCTTCGGAAGATTCACGACGTTTCGTCCGATACGGGGGTTTCACCCTATAAGCGCGTGTAAACTCACGAGAGAGAAGTGGATGCCGGTGAAGCGGCCCACACCCCGGAGTGAAATCTTTGCCATCAAAAGCACACAACACACCTATAATAACATGCTATGGCACAACCTTGCTTGTGTTGGGGTCCATACGCTCCGGAGCCCCCCCTCCGGTGAAACCCTAGACCCGCTGGAGAAATACCGGACTTATACGGAAACACGCGGTAACGGCGTCGAAAGGGGGTAGCATTGTGGAACTAGGTGCTTGGTTGTGTTAGGGTAGTCCATACCAACATAAAACAACAAGGTAGAACCCACCTCTTCGGAAGATTCTCGACGTTTCGTCTGATACGGGGGTTTCACCCTATAAGCGCGTGTAAACTCACGAGAGAGAAGTGGATGCCGGTGAAGCGGCCCACACCCCGGAGTGAAATCATTTCCATGAAAATCACACAACACACCTACAATAACATGCTATGGCACAAACTTGCTTGTGTTGGGGTCCAGACGCTCCGGAGCCCCCCCTCCGGTGAAACCCTAGACCCGCTGGAGAAATACCGGACTTATACGGAAACACGCGGTAACGGCGTCGAAAGGGGGTAGCATTGTGGAACTAGGTGCTTGGTTGTGTTAGGGTAGGCCATAGGAACATAAAACAACAAGGTAGAACCCACCTCTTCGGAAGATTCACGATGTTTCGTCCGATACGGGGGTTTCACCCTATAAGAGCGTGTAAACTCACGAGAGAGAAGTGGATGCCGGTGAAGCGGCCCACACCCCGGAGTGAAATATTTGCCATAAAAAGCACACAACACACCTATAATAACATGCTATGGCACAACCTTGCTTGTGTTGGGGTCCAGACGCTCCGGAGCCCCCCCTCCGGTGAAACCCTAGACCCGCTGGAGAAATACCGGACTTATACGGAAACACGCGGTAACGGCGTCGAAAGGGGGTAGCATTGTGGAACTAGGTGCTTGGTTGTGTTAGAGTAGTCCATACCAACATAAAACAACAAGGTAGAACCCACCTCTTCGGAAGATTCACGATGTTTCGTCCGATACGGGGGTTTCACCCTATAAGCGCATGTAAACTCACGAGAGAGAAGTGGATGCCGGTGAAGCGGCCCACACCCCGGAGTGAAATCTTTGCCATCAAAAGCACACAACACACCTATAATAACATTCTATGGCACAAACTTGCTTGTGTTGGGGTCCAGACGCTCCGGAGCCCCCCCTCCGGTGAAACCCTAGACCCGCTGGAGAAATACCGGACTTATACGGAAACACGCGGTAACGGCGTCGAAAGGGGGTAGCATTGTCGAACTAGGTGCTTGGTTGTGTTAGGGTAGGCCATAAGAACATAAAACAACAAGGTAGAACCCACCTCTTCGGAAGATCCACGACGTTTCGTCCGATACGGGGGTTTCACCCTATAAGCGCGTGTAAACTCACGAGAGAGAAGTGGATGCCGGTGAAGCGGCCCACACCCCGGAGTGAAATATTTGCCATCAAAAGCACACAACACACCTATAATAACATGCTATGGCACAACCTTGCTTGTGTTGGGGTCCAGACGCTCCGGAGCCCCCCCTCCGGTGAAACCCTAGACCCGCTGGAGAAATATCGAACTTATACGGAAACACGCGGTAACGGCGTCGAAAGGGGGTAGCATTGTGGAACTAGGTGCTTGGTTGTGTTAGGGTAGGCCATAGGAACATAAACCAACAAGGTATAACCCACCTCTTCGGAAGATTCACGACGTTTCGTCCGATACGGGGGTTTCACCCTATAAGCGCGTGTAAACTCACGAGAGAGAAGTGGATGCCGGTGAAGCGGCCCACACCCCGGAGTGAAATCTTTGCCATCAAAAGCACACAACACACCTATAATAACATGTTATGGCACAAACTTGCTTGTGTTGGGGTCCAGACGCTCCGGAGCCCCCCCTCCGGTGAAACCCTAGACCCGCTGGAGAAATACCGGACTTATACGGAAACACGCGGTAACGGCGTCGAAAGGGGGTAGCATTGTGGGACTAGGTGCTTGGTTGTGTTAGGGTAGGCCATAGGAACATAAAACAACAAGGTAGAACCCACCTCTTCGGAAGATTCACGACGTTTCGTCCGATACGGGGGTTTCACCCTATAAGCGCGTGTAAACTCACGAGAGAGAAGTGGATGCCGGTGAAGCGGCCCACACCCCGGAGTGAAATGTTTGCCATCAAAAGCACACAACACACCTATAATAACATGCTACGGCACAACCTTGCTTGTGTTGGGGTCCAGACGCTCCGGAGCCCCCCCTCCGGTGAAACCCTAGACCCGCTGGAGAAATACCGGACTTATACGGAAACACGCGGTAACGGCGTCGAAAGGGGGGTAGCATTGTGGAACTAGGTGCTTGGTTGTGTTAGGGTAGTCCATACCAACATAAAACAACAAGGTACAACCCACCTCTTCGGAAGATTCACGACGTTTCGTCCGATACGGGGGTTTCACCCTATAAGCGCGTGTAAACTCACGAGAGAGAAGTGGATGCCGGTGAAGCGGCCCACACCCCGGAGTGAAATCTTTGCCATCAAAAGCACACAACACACCTATAATAACATGCTATGGCACAACCTTGCTTGTGTTGGGGTCCAGACGCTCCGGAGCCCCCCCTCCGGTGAAACCCTAGACCCGCTGGAGAAATACCGGACTTACACGGAAATACGCGGTAACGGCGTCGAAAGGGGGGGGCAATAAGGAACTAGGTGCTTAGATTTGTTAGGGTAGGCTAAGGGAACACAAAACACAAATAAAAATAGAGTTAATGTGTGAAACGGACTCGATAGTGTTGTCGGTGTAGTATGAATATATGAAACGGACTTAGATCTCGATACACGCGGTAACTATTGTGAAATTATATATCTTAAACAAAAAATATTACCATATTAATTTTACCAAATAATAGAGATTTATAAATAGACATACACCTCAAATTAACAAAAAAATGTTGCAGGTGTGTCGACGGCAAGGCCGTTAGCATAGATCCTAGCGACCCCTAGTCCCACGTCCTCCTACCATGTACCGACGGCGACGGGGGTGCCGTGGGCAGCCGTCGGCCCTATTTCCTCTGTGCCGACGGCTAGATATGTGCCGACGGCTGCCCTCGGCCCTACGTTGCGTACGCCGACGGCCATCGGTGTGCCGACGGTCACTTCGGTGGGCTGGCCTCCAAGCCACGTATGCCGACGGCCCCGACTTTTTGCCGTCGGCATACCATATGGCTGTCGGCATACGGAGCCATTCCTGTAGTGTTGTATGGACCAAGCTCGGCGTCCTTCCTCTACACCGCAGCTTCTCCGTAATCTGGGACGCCCCCATACCCACGGATCTAAGCAAGACTACATGGGAATCCATTCTTTTGGTAATTTTGTGGAAGATCTGTAACGCTCGCAATGCCAAGACGTTCAGGCATACAGACTATTTCTCGAACTAGGCTTTCGCCCCGCTTTATAAATAAAGCAACCACAACATCCATACAAAGTATCAGTTACAACCAGAATCAAAGCAGGTACCACATGCTGGGGCAGCAGCACACACAATGCCCAAAGGGAGAAAGAGGACGAGAAAGGTCAAAAAAAGCAAGAAGGGGGCGGCGGGGGGGGGTGGTGTGGGTAGACAAGCTAGAGAGCCTCCGGGAGGGGGGAGGAGGGGGCGCCGCCTCAAGGTGGCGACGAGGAGGCGATGCGGCGCGCGGCGGCGAGTAGTCTGTCGATGATGTCGTCAAGCCGCGCCCTGTCCCGCTGTCTACAGAGCGGGGACCACTGCTGCAACAAAGCCAAGCATTTAAATAAGGCGTCAGTCGCACGACGTAGAAAAATCTTCTCAATCACCATTTTATTGCGAGTCGTCCACAGGGACCACATCATAGCCGCGAACACCAGCCAGAAGAGGCGGACACCCCCTCCGGCCCGGTGAGCCTGGTCTTCTAGGAACTCACCAAGGTCTGAGGCCTGCCACCCTGGCCCCAGAGCCTCATGGGCGAAGTTCCATAAAAAACGGGCCGCCGGACACACAAAGAAAATGTGTGTACTGGACTCCGGACACCTACATAGCGGACACACCCCGTCCCCCGGACCATGGCGCTTGGCCACTTCAATTCCGGAGGGCAATCTATCGCGAAGAAGTTGCCAGACGAAAATCTTTATCTTCAGCGGGATAGGGGCCTTCCACAGGGGAGTAGCCCACGCTCTAACCGGCCCCGAGAATTGGGCCCTATACGCCGACTTGACCGAAAACACTCCCGAGGGGGTCAACGACCAGGACACCTGGTCCGCACCTCCGGGGAGGGACTCGGGCAACTCGCCCCTGAGAACCTCCCACTCAGCAGCCTCCGCCGGCCCAAAAGACCGTCGGAACAAGATGTTCCAAGTCTCATTCTGGAACGCTGCGGCTACTAGTTGGGATGGTTCCGAGCAGATCGCGAAGAGTCTAGGACACTCTAGCTGGAGAGGCCGCTCCCGAAGCCAAGGGTCCACCCAAAACATGGTCCCTCGACCGTCTCCTATGCCAAACCTCACCCCCTTCCGGATCTCCTGTTTAAACGACTGGATGGACCTCCAAAAGAGTGAACCATCCTGACGTTCACAGGCCAGAAGCGGGCGTTCCTGTAGATACTTGTCTTTAATAAGCTGGAGCCAGAGACCCCCCCTCCTCCCGTAGAATGCGCCACACCCACTTTAGCATTAGGGCCACATTCATCTTACGGGAGGCTAAGATACCTATGCCCCCCAAGTCTTTGGGGGCGCAAACATCCGCCCATTTGACCATGTGATATTTTTGTTTCCCTGACGCGTCTTGCCAGAAGAACCTCGACAATTCCTTGTCAAATGCTGCGTGGACTCCCTCCGGCAGAGAATAAATCCCCATCAAGTACGAGGGAACACTAGATAGGCAGGACCCAATTAGGATGGACTTGCTCCCCTTGGATGTAAAGCGTCCACGCCAGGGTTCTGCCTTATTCCTCACCCTACCCACAGTTGGTTCCAGATCCCGGATAAGAATCCTGGAGTCGCTCAGCGGTACTCCCAGGTAGTTCACCGGGAAGGTGGTCAACCTGCAGTTGAGATTGTTCGCTATCCGTTGTTGATCCTCAGGGGAATACCCAAGGACCACAACTTCACTTTTGTCAAAGTTGATTTTGAGGCCCGACATGGCCTCAAAACACAACAACAAGGACTTGAGGTTGACAATGTCTAACTCCGAGCCCTCCACCATAACCATAGTGTCATCTGCATATTGCAGGTGGGTGATGCCTCCACCCGGTATAAGATGACCAACCACACCAGAGATGTGTCCGGCACCCCTGGCCTTATCCAAGATAGCAGCCAGAGCATCTACCGCCAGGTCAAAGAGGATGGGGGAAATAGGATCCCCCTGCCTCACCCCACACGACGACCTAAAATAGGGACCAACGTCCCCATTAATGTTAATTGCAGTATTGCCACTCATGACAAGCTGCATAATCCACGTGGTGAACCGACCATCAAAGCCTCGACGCAGCAACACCTGCCGTAGGAATCCCCAGTCAAGGCGGTCGTAGGCTTTCTGAAAATCAAGCTTCAGAAAGACCCCTTTGTGTTGTCGTACCTTGACCTCATGCACAATCTCATGAAGCGCAAGGATCCCATCATGGATAAATCTCCCCTTGAGAAAGGCAGACTGCAAGGGATGTACAATCCGCTCCGCCACTGGTGCTAAGCGCATTGCACACACCTTGGAGAATAACCTCTGGATCACATTTATCACAGTGATGGGCCTAAACTGGCGGATGTCCGTGGCCCCGACTACTTTCGGGATCAGCGTAACCACACCATAGTTTAGGCGCGACATCACCAAGGTACCAGTATAAAATTCCTGGAACATCGGCATGATCACGTCCTGCAGAGTCTCCCAAAAGGACTGAAAAAAGGAGACCGGCAAGCCATCCGGCCCCGGGGCCGAGTTAGCATTCATCTCCCCCAGGGCTCGCTGAACCTCCTCTGGAAGGAACGGCAGCAGCAACTGCGTGTTCTCCTCCGGAGTGACACGGCCCCCAAGGGCCCAGGTCTCCTCGGCCAACGCCACCCCCGTGCTGGGGGTAGCTGAAAATAACTCCTTATAGAAGGAGTAAATATGGGAGGCCAAGGCCTCCTCCGTCTCCAAGAGAGCTCCGTCGTCCCACAGAAATGGGATGGAGCACCTCCGGCGTCTACCATTCGCTATGGCATGGAAGTACGCCGTGTTGGCGTCCCCTTTGAGAATCCAGTTCTGACGGCTACGCTGACGCCAGTACGTTCCCTCCCCCTTATAGATCCCCATAAGGGATGCCTCCAGGGCATAGCACTGGGACCACTCCTCGGGGGTAAGCCCCCCCGCATCCGCTATTATGTCTAAGGCTTGGATCTGGCCAAGGAGAGAAGCTTTATTCCTGCGTATCTCACCACCTAGGTTGGCTCCCCAACCTCGCATGAATTGACGGACGCTCTTGGCACAAAAATGCCACACATCGACCGCATTATATCTGCGAGGTGGAGAAGCTGCCGCCGCCACCCACTTACTTCGAACCGCATCCACAAAGCCTGGCTGCCCAATCCAAAAATCTTCAAAGTGGAACCGGTTCTGCCTAGGAGCAACCGACCCGCCGGATGAGAAAATCAATGGTGAGTGGTCCGAGCCTACTCGTGTGATAGCTCGAAGTGCGCATAACGGAAAAGCCGCTTCCCACTCGACTGAAACCAGCACACGGTCCAACACACTACGGATAGGATCCGCCTGATTGTTGGACCAGGTGTAGCGCGCTCCCACTCTCTCAATATCAATAAGGGCCATGTCTGCAATGAAGTCGTTGAAAAGCCTCATCCTCGGGAGGTCCACATTGTCCGAACTCTTCTCCTCGGGAGAGCGGATCAGATTAAAATCTCCCGCCACCACTACAGGGATAGTACACCTGTTGATCTTATCCCTGAGTTCCTCAAGGAACTCTGGGGATCTACTATGGTCCGCGGGACCATAGACAACAATCACCTCCCACCTAAGGAGAGACCGTCTGTGGGTCAGGGACATGCTCAGGAAGAACTCCCCACGGTCCATATCGTCTGTGGCATACAGACTATTTCGCAGATGTAACTATTACTAACATCATCCATGACCTCGGTCGCACCGCTTTCGCTCCGCGGAAACTAGGAGGCGTCCGATCTTTGTCGCGCCTGCCTCTCCCAATGTAGGAAGTCCTTGGAACGGAGGAAGTCCTAGTTTGAAACCCACTATTGTTCCAGCCTCGCAAGCTCCGAACCTGTGTGCGCCGCGCGCGACGCATTCTGTGAATTAGGAGGCGCCACCGCCCGCTCGCGCTCCGGCGCAGGGGCAGGCGAACGCCATGGGCGCGCCGCGTGGGATACCGATGACGGGCCACAGCCCTAGGGGCGCGGCTTGGGGTCCGCCTCGTGCAGGCCCTCCTCGACGCCACCGCGCTCGCCGCCATGGCCTCCACCAACGACTTCGTCTCCGACACCGCTTTCCGGTCAGTGCGTCCTCCTTCCTCCTCTCCTCAAAATTTTCTCCTTTCCTGCCCAACACTTTCTCCCCTTGGGGT
>CM054063.1:343356279-343414203 GCA_028641055.1 Alopecurus myosuroides
TAAAGAAGGGGTCTAGATCTAGAATAATCTTCAAAGAATCAAGGACCTCTTTGTACCAGGTGGCAACTGCGAACCATGAGCTTGGGGATGGCAAAATCGGCTTTTTTGGATGGATTAGTGGGCGGGTAGAAACAGCCCCCACCCTTGGATACGCAAGAATTCTGAGCATTGCGGATGGTCCTTCCTTGTCGGCGCACTTCGCTAGGGCCCCAGGCCGGTGACATATAAGATTTCGCCGGTCTTTTGGTACGGCCGAACTTATCGAGTGAGTGAAACTCTCCACGGAAATTGATGAAGTTCTTGGGGCTGTATATGTTGTTAGCATTTTCACTCGTGTCATAGGCTTAGGTGCATGTTTGTTTTTCTCTGTATGTGCTCGTGCCAGGGGTACGACGCACTAGCTGCATGTGTGCGTGTGTGTGTGCTGTCCGGGTCGCGCGCTAGGCCACCGGACAGACAGCTCCTCTCCTGCACAAACGTGGGATGGCACGTTTGGTAAGTGCTGAGAGTGGCGTGATTATAGGATCGTTAGTTTGATCCTCTTTGCATGTAGCTCGATATAAGTTCAGAAGGAAAAACCAGAAAAGCTGCAGGTTGAGCGCAGCACAAAAATCCTCTCGTGTATCAGAGTTTCAGAGCTCATAGTTTCAGGTTAGCAGCCAGTCGCGATCCGGCGACAACAAGTGGTATCAGAGCCACTGGAGTGATCCTCGGAGCAATGGCGGGATCAAAGGACGGAGCGAAGTCGCGGGACGGCGATGCGGGCGGGTCAAGGACGCCGCCGCGCGCCGCGCGGACACCCTCTCCATCGAGATCGCCGCCACCTGGGTCGCGTGGGCGCAGCCGTACGTTGCGACGCGGGCAGGAGCTGGGACCGGCGCTGGTGCAGCGCACGGTGAGGGACACCGGATCGGCACGATGGCCGATGCTGACCAAGACGAACTACGGCGACTGGGCCGTACTCATGCAGGTGATGATGGAGTCCAGGTACCTCTGGGACGCCGTCGATCACGGCGAGGTCGAGCACCACGAGGATCGGATGGCTATGGAGGCCATCCTGCAAGCTGTACCTGCGGAGATGATCGGAACGCTCGCCGCGAAGCCGTCGGCGAAGGCGGCGTGGGACTCCATCAAGACCATGCGCCTGGGAGGCGAGCGCGTTCGTCAGGCGAGGAGGCAGTCGCTGACGAAGGAATTCGAGAACATCGAGTTCAAAAGCGGGGAATCGGTGATCGATTTCTCGATGAGGATTGGCGGTCTGGTCGCCAATCTCAAAACCCTCGGCGGCAAGGTCGACGAGGAGGACGCCGTCCGCAAGTTTCTGCGCGTCGTACCGCCTAAGTACTCGCAGATCGCACTCTCCATCGAGACGCTCGTCGACCTCTCCACGCTCAGCATCGAAGATCTCACCGGGCGGATCACCGCCGCTGAAGATCGGCTCGAGAAGGACGCTGCTGGTGGCGCCGGTGCGAGTCTGCTCCTCACGGAGGAGGAGTGGATGGCGCGCGCCAAACTTCGTGAGCGAGGGGACGGATCGTCTCGCGCCAAAACCTCTGACAAGGGCGGAGGCAAGAACACTGACAAGCGTCAGTACAAGGATGGGAAGAAGAAGGACGGTGCGTCCGGTGGCGGCCGTGGCCCGTCAGGCGGAAAGGGGGCCTGCCACAACTGCGGGATCGTCGGGCACTATGCTCGTGATTGCCGCAAGCCCCGCAAGGAGAGGAAGGAGGAAGCACATCTGACGCAAGCGGCGCCTTCAAGCGAGGAGCAGCCAGCTCTGTTCATGGCGGTGTGTGTCGGGTTGGTTCAGACCACTGACACGCCGGCGCATGAGCAGGTGTTTCTGAATGAAGAGAAGGTGATCCCCAAGGTGAGCACGCCTGATGTCTGGTACCTCGACACAGGGGCTAGCAACCACATGACCGGCGATCGGCGCATGTTCTCCACACTTGATGAGACCATCACTGGCACCGTGAAGTTTGGAGATGGATCAGTTGTGGAGATATGTGGAAGGGGCTCCATCATGTTCGTGTGCAAGAACCAGGGACACCGCGTCTTCACAGATGCGTACCTGATCCCTCGCCTGCGCAGCAACATCATCAGCATTGGTCAGCTGGATGAGGTGGGCTGCAAGACAGTCGTCGAGGACGGGTACATGTGCATCTTCGACACCGAGAGATTGCTGCTGGCAAGGGTGAGGCGCTCGGAGAAGCGCCTGTACATGCTGTCGCTGAAGATCACCTCTCCGGTGTGTCTCCTGGCGAAGACGGATGACCCGGCGTGGCGCTGGCACGCGCGCTACGGGCACCTTCACTTTCGTGCGATGCACGACCTGGCGGCGAAGGACATGGTCACCGGCATGCCAGCGATCGAGAGGGAGCAGCAGCTGTGCGACGGGTGCGCACTCACCAAGATGCACAGGACGCCGTTTCCGCGCGCGTCGTCATACCGCGCGGAGCAGGGACTGGAGCTCGTCCACGGGGACCTGTGCGGTCCCATCTCGCCGGCAACTCCGAGCGGGAACCGGTACTTCCTGCTGATAGTCGACGACTACAGCAGGTTCATGTGGGTGGAGATGCTGCACACCAAGGACGAGGCGTTCCGCTTTTTCCGCAAGATCAAAGCGCTCGCCGAGACGGAGCGCCATGTGAAGCTGAGGGCGTTCCGGAGCGACCGCGGCGGCGAGTTCAACTCGGTGGAGTTCAAGAACTACTGCGACGAGAACGGCATCAAGCGGTACACGACGGCGCCGTACTCTCCGCAACAAAATGGCGTCGTCGAGCGGCGCAACCAGACGGTGGTCGAGATGGCCCGCAGCATGCTGAAGACGATGCGGGTGCCTGCGCGTTTTTGGGGCGAGGCAGTGAAGACCGCCGTGCACGTCCTGAACCGGGCGCCGACGCGTGCGCTGACCGGCGTCACTCCGTATGAGGCATGGCACGGGCGGCGGCCTGATGTCTCATACCTGCGCACTTTCGGGTGTACGGCGTTCGTCAAGAAGGTCGGTCCGGGCGTCACCAAGCTGTCGGACCGGGCGACGCCGATGGTGTTCGTAGGCTATGAGGACGGAAGCAAGGCCTACCGCGTCTACGACCCGGCGGCGCACAAGCTACACGTCACTCGTGACGTGATCTTCGACGAGGGCAGGCCATGGAGCTGGGACGCCGCGCCTGCCGATGGAGTCGCAGCGGCGATGAACGCCGCGCCAAGCACCTTCACTGTGGAGTACGAGGTGGCCACTGCTGACAGTGGCAGCGACATCGACACGGGTGCCACAGGAGTTGGAGACGCGACGCCAGCGACTCCACGGACGCAAGATGTGACGCCTGGAGGTGAGCCCGCAACACCTGCAGGGCCGGTGTTCGTCTCGCCGCCCACAGGCCAGTCAGTGGACTCCGAGGGCGCACCGCTCCGCTACCGCAAGTACGAGGAGCTCATCGACGCCACCGAGCCGCACGAGCTGGAGTACAGTGGCCTCTGCTTGGTAGCAGCTGAGGAACCAGCAAGCGTCGAGCACGCTTTGAAGGAGAGCTGCTGGAAACGCGCCATGGATGAAGAAATGAGCTCCATCCGCGGGAACAACACCTGGGAGCTGACGAATCTCCCTCCTGGGCAGCGCGCAATCGGGCTTAAGTGGGTATTCAAGGTGAAAAAAGATCCACAAGGTAACGTGATCAAACACAAAGCTCGTATTGTGGCAAAGGGTTATGCGCAGAAGCAGGGCGTCGACTTCGACGAAGTATTCGCCCCCGTCGCGCGAATGGAGACAGTCCGAGTGCTCATCGCATTGGCGGCGCACGGCGGCTGGGAGGTCCATCATATGGACGTTAAATCCGCGTTCCTGAACGGGGACTTGGCCGAGGAGGTGTACGTTCGGCAACCGCCGGGTTTCATCGACGACAAGAACGAGCACATGGTGCTCAAGCTGCGCAAGGCGCTCTACGGGCTTCGTCAAGCTCCGCGCGCCTGGAACTCGAAGCTAGACAGCTCACTGATGGAGCTGGGCTTCGAGCGCTGTCCACTCGAGCACGCCGTCTACCGGAGGAAGAAGAAGGGGACATTCCTGATTGTGGGGGTGTACGTTGATGATTTAATCATCACCGGCTCCCGCAGTGCTGACATCGTCGAGTTCAAGGAGCAGATGATGAAGATGTACAGTATGAGCGACCTTGGCCTTCTCTCCTACTACCTGGGGATTGAGGTAAATCAATCGGCCGAGGCAATCACACTGTGCCAGAGCAGCTACGCGCGCAAGATCGTCGAACACATGGGCATGGAATGCTGCAATCCGTGTCAGACTCCAATGGAGAACAGGCTGAAGCTGACGAGGAAAGATGGCAGCGGCGCCGTTGACCCTACGGAGTACAGAAGCGTGGTGGGGAGTCTACGTTACTTGGTGAATACACGGCCTGACATTGGCTTCGCCGTGGGCATCGTCAGCCGGTACATGGAGACTCCAACAGCACAGCACATGGCGGCTGTCAAGCACATTTTGAGGTATGTGAGTGGTACAGCGGGCTATGGATGTCGCTATGAGCGGCATGGATCACCGGAGTCCAAGCTGGTGGGCTACTCCGACAGTGATCTCGCAGGTGATGCAGATGATCGCCGGAGCACGAGCGGCATGGCATTCTTCCTCGGCTCCAGCTGCGTGACATGGGCGTCGCAGAAGCAGAAGATCGTGGCACTGTCATCTTGCGAGGCGGAATATATTGCAGCAGCGACTGCTGCGTGTCAGGGGGTGTGGCTCAGCCGGCTGATTGGAGAGCTCAGCGGCACCGCACCATCAAAGGTCAGGCTCCTTGTCGACAACAAGTCTGCAATTGCTCTATGCAAGAATCCTGTGCACCACGATCGCAGCAAACACATAGATACTCGGTATCATTTCATACGCGAGTGTGTTGAGGAGAAGAAGATCGATGTCCAACATGTGAGGACTGAAGAGCAAGTTGCAGATATCCTGACGAAGTCACTGGGAAGGGTGAAGTTCATCGAGTTCAGAGAGAAGCTCGGTGTTGTCGATGTGAAGAAGGGATGCCACGACTGAGGGGGTGATTTGTTAGCATTTTCACTCGTGTCATAGGCTTAGGTGCATGTTTGTTTTTCTCTGTATGTGCTCGTGCCAGGGGTACGACGCACTAGCTGCATGTGTGCGTGTGTGTGTGCTGTCCGGGTCGCGCGCTAGGCCACCGGACAGACAGCTCCTCTCCTGCACAAACGTGGGATGGCACGTTTGGTAAGTGCTGAGAGTGGCGTGATTATAGGATCGTTAGTTTGATCCTCTTTGCATGTAGCTCGATATAAGTTCAGAAGGAAAAACCAGAAAAGCTGCAGGTTGAGCGCAGCACAAAAATCCTCTCGTGTATCAGAGTTTCAGAGCTCATAGTTTCAGGTTAGCAGCCAGTCGCGATCCGGCGACAACATATGTCTCGGTCGGCTTATTTTCTCTTAAGTCTCAATCAATTTAGAAAAATGCAACTACAGTTTAAAGAAAAATGCAATTGCACCTTTTTAAACTGTGGTTGCACTTTTCTCAAGCGTGATCAAGACTTAAGAAAATCTCAGTCGACTGAGATTTAGCAAAACCGCAAGTTCTTCATACTGACCAACATGACAATATCTCATGGGATTTGGAGCCTTCGGAATTTCCTCCACGAGTTATGTCTATCTCAAGCTTTGCCAGGGTTCGGCCTGTTAGAGATACGATATGTTTGTGTACCGTGTCATACCGTAATTGGACTCATAGTCGTATCCGGTTTGTACAGCCTTGCACCGCAACGTGCACACATATAAATACATACGTACGGGGCTCGGGATACCTATGGGAGTAGACCGATTCTTCCTATGAGGCCGGTTCTTCTGTCGACAAAACTGATCGCAAACTCGATATGATAGTCCACGATCGATGAGAGTTCTCAGATCGCCCGAGCACCATGGCCTTGTCCTCTAGCAGCCCCGTCAGGGGCGGAGCCAGAATTTAGATATAGGGGGCGAGTTAATTTTTTTTTGTTTTTACAAAGCCTTTGGCATATAATAAATTGTGCTACTTGACTTATTTCCGTAGTTTCACGTGCAACTTGTCAATTTCTCTATATATTGAAACTAATTGATAGAAAAACACCAAAATCAGTATGTTAATGATATATACGCATAGAAAGCTATAAGGGAATACAAATAAACACATAGTTTGAGCTATCAATTATAATCTTCTGCAAATTAAAGTTTTGAAGGACAAAATAATTTTATCGCATTATTGTATGCATGCGTTTAACAGCCATGTAGATTCAGATTTCAACATAATAAAGTGATTCGCTTGTAAGATATTACCCTAGAAATCGACTGCCATTCAAGATGTGTCCATTGTACTTATTAACTGGGTTTTGTTGCCGGCTAGGCTTGATGCATAAACGATATAAATTAGTACGAGTTTTGGGCTTAAACACTAATTTTTTTTAGAGAACTTAAACACTAGTTATATACGCTCATATCAGCGTATATGCTATGTAAATTACTAGTAGTATGCGCCACATAATGTTGAGGGGGGCCGATCATTAGGGGGGGTCTAGCCCGTGCTAGCCCCCCTTGTCTCCGCCCCTGAGCCCCGTGATCAACGCCGCGCGCACCGCCCTCCGACAAACTGACGCACAACAACTACTCGATGTGGTGTGCAAGGTTCTGCCTACAATCCGTGGATCCCGCCTGGTCGGGCTACTAGATGGTTCTGATACAGCTCCATCTGAAACGATATTGGTGGAACCATCAGATAAAGCCACCAATAAAACACCTGCGACGGTGTCCAATCCCTAGTAGGAATCATGGATTTCCCGGGATCAAATCGTCATGGGCTACCTTCTGCAGTGCCTCTCGCGGTCCTTCCTCACATTCATTGCCTTGAGGATGCCACCCGCGTCTTGAAGGAAGTGGAGGAGATGTTCGCCTCCTAGAGTCAAGCCAAGGTCACGAACCATCGGATTGCATTGGCCAACAGAAAGAAACATAACATGTCTATACCGGCATTTCTCTCGAAGATACAAGGGATAGCCGATGAGCTTGCTGCTGCTGGGAGCCCAATCGCCGACCGGGAACTGATTTCTATCATCCTGGCTGGAATTGGCTCCTCTTATAATGCTCTTGTCGCTGCCCTTGGGGTCGTTTCCACTCTGACATTGAGCTCGCGTTGTACTCTCAGCTGCAAGCGTATGAACAACGCTACAAGATGTTGCAACGCGAGGTTGCCCATGATTGTGAGACATCTGCTTATCTCTCCTTTCATCAACGCGGTTGGTATAGAAATTAAAACAACAATGCCCCACGTGGTGCCCATGGTTATCGTCGAGATGGACGCCGTGATGTTCGCCCGACGCGCTAAGGACGTGGTGGTGGTCGTGCACCTCCAGGAGAGGGACATGGTCATGGCCGAGATTGTCGTCACACGACACCTGACGTTACATGCCACATCTGCAACAAAGAAGGTCACACCGCCAAGGACTGTTCCTGGCGTTTTCAAGACGATGATGACGAGTCATATGATGACAAGGAAGCACATGTTGCCTCTTATGGCGCGGATACCAATTGGTATTCTGACACCGGGGCTACACACAACATCACCGGGGAGCTCAATAATCTAAACGTGTGTGACAAATACATGACAAGGTCAACAATGCTAGTGGGCATGGTATGAATATTTCCCATGTTGGTCATTCAATAGTCCATCACCCTGTTCAAAATTTTCGTCTTTGCAATGTTCTTCTGTTCCTAATGCTTCTAAAAATTTGCTCTCCGTTCATCGCCTAAGATACGACAATAATGTTTTCATAGAACTTCATCCTTACTTCTTTTTATGAAGGATTAGGGCACACGGAAAATAATTCATAGAAGGAGATGTGTTGGCGGCCTCTATCCTTTCATTTCCTCTCCGGTGTTTTCCCAGTCGTAGAAGCATGCTTTTGTTGCCACCAAGCCATCCCATGAGAAGTGACATAGTCGTCTTAGTCATCCGTCTTTATCTATTGTTAGTAAAATTCTTAGCAAAAATAAATTTACTTTTGTTAGAGATTCAAGGATAGTGTTAGTGTATGATTCATGCCAGCGGGCTAGGAGTCACTAGCTTCCATACCCTATCTCCACAAGTGTGTTCACATCTCCCATTCAATTAGTTTTCTCTAATGTATGGGGTCCTGCTCCCACATCCATTGGACTTCATGATTATTATGTAAGCTTTATTGATGATTATAGTAAATTTACATTGATATACTTGCTTAAGAAAAAATATGATGCCTTTGCTGCCTTTGTGAATTTTCAAATTCCGAACGTAACCTTCATAGAAAAATTCTAACTGTTCAGTCTGATTGGGGACGAGAATATGTCAAACGAAACACTCTATTCCGGAAACAAGGCATATCACACCATGTTTCATGTCCACATGCGCACCAACAAAATGGCGCTGCAAAAACAAAGCATCCTCATATCGTTGAGGTTGGATTAGCTGCCCTTGCTCATGCTCATATGCCTCTTAACTTCTCGGATGAAGCTTTTCCCACCGCCGCATATCTTATGAACATGCTTCCTGGCAAGGTTATTAATAATGACACCCCTGTTCATCATCTCTTAGGAACTCGGCCAATTATTCCTCCCTTCGTGTTTTTGGATGCGCCTGTTGGCCCAATCTTCGTCCTTACAATAAAATAAAACCAGCTTCACAGAATGTGTCTTTCTTGGGTATATCTCCCAACATAAAGGAGTAAAGTGTCTTGAGATTTCCACTGGATGTGTGTAGATTTCTCGTGATGTTTTGTTTGACGAGATTGTTTTCCGTTCAAGTCACTTCATCCTAATGTTGGTGCCTTGCTTCGCAAAGAAATTTTGTTGCTTAATCAATCCCTCCGCAATTCTGAACATGGGGACGTACCTATTAACGTTCTACACGTGAAAAATGATCCTACTACTAATCTTGTTGTTAGACCTATTCATAATGGGCCACTCCCACAGCTCACCCATAGCTTCTAGGTTTGAGAGTCTCTCGTGAGGGCCCGGCGAGCTCCTGCTCGTTCTCCGGCGGCGTTGCCGGCCGGCGACGAGGGGGTTGCTGCGCGCGGGGTGTACAGGGTAGATCTAGGTTTCCTTTTCTTGAAGTAGTTGCTTTGCTTGTTGGTGTCGGCTTCTTGTCGACGAGGATGAGCTCGTGCGTGCGTCCGAGCAGCACAAGCGAGCCGCGGGCCATCGCGTTTTCTCAGGCGAAACTCCGGTGGACGGAGAAGCAGGGGATGGCGCATGGTGATTCCTCCATCCCTCATAAGCTCGATGCCTGGCTTCCGGTTCTGGAAGTTAGGATTTGCCACGCTGCATCTGGAGGATCTCTGGTGGAGCTGCTTCTTTTGGCCGGCCGTGGAGGCGAGGAGTGGAGGCAGCGGCGCCATGAGTTTTCTTACTGTTTTGCAGGGTGGTGGTTACCAAAGCTGCACTGCTGCGCGTACTACACGGCGACGAAGTCCGTCGTCGTGCCCTTCGGCCGAAATGGCGGCCCATATTTCTCCTCCTCGTCGGATGTCACCCGAGCCATGTCCCGGAGCTCGTTGCGGAGAGGAGGGCAAGTGGTTTGTCCCCGCCCTGCTCTTTGCAACCGGCGGCATGAGCTACTCGTCGGTTTTGGAGAGTGCCCGAGCACCAAGCTCTCGTACCTTGGCATCCGCGCCTCGAGGTCGCCGGCGACTGGGAGCAGAGAAGACCAAGGACTCGATTGCGTTCCCAATTTTTGTTCTAGGGTCTTTTCTGCAATTGTTCTGTCCTTATCTTCAAATAGTAGGTTTCTCAGGGAAAGTGGTGTAAAAAGGACAGAACTTTCTTTGTACCTGCTCCCTACGGTTCTATGAATGCAGCATCTGGGTCCTCGGACCCCTCTCTTGTTTTTTTAAAAAAAGACCTATTCATAATGTTGTACAGATCCCTCGAGGAACAACAGGACAAAAGAAGAAAATTCGAGTCAAACCAACACTCCAAATAGTGCCCAAATGACTGTAGAAGAAGGCACAACTGCAGAACATGAATTATCTGCAGAAGGCGGCACAACTGCAGAACATGAGTTTGATTTTCAGGCCGAATTTTCTCCGGGATCAGCAACATCCGTCTCGGATAGTGGAATCTCCGATCGCAAGCCTGCTCCGGAAAATACCGTGGCATCTGGCCAACCAGCGCGCAACACACAAGCGCGCACACGCGTGGTACCTGCGCGGTCTCTCCTAGGCTCGGATCTTCTGCGCCCTCCTCTCATGGTGGCCACAGACGCAGCCACATCAGGAGCCACAGGAACCCCTGCATTACTTGGCCTGCATGCATCAACGGACAGCACCAGCTCGGCAGCCAAAACTGACAGCCACACGGGGCCGGAATCTTCTGTTTACCGTGTCGTACTGTAATTAGACTCATAGTCCTGTTCGGTTTGTGATATCTATCTGAGTAGAACCATTCTACCTGATCGCTACTTTTACACGGCCACTGTACATTTTAAAGAGGTTTGGGCGGCAAGGGTGCCGCTCAAGATCAAGAATTTTCTGTGGGAACTTATTAGGAACAAGCGTCAACGAGTGTACAGGTCTGAATTCGGCACGACCACTCCAATGGCAAGTATGCCTTGTGTGGGGGAGTTGGAGACTGAAGATCAAGGTGTTTTTCTAGGGGCAGTGCTGGGCGTCCCCCGGGGATCTAAAATTTCCAGCCCCCGGGTCTCCGTGCTGACACGTGTCCCTCCCCCCACTCTTAAATCTCGCTTTTGCTCCGGTAGTAAAAAAAAAATCCGCTTTTGCTCTGGTAGCAAAAAAAAATACCTACTCACTAGTGGAAACAATCCCTCTCGTCCAGGGGGCCAGGGGGCACCTGTCCCGGTTGCAACCAGATCCGGGACCTATGCCACGCATTGGTCCCGGTTTGTGTGCCCGGGGCAGCAGAAATCGCCTGGGGGCATTGGTCCCGGTTCGTTGGGAGATATTGGTCCCGGTTCGTGCCAGGGACCGGGACCAATGCCTAGCCACAGGCCACGTGGCACGCGAATGAGAATTTGTCCCGGTTCAGCCCACGAACCGGGACCAATGTCCCTCTTCCCCTATATATACTGCCCCAGCCCCCCCTTCCATCTTTTTTTTTTGCTTGGAGGTGTGAAGGAGGTGGGTGTTGGTGTGTGTTATTTTACTATGCACACGAGGTGTTCGACAAAATTCCCGAGCCACACATAAGCTCACTGAAAATGGTATCTTCGACCGAGGTTAACAAACTTATCTTTTTCATCTGTAACTGATACATAAAAAAGTAGTATTTGTCGATGTACTGTGGTCATTTCTGTATTAATATGTTATTGTAATGTATTTTGATAAACTTAAGTATACGATACAGATGGAGGCACGGCAGCGATGGATGTACGGTGACCGACGCACTTCCGAGTATATGACAGGCCTGAATGCATGTCTTGCAGTAGCTCAGGCGAACAAAGATAATGGCTTCATGTGTTGCCCATGTGTTGATTGTCGGAACGTCAGAGAGCACTCTTCCGAAAGAATCCGTCACGGCCATCTACTTCGGAGAGGTTTCATGCCCAGCTATAATTGCTGGACGAAGCATGGAGAAAGAGGGGTTGTGATGGAAGACGATGAAGAAGAAGAAGATCTTTTGTTCCATGAATACGACGATACTGCAATGGAAGAGAATGCAGAAGAAGGAGGTGATCAAGAACAGGCATCAGAAAAGCCCGATGATGATCTTGGCCGAGTTATTGCTGATGCAAGGGAAGACTGTGAAAATAAATTGGAGAGGTTGAAGCTGGACAACATGTTACAGGATCACAAAAAATTGTTGTACCCAAATTGCGAAGATGGTAGCACAAAGCTCGGTACCACACTGGAGTTGCTGAAATGGAAGGAACAGAACGGTGTGACTGACAAGGCATTTGAGAGTTTACTTCAACTATTGAAGCCAAAACTTCCAAAGGATAACGAATTGCCTGAGAGTACGTATGAAGCAAAGAAAGCTCTCTGCCCTCTAGGATTAGATGTGCAGAAGATACATGCATGCATTAATGACTGCATCCTATACCGCGGTGAGAAGTACGAGAATTTGGATGAATGTCCGGTATGCACTGCACTGCGGTATAAGATCAGAGCAGATGACCCTAGTGATGTTGACGGCGAGGCCCCCCGTAAGAGGGTTCCTGCTAAGGTGATGTGGTATGCTCCTATAATACCACGGTTGAAACGTCTGTTCAGAAACAAAGAGCATGCTAGGTTGTTGCTATGGCACAAAGAAGACCGTAAGAAAGACGGAAAGTTGAGGCACCCCGCCGATGGATCGCAGTGGAGAAATATCGAGAGAGACTTTCCGGACTTTACAGGAGAGGCGAGAAACTTATGGTTTGGTCTAAGTACAGATGGCTTTAATCCTTTTGGAGAGCAGAGCTCCAGTCATAGCACCTGGCCTGTAACTCTATGTATGTACAACCTTCCTCCTTGGTTGTGCATGAAGCGCAAGTTCATTATGATGCCAGTTCTCATCCAAGGCCTGAGGCAACCTGGCAACGACATTGATGTGTATCTAAGGCCATTAGTGGAAGAACTCTTACAATTGTGGGGTAAACCAGGTGTACGTGTGTGGGATGAGAACGAACAAAAGCCGTTTGATCTACGGGCGTTGCTTTTCGTAACCATCAATGATTGGCCTGCTCTTAGTAACATTTCCGGACATACAAACAAGGGATACAATGCATTCACACACTGTTTGGATAAGACTGACAGTGTTTTTTTGGATAAATGTAAAAAGGTTGTATATCTGGGGCATCGTAGATTTCTTCCGATCAAGCATCCCGTAAGAAAGAAAGGAGGGAAGTATTTCAGAGGTGAGGCAGATAACCGGAAGAAGCCTGACCTCCGTAGTGGTAATGATATATTCGATATGGTCAAGGATCTAGAAGTAATCTTTGGTAAGGTTGCTGGCAGCCAACCAGTTCCGTACGGCCCTGATAAGCGCGCACCCATGTGGAAGAAGAAATCTATATTTTGGGAGCTACCCTATTGGAAAGTTTTAGAGGTCCGGTCTTCGATCGACGTGATGCACGTGACAAAGAATCTCTGTGTCAATCTGCTCTCCTTCTTGAGCGTGTATGGGAAGTCAAAAGATACGTCAGAAGCACGGGAGGACCAGCAACGTATGAAAGACCCAAGCAACAAGCACACAGATACAAGGCACCATTACTTAAGCAGCTACGCTCTTACTAAAGCAGAGAAGGAAATATTCTTTGAAATCCTTTATAGTATCAAGGTTCCGTCTGGCTTCTCGTCGAATATAAAGGGGATAATAAACATGGCAGAGAAAAAATTCCAAAACCTGAAGTCTCATGACTGCCACGTGATTATGACGCAGTTGCTTCCGATTGCATTGAGGGGGCTTCTACCGGAAAATGTTCGAGTACCCATTGTGAAGCTATGTGCATTCATGAACGCAATATCTCAGAAGGTAATCGATCCAGAAATTCTGACAAGATTACAGAGGGATGTGGTCCAGTGTCTTGTTAGTTTTGAGTTGGTGTTCCCACCATCCTTCTTCAACATTATGACTCAGCTCCTGGTTCACCTATGTGAAGAGATTCATATTCTCGGTCCGGTATTTCTACACAATATGTTCCCCTTTGAGAGGTTCATGGGAGTCTTGAAGAAATATGTTCATAACCGTGATAGGCCAGAAGGAAGCATCTCGAAGGGCTATGGAACACAGGAGGTCATTGGGTTCTGTGTTGACTTTATTCCTGACCTTAAAACGATTGGTGTTCCTGAATCGCGACATGAGGGGAGACTGAGGGGAAAAGGAACGCTGGGAAAGAAAACAATGGTACCCAGGGACGGGCATTCTTTCACCAAAGCACACTACACAGTTCTACAAAATTCTATGTTCATGGCTACGTATCTCGAGGAACACAAGAATATTGTACGCTCCGCAAACCCGGGGAAGGATGACTCATGGATTAAACGCAAACACATGGAGACTTTCGGAAGTTGGTTGCAAACACATCTTATAAAGGACACCAATGTTGAAGATCAACTGTACATGTTGGCAGGGTCACCATCTTCGACTATTGGGAGTTTTCAAGGGTACGAGATAAATGGGAATACATTTTACACGATCTCCCAAGATAAGAAGAGCACCAACCAAAACAGTGGTGTCCGCTTTGATACAACAAACGAGAATGGAAAAAATGAAACATACTATGGTTACATAGAGGAGATATGGGAACTTGACTATGGAACTTCTTTTAAGGTCGCTTTGTTCAAGTGCAAATGGGTCAACCTGAATGGAGAAGGGGTAAAGGTAGACCCGCTTTATGGAATGACAACAGTGGATCTCAACAATATTGGTTACAATGACGAACCATTCGTCGTAGCCAATTATGTGGCTTAGGTCTTGTATGTGAAGGACATGTCCTCCAGACCGAAAAAAGGAAAAAAAAAGCAAACAAATTCATCATACGATGAGCCGAAGAGTCACATAGTTCTCTCAGGGAAAAGAAATATCGTGGGAATCGAGGACACGACAGACATGTCAGAAGATTATAATAAGTTTGTTGAAATTCCACCCTTCACAGTGAAAGCTGACACCACCATCCCGTTAAATAATGAAGATGCTCCATGGTTACGGCTGAAGCGATCATAAGCAAAGGACGCGAAGAAAATTCGGAAGACTAGATAGGGATGTTGTTGGTGATGTGTAATAATAAATGTGGAATACATGATCATAGTTCTTATAACGTAGTATGAACAAGATTTTGTTAGCCAAAATGATATTTATACATATTCTGTGATTATGAAAGGAGTAGGTGCAAGTTTGACCAATAATTTGTATTGATCGGTCAAAAGCTGGCAAGCATTGAGTGCTTGACAACTATGACCAGCCTGACTTCATTATTATTCCAACCAGCGGCACATCCACCCACTTTTCTGTTTCTCTCTCCTCCGTCTGTTGGTGATGTGTAATAATAAGCGTGGAATACATGATCATATAGTTCTGTTTGATCAGTATTTTTTATTGACCGGTAAAAAGCTGACAACTATGACCAGGCTGATTTCATTATTATTCCAACCAGCGGCACACCCACCCGAGTATGAGATAACTGTAGGCAGATATTGCAGGCACACTTCAAAGTGATACTACGGATACCATCCTGACAGATATCCTTAAAACATAAATAGATCTTCTGTACTACCTTGGAGTTCAAATGACGCAAAGGGTTGCACCTCTGCGGTTACTTTGGCAAGCTGCTAATGCATACACTCCTGCACTGCACTGTTTGAGATTTTTAGATTAGAATTTGAACTGATCTTGGATTGCGTGGTCTATAACTATGGCGAAATTGGACCCATATCCGAGTATGAGATAACTGTCAAAAATATGCGTCGGGGTCATTTTGTTAGATTCGACTCATCAGAATACATTTGTAGCTGCAAAAAGTTTGAAAATGTAGTTCTTCCGTGTTGCCAGGTACTGAAGGTTCTTGAGATCAGAAATATCAAAGAAATTCCACCACACTATATTTTGAAAATATGGCGAAATGATGCTCAGAGTGAACCTTCGAAGGAGAACTATGTTTTTTCTGTTGTAGACGAAGATCCCAAATTCTCCGTGTATGTTCTGGGGTTCATCTATCCATGCATCCGCCGTGGCGATCGCAGTGATTATGCGGAGAAACACCTTCGATCGGGTCATCATCATTTGGCGACGCAGAATGCCTTGTATGCTCTAGACTCACTCGGAAGATCACAAGAGAAAACAAAAATTATACGATATTTATATTCAAATTATAAGCAAATAGTAAAATAATTAATAGTTTCAATAGTTAGAATAATTATTTAGTTAAACAAAAATGGATTTGAATTAGTTATGCAAATTCTAGCACTTTTCATGTTGAAATTTTTGTCAAATTCGAAAGTATATAGAAGTTATTAATGTGCAAACTCGAACAATTTTTAAATTTTGGCGCTAATTTTTTTTGGCACGCGGGGTGCTACCAAATTTCGAAATAAGTACTGGTCCCGGCCCGTGGTACCAACCGGGACCAAAGGGGGTACCTCTAGTCCCGGTTGGTGGCACGGGCCGGGACTAGAGGCCCAGTTGTATAAATACCTCGGCCCTCTCTCCAGGCCCAGCCACCACCCAGGACAGCGGACATGTCTTGGCGAAGCCCTGCCGGCGGCGGGAACGGATAGGAAGATCCCTCCGGTGCTGGTTCCGCCGGCGGGGTTGAACTAGTGGACGCGTTTTTGTGACACAAAATATATATATTTAAAAGGTCCGGGGGCCGTGCTTACATAGGGGCGGCAGCGCGGCCACAGACGGCCGTCCGTGCTTACATAGGGGGCGGCGGCGCGGCCATAGGCGGCCGGCCGTTTCTTGGGGGGGAGGGGAGGGTAGCCTAGGCTATATCTATTTAGGGGCCGCACCGGCGCCGGCCTACTCCTCATCGGAGGAGATGAAGTGGTAGGCAGGTGCCTGCCACAGGTGGGCAGGCAGCTGGGGCGGGCCCGCCGGTGGCAGCGGAGGCATCGGGGGCGCGTGCGGCGGCGGCGGGGGCAGCTCCTCCTCCGGCTGCGGCCAGATCATCCCGTACTCCAGGCCTGGGGGCAGCGGCTGTGGCGGCGGCTGGTCCTCCGACACCTCCATCTCGGCGTTCATGGCCTGCCACCAAGGCGCAGGCGCTGGAGGGGGCGGCATGGCGTCGGTGTCGGGGGCGGAGGCGGCGGCGGCGGCCAGGACCTGCTCCCACGGCTTGACCTCGTCCTCGACGAGGGAGCGGCGGGAGGCCTCGTAGGCCTCCTCCAAGCCGGCCTGGAGCTCGGGGTCGGACCCGTCCTCGACGACGTCCTCCAAGAGCCACAGCTCCGGCTCACTGCCGGGCGATGGCGCGGGGTAGTCGGCGGCGTTCTCCTCCGGGGCCGTGGGGATGTAGGAGCGACGGCGCTGGTCGTGCTCCTGCTGGAACCAGATGGCCCAGTTGGGGGAGCTGCGCGCGTACGCGCGGTCCCTGAGGAGGTGGGCCGGCAGGAGACGACGCCGGCGTTCAATCTCCTCGCGCGCGGCCTCGTTGGTCGGGGGTGGCGGCACGGGGATGCGCTGCGGGTTCAGGTGCCAGCCGTCCGGAAGGTGGACGTCCGGCCAGAACACCGGCGTGGCGTGGTCCCAGTGCCACTCGGCCTCCTCCTTCCGCACGTAGCGGCGGTAGCGCTTACCCGGCGCGGCGCGGGGCGGCGGGCGCGCTGCCGGAGGCGGAGCGGGGACGCGCGGCTGCCCCCCAATTCGGACGCCTCCTGGACCGAAGCCGAAGGCCTCCGGCGGCGTGCGGGGGACGCCGGAGCCTCTCTGGCCGGCACCGCTCGAGGACCCGGCCTCGTGCTCATTCTTCGGGCGCTTGAACCAGCGGTGGGGCGACATGACGGCTAGGATTTGGGTGGGCTGGGGCACGGCCGGGGTGAATGGGGGTGTACGAGCGGCGGGGGTCCTTTAAAAAGTACCCGGGCGGGGCTCGCATGTCAACCGGCGGCCGGAACGTGGCGGCGGTTGCAGGCGGCCATGAATGCGCGGGGAAGCCGAGGCGTGCCGTTCGTGGCCACGCGCGCGCGGGGAAGTGGAGGCGCGGGAAGACGAGGCGGCAAGTGGGCCCTTTGACCGCGCGTGGCTGCGGTCTTACTTTAAGGGACCGGGCGAGCCAGCCACTAGGTGGCCGGCCAGTGGCCCCTTTGACCGAATGTAGCCAGTGGGCTTAATAAAAGACGCGTGGCCAGTCGGCCCTTTGACCAAAATGTGTCCACTGAGCTTAATTAAAATACGTGGGCCAGTGGACGCGGTTGGGGAAGAAGAGGCCGGTTGGGGATTGCGAGACAGGAGCGAAAAAAATGAAAAAAAAATGGAAAAAAACCCTGCCGCGGCAGAAAAAGTTGTCGCAATATAGCTTTTTCAGAGAAGGTATCCATCCTGGTTCCTAACAAGAACCGGGACGTACTCCGTGGCCAGGTTCGCCACGTGGGCCATCCCAACCATCCCGGGTCCTGGCACAACCGGGACCAATGGGGGAGGGCCATTTGTCCCGGCTGGCCCATCCCGGTTGCACAACCGGGACAAATGGGCCTTACCAACCGGGACTAATGCCCCTGTTTCCACTAGTGACTTTTGCTCTGGTAGCAAAATAGTACGTTTCGTCTCAGAAAACTGAAAAAGATAAAAGCTCGCCGGAGATCCGTAGAAAAAAAGATTGCTACAATAGCAAAAATCGATTTTCGCCGGAGACATGGCTGGGAGGCTCTCGCTCGCCGGAGAATCACATAGCAAACAATTAGACTAATATAGCAAAAATATACAGTGATTGTAGCAAAAAAATTATTCTAAAGTAGCAAAAATCCGACCTCGCCGGAGATTTTGCCAAAGTTGTAATAGCAAAAAAATTATACAAAAATAAAAAAAATATACTGGAATGTAGCAAATTTGTAGAAAACGACCGTGTGCGGTAGCACCACCACCCCGTGGTCTGCAACATCCGAGTTTGCCGATGGAGCAGTGCAGAGGAACATCACCATCGGCCTGGAGCACGCCGGCCCGGGACCACCGCCGCTGCCCCCGGGAGCACCACCATCGGCCGACGAGGAGGGGGAATAAAAAACCATGTCATGCGCCATGGATCTTGACTTCACGACGGAGGGGACCTCGCGGACGGCGGCAATGGAGGTGGAACACGGCGACTCAGGAGAGGAAACGGCGGCGGCGCGGCGGCCTAGCCCGTCCTGCCGCAGGCAAGAGCTCAGCCATAGCTGTACGGGTCGTGCGAGCTCCCGCCGCTGCAGCCCTAGCTCGTCCCGCCGCCGGCAAGACCTCCGTCCTCCACCTCGTCGGGCGACGGGAGGAGAGGACTGCGTGATTCGGTGTCGCCGGGGCCGGTGCTAAAGCCTAGAAGGCAGCAGAGATGAGGATCTGTCGGGCTTTCTCTGGAAGGATAAGGTCTGCTAGAGGAAGAAAACACTTCGTGGGTGGGGGCCACAGGGGACACACGTCGGGCGGAGCAGGAGGAGGATGCGAGACGTCCGTCCACCGGTTGTTTCGTATCGTTTTCCTTTTTCTAGTCCTTTTGGAAAAATACCTTTGGGCGTGCATCAAGGGAGATGTTTGGATGCTCATGGAACCTTGGTGGGGCTGGTAACTTCATCACCTTTTTTTTGAAACGAGGCAAAATCTTTGCCTTTTATATTGATATATAAGGAGCAAACAGGAAGGACAAGGCCTAAAAAGAAAAAAATACAACTCGAGTGACGACCATGTTGACCAAACAACCATAGTCGACACTAAACGGCGGAGGCAAACTCATGCAAGGCGAAACCCGGAGCCGCCGCACCGACATCCACACCCACTAGTGGAGACCGGGGCTTTTGCTCAATGGCGAGCACACCTTTCGCCTCGGCACTGCCACCACCCGGTGCAAAAGACAACAGAGGTGGGGCCGGGGCAAACAGGGCGCGTGGAGTGGGGGTCATTTGCCCCGGTTGGTGGCTCAAACCAGGGCTAAAGGCCGTCGACGAGCAAGGCCCGTGCAGGCGCGTGGTGGGGGGGGGGGTATTTTGCCCCGGTTGGAGCCACCAACCGGGGCAAATGACCCCCACTGTATAAACCCTGGCAGCCCTCTCCTCTCCTCATGCCACTCATTTTGGAGGACATATTCTAGTTGTGTGGTGTGTGCTCACTTGTTTTTCTCTCCTATGCACAAGAGTTGTTCGATGAAATGTCCGAGAGAATAAAGCCATCTCAGCTCGTAGAAAACAAACAAGATTTAATTTGTCCGAGCCACACTTAATTAAATAAGTTTCTCATCGGTCGAGGTACCAAATTTAACCTTTCATCTGTCGATGTAACATTGGTCATTTCTCCATTCACGGTGTTCTGTAACAGTTCTTAATTAATAATCATATAATGCAGATAAACCAGCAATGGATGTACGCTGACCGACGCTCTGCCGCGTTCATGAAAGGCGTGGGTTATTTTCTCGAGGTGGACCAGGCAAACAAGCGGAATAATTTTATCTGTTGTCCATGTGTTGTATGTTGGAATCAGAAGGAACACTCTTCTCACAGAGTCATCCACTTCCGCCTGTTTCAATCCGGTTTCATGCCCGGCCATAATTGTTGGACCAAGCACGGAGAAAGAGGGGTTATGATGGAAGACAACGAAGAAGAAGAGAATGATGACAACTATCATGACATGTTCCCTAAATACGGTGCCGGTAGTGGAATGGAAGATAACAATGAAGTGGAATCAGAGGTCCGGGCACCAGATGAGCCCAACGATGATCTTGGCCAGGATATTACGGATGCAAAGACAGAAAGCGATATTGAAAAGGTGAGGGCGAAGTTCGACCTGATGTTATAGGATCACACAACATTGTTGTATCTAACTTGCGAAGATGGGCATAAAAATCTGGGCAGCACACTGGAATTGCTCCACTGGAAAGCCGAGAACGGCGTGACTGACAGCGGATTTACAAAGTTGCTGCAAATAGTGAAGAAGTATCCTCCTAGAAACAATGAATTGCCCGACAGTACATACCAAGCAAATTGTGGAGAAGATACATGTCTGCATTAATGACTGCATCCTCTACTTTGGTGAGAAGTACGACAATTTGGAACAATGCCCGGTAGGCACTGCATTGCGGTATAAGATCAGACCAGACGACTCTGTCGATGTTGAGGGTGAGCGCCCTAGGAAGAGGGTCCATGCAAAGCTGATGTGGTATTCTCCAATAATACCACGGTTGAAACGTTTGTTCAGAAATAAAGAGCATGCCAAACTTTTGCGATGGCACATGGAAGATCGTAAGAAAGATGAGATATTAAGACACCTCGCTGGTGGGTCGCAGTGGAGAAAAATCGAGAGAAAGTTCTCGCGCTTTGCAGGTGACGCAAGGAACTTATGGTTTGGTCTAAGTACATATGGCATGAATCTATTTAGTGAGAAGAGCTGCAACCATAGCACCTGGCCTGTAACTCTATGTATCTATAACCTTCCTCCTTGGTTGTGCATGAAGAGGAAGTTCATTATGATGCCCGTGCTGATTCTAGGCCCGAGACAACCGGGCAACGACATTGATGTGTACCTAAGGCCATTAGTCGATGAACTTTTACAATTGTAGAGTGAAGAAGGTGTACCTGTGTGGGACGAGCACGAACAAAAAGAATTTAACCTACGAGCGCCGTTGTTTGTAACCATCAACGATTGGCCTGCTCTTAGTAACATTTCTGGATATACAAACATGGGATACAATGCATGCATACACTGTTTAGATGACACCGAAAGTGTATATCTGGATAAATGCAAGAAGGTTGTGTACCTCGGGTATCATCGTTTTCTTTCGCGCAAGTATCCCTTAAGAAAAGCTGGCAAACCTTTCAATGGTGAGGCAGATACCTGGGAGACGCATATCCTTCGACCAGGTGATGATGTATTTGATATGGTGAAGGATTTGAATGCAATATTTGGAAAGGATGCGGGTAGACAAGTTGTTCCGAATGACACTGACGGACACACAACCATGTGGAAGAAGAAATCTATATTTTGGGAACTACCCTATTGGAAAATCCTAGATGTCCGCTCTGAGATCGACGTGATGCACCTGACGAAGAATCTCTGCGTGAATCTGCTAGGCTTCTTTGGCTTCTATGGGAACTCAAAAGATACATCTGAAGCACGGAAGGACCAGCAACACACGAAAGGACGAGACGGTAAGAATCCTGAGCGGTTTCAAGGTGGTTCTGCCAGCTACGCTCTTACCAAGGAAGAGAAGGAATCTTTTTTGAAGAACTAAATAGTATCAAGGTCCCGTATGGCTTCTCGTTGAATATAAAGGAAATAATAAATGTGGCGGAGAAAAAATTCCAAAACCTGAAGTCTCATGACTGCCACGTGTTGATGAGACAATTGCTTCCGATTGCGTTGAGGGGGATTCTACCAGTAAATGTTCGACTATCCATTGTGAAGTTATGTGCATTCCTCAATGCAATTTCTTAGAAGGTAATCAATCCAGCAAGTCTACCAGCGTTACAGACAGATGTGGTCCAATGTCTTGTCAGCTTCGAGTTGGTGTACCCACCATCCTTTTTCAGTATTATGACACACCTCCTAGTTCACCTAGTCAAAGAGATTACCATTCTCGGTCCTGTGTTTCTACACAATATGTTCCCCTTTGAGAGGTTCATGGGAGTCTTAAAGAAATATGTGCACAACCGTGCTAGGTCAGAAGGAAGCATCTCCAAGGGTTATGGAACAGAGGAGATAATTGAGTTTTGTGTTGACTTTCTTCCAGACCTTAAGTAGATTGGTGTTCCCGAATTGTGGCATGAGGGAAGAATGAGTGGCAAAGGCACGCTAGGAAAGAAAGCAAAGATATTTATGGACGAACATTCACTAAAGCACACTAAACAGTTCTACAAATATCCACCTTGGTGTCTCCTTATATCCATGAACACAAGAATATTATACGGTCCAAAAACCAGGGGTTGTCTGAATCCTCGATTAATGATGAACACATGGATAGTTTCAGCGCCTGGGTGCAGACTGAACTCATGAATAATAACATTGTTGGAGATCAGTTCTACTTCTTCGCCAGGTCACCATCTTCGACTGTCCTGACTTTCCAAGGGTACTAGATAAATGGGAATACATTTTACACGATCGCACAAGATAAAAAGAGCACCAACCAGAATAGTAGTGTCCGTTTTGATGCAACCGAATACAATGGGACAAACGACACATATTATGGTTACATAGAGGAGATATGAGAACTTGACTATGGACCTAATTTTAAGGTCCCTCTATTTCGGTGCCAATGGATCAAGATGACAGGAGTAAAGGTAGACTAGCTGTACGCAATGACAACAGTGGATCTCAACAATCTTGGGTACAGAAACAAACCATTCGCCTTAGCCAAAGATGTGGCTCAAGTTTTCTATGTGAAGGACATGTCTACCCAACCGAGGAAAAGAAAAAAATAAGAATTCTAGTACATCATGCGGTGAGCCGAAGCGGCACATAGTTTTTTCAAGGAAAAGAAACATTATGGGAGTGGAGGACAAGACAAACATGTCAGAAGATTATAATAACTTTGAAGAAATTTCGCCCTTCAGAGTGAAAACTGATCCAAACATCGCGTTAAATAATGAAGATGCTCCATGGCTACGACAGAAAAGTAAACAATTGCGGCACTAGTTGGTGATAACTAGTATTAAACCTTCATGGTTCATGTAATATTGATAGACTATTTTGTAATAATGTATCAAACACTGCAGAGTATCCATATCATGTGTGAAAACATTGCAGATCTTTTCCTCTTCTTAAACCATTCATAAAGTCGTTTTTTTTAATGTTTGAATTTTTAAAAATTGTTACTTGTTTAAATAGTTAGAATAATTATTTTTTTTAAACGGAAAATGTATTTGAAATGTTTACGCAATTTGAAACACTTTTCATATTGAAATTTTCTCCAAATTCTAAACCATTCATAAACTAGGTTTTTTAAAATGTTTGAAAATTCAAAAATTGTTACTAGTTTAAATAATTAGAATAATTATTTTATAAAACAGAAAATATATTTGAAATATTTACGCAATTTTAAACACTTTTTATATTGAAAGTTTCTCCATATTCTAAACCATTTGAAATGTATTTGAAAAAGTATTTTAAATAGTATTTGAAACGTTGCAAATTGCTGGCAGAAAAAAATGGCGGCAGGACACCAAAAAACGAAAATTTGGGCCTTTTGTCCCGGTTCGTGTTACCAACCGGGGCACCAGGGGGGCGTGGGCGGGCAAGCGAGGGCCCACCTCCCCCCTTTTGCCCGGTTGGTAACACGAACTGGGGCAAAATAGAACCTTTTGCCGCGGTTCGTGTTACCAACCTGGGCAAAAGGCTCCCGCCTATATAACCCCGGGCGGAGCAACCGCCCGGGGCTAAGGCGCAGAATTCCTAAGTCCCAGACGACGAGAACCAGAACGACGCCGTTAGGCTGCCCGATTCTCGCCGCCGGGGATCCTCGCCGCCGCTCCTCTACGCCTCCTCCCGCACCGCCTGTCCTCTCCTCCTCGCCTCCCCGCGCCGCCCGTCCTCTTCTCCGCGCCGCCCGAGATCGCCGCCTGCCCTCATCGCCTCCTCCCTCGCCCAAGCCCTCCTCCTCGCCGCTGTGCCCTCCTCCTCGAGGTGAGATCACCTCCTCGCCGCCGTGCCCTCTTCCTCCACAATTTTTTTAGTTAATTAATTTAATTACATTGTTAGTATTAGTGTTAGATTAATATTAACACTGTTAGTAATATGTGGTGATGTTAGTATTAGGTAATGTTAGTACCATTAGCTCACTTAGAGAGAGAAAAATTATTTTAGTTATTAGATCTCTTAGAGAGAAAAAAAATTAGTTAGAGGTTTAGAGGAAAAAATTAGGTCTTGGACTTAGAAAAAATTTAGGTCTTGGACTTAGTACCATTAGATGAATTTTACAATATAGGAATTTTAGTTTAGAAATTTACTTAGTGAATGTTTATAATTAGTAGAATTTTTACTTAGTGAATTTTTACTTAATTAGGAATATTTAATTAGTCCGGGACTGTTTTTAGTTTATGTCTCTGTTGGACCCGACAGGCGATGTCCGGGACTGGGCCCCGTCGGGCTGGCACTGATATTCTTTGGTGACGATCGCGTGGGCCACGGTCGGTGCGGAGGTGGTACATCAGCGTACCAGGGAGGAGGACGAGCACGTCCGTCGCTATATGTACTTGCTCGATAGGGATTATAGCAGCGGTTGGTCGATTATTCGGAGTGTTCTTTGCCATGTGCACTATGACCCTGTGAGGGTACCTTAATTAGTTATGGATGCGTAGCACCCGCGACTGAGCATCCCTCGGCTTAGGACCCGATCGGAGTTAATTAGTTTGAGAAATGTTTCATGAATATGTATAATTGATATTATTCAATCGTGATGTATTAGGGTTAAATAAAATGAACCCGAACTATGTAACTCTTTGTGTGTATTGATACGTTTAAATATTTCATCAATATTACTTTTACAATTGAAATGAGGATCTGGAACATATAGTTACTCTTTTTTCTAACTTGTTTACCTATAAGTACCATTAGCTATTATCTATAAGCAATTTTCATGAAATGGATGCTATTAGCTATATTTTTTATTAGATTATGTGCAATTGTTGCGAACTGATAAAATTGATGCTATTATTAGTTAGTACGACTATGACAATTACTTATGATGTTATACATTTTTAGCCATGGCGAGACCTCCCCGACGCGGTTCGCGTGCAACCGGTGGGCGCGACGTCGTCCCCGTCGAAGAAATCCCTGTACAACATGGTGGACGTCGACCTGGACGTCCACGTGGATCGCGTGCATCGAATGCACGTGCTCGTGGCGCCGTAGTCATCAAGGAGGAGGAAGCGATGCCTCCTACTCGTTGACGTGGACGCGGAGCACGGGGGGCAGCAAGCGCTGCATAGAGGGCAAAACGCGGTGCAAAGGGGTCAACACGGCGTAAACGGCGCGGCGCTGTTGCTGCTGCGCCGGCAGAGGAGGAGGAGGAGGAGGAGGCTGCGGCGGCGGCGGAGGAGGAGGAATAGGAGGAGGATGACAGTCTCCAGCTACCGGAGTTCTACGTCCACCTGTTCCACCCACAGCGGAACAGGCTCTGTCTTCCAGAGAAGATATCAGCGATCCTCCTCGAGCGCAAGGGGCCCTATAGTTTCAGCCTCCGGTTAGAGGGCTGCGACAACGGGCCCGTGCACGTTGTCCTGCATCGACGTGACGATGAGCTCTACCTGAGCCATGGGTGGGGGCAGTTCGCGCGCATGCACAACCTAAATGCGAGCAACATGCTCACATTCAGGTACATCAACGACGAGGAGGTGGACGTGCTGGAGGTGAAGATCTTCGACGGCACCTTAGTCGTCCCCCCTTGCTGCCAGGATAGCTCGTCTGACAGCAGCTCCACCTCCGAGGTTGAGAAGTCTGACTCCGGCGAGTCTAGCTCGGGCAAGGCTGCCTCCGACGCCGAGGCGTAGTACATATGTTTGTGTCGCTCTATTTATATGTCGTACTATGTCTATGTCGAACTATGTTTGTGTCGAACTATGTTTCATTATGTCATTGTGTCGAACAATATTTGTATTCGTGGCAGACTATATGTTTATGTTATTGTACGATAATTTTTCATCTTCCTTACCATAAATGTTTAGTGCAGAGAATAGGAAAACTGAAAAAAAAATAGAATTTCTAATCTACCATAGAGAAAACAAAAACAGCTAAAAAAAGAGAGAATCTAAAAAAACACCAAGGTAGGGCTTTCGCCCGGCGATGAGCCGCGAACTCCGCAAGCCGCGGAACGCGAACCGGCCACCCCGCCAACACCGGCCGCCAGCCGCAGCCACCACGGCACCTGTTGCCACGGCAAGCGCAGACCCCGACACGCCAACTGTCGTGGGATAATCACGGCAGATGTTACCGGGGATAACTGATCTTGGGGCAAGACGACACAGGTATTTGGGAGAGGGTTTAGCTCAGAGGAAAACATGGTGCAATTCGATCTGGTAGCCGGCAATCAAAGTCGCCGAGTCTCCGATCTTGATATAACAACTCAACTCTGGGATTACACTTGATGCTCGATATCACACGATGTTGCTAGGGTTCCTAGATCTCTATCTAAAACTAGACCTGGGAGTCGGTTTATAAAGCACCCGTACCCCCGGCTTATTCCCCAAGGCGCACCCTGGTTCCTACCCGGATACGGCACACACACCCTAACTTTCCTTTACAACAACCCACAACCCGGGTCACCGGGCCTACAAACTTGGGCCTTCACAGGTTTCCTTATCCTTAGCCGGATCCTGCGCAGTGTCCTTTGGGCCGGGTTATTCCTTGGTGTATGGCCTACCGAGTTATCGTCCCCCCGTCAGTAGTCCCCAGAATAGCCTGGGCTTCATGGATCCTACTTGAAGCGCTTGCTATTCCCTGCAAAGATATCAAACATACGAGCATATAGAGGCCGGATTAAGATGTTTTGATACTCAGCCAGGCCTCACTCCACAGTGGACATATAATAACCCGGGTTTTTCCTCCGAACACTTTGACTCAAACTTCCAGGTCCAAATCATAATAAAAATCCCAGGATCCCATGCTCGATAATCAATCCTGATATCCCGGGGTTAACCTCCTTTTTTCTTTTATCCAGATGCCCTGCTCAATATTTGGCGCATATCTCGCAAAATCCACGTGAACAACCGTCACCCCATGATTTCCGGCTTCTGGCCATCGGGATAAGCTCACCCTTACTCTATAAATAACACTCAGAGGGTAACCCTAAATTCGTCACCACGCCACAACTTCCCCTTTCTCTCCTTACTCCTCGCTTCCTCGCAGCACCGCCGCCGGGGGTTCGCGCACATCATCAAGGCGAAATTACTTCCAGCCGCGCTCGCCCTCAAGCCGTCCCGCGCCGCCGCCAAGTTCCGCCATCGCACCTTCATTCCTCTCGCCAAGAATCGTGAAGGGGCCTTCGAGCCACGCCGCCCAACACCGTCGCTTCCAAACCTCAATCTCTTCAGTAAGCCTCTTATATCTGCCTAACTTATCCTTGCAATTTTTCCAATCTCAACCAGTATCGAATCTAGGTCAACCCGCGAACCACTCTTCTGATTACATCAAATTAGATCGATTCGACATCCACCAACTCTTTTAACCGTCTGCTATATAGTCGCAACTCATCCCCTACCAATATTAACCATCAAAACTCCTGTAGGATCGCTCGCAAACTTTCCCATCTAGATCCGTTCTTCCTCGATTTTCCGCCCTCTGCATTAACACCCGGAAAATCCTCTTTTTTTTTTCAGCTACTTTACTTGCAATAGATACATGGGCAACCACCCATCGACCCCAAATGCCTTTCCATACGTAAGTGACCTATAATTTCCACAGTTGCATTCAACACCCGGATACTTTATAATTTCCGCTCCATAGCATGATACCCGGATAACTCTCAGCTTCATACTTTCTTGACACCTTACACTCGGATACTTCAACACTCCCGGGTCTTATTTCACACGCCTACTTTCCTTTGCTTTGCAGGTTGATCCCATGGCTCCCAAACGACAAGGAAAACAACCGACTCAGGCGAGAAATACCCAAACCATATCCGCCAACTGGGGACGTTCCACAACTACGAAAGCCAAGTTGGAGGAGCTAGCCGAATTAGGAACTCTCCCTTCTCAGAAGGACATTCACTGGAGGGCGCCGGGCAACGAGACCCGGCCCACACCCACAGACAGCGAGGTAATCTGCTTCGTAGAGCACGTGACCCGGGGATTCCGTCCTCCGGGTCACCCTTTCTTTAGGGAGGTCTTAGATCACTATGGACTCCGAATGTTCGACATAGGGCCTAACTCTATGTTGAACATCACCCACTTCATCGTTCTCTCTGAGTCGTACTTGTGGATGCCGCCGAGTTTAACTCTCTTCGTTGAGTTATTCCAATGCAAGCCATGCCGCGAAAGCGGCGACGGAGCGCTCCTAACCTGTGGCGGGGTATCCATCCAGCGCCGCAGGAATTCTCTGATGTCAGCCCTCAACCTACACTCCCACGTCAAACACTGGCAACTGTCCTTCTTTTATTGCCGCGACACCTCCCCTGACAGTGAAAAGAAGCTGCCGGGTTACTCGAAGACTCCCCTCGAGCCCTCCGAGTCTTTCAGTGCCTTTGCATCAGATTCGGACAGGGAGACAATCCTTCCCTTGCTAACCAAGATAGCCATTCTCTCAGCCCAAGGCCTCCTCGGTCTCAATTTAATAAAAACATGGGTTGATTTCCGGATCCAACCCAACTCCGTTCGCACCAAACTGATGTGCGAGTACTCGGGGAACACCACAGATACGCTCCGATACTCCTCCCAAAGCTTTGCAGCCGGCGATACTAACAAGACCATCAAGGGCTTCTTAACGGAGAAGCTGGAGGTGATAAAGGGCATCACCGGGTTACCCCCGTTTACTCGGGAAAACCCGGCTCCAGCGGTAATACCTGATATCCATAACTTACTTCCGTATCTTGACTCGATACAGCTTCTAACCCTTAGTCTCATTCCTTTGTCTTAGGCTGATGACCCTTTCTGGAGAGTTGAACCCTTCCCCCCTTCCAGAGACCCGGAAGACGAGGACGAGCCGGCTGATGGTAGTGAAGGTATTTGCACAGGATCTGTATATTTTTACTTGTATTACTTTCCTTTCGTATACCTTTTCTCCAACTAACACACACCCGATTCGCAGGACTGGAGGACGAAGGTGAGGCCAACGAAGATGACCCGGAGGCAACTGAATCAGACCAAGAAGCAACAGTCGGAGCCAAAAGGAAAACCAGAGGAGCCGTGTCCAAGGTTCCTTTTTCCTCGTTATCCTCTGAACCTTACTCCTTTGACGCCATGCGACGACTTAACCATCACTTATCAAATTCGTCGTGCTTGAAGGACTCCTCCCCAGCCAAACGCAGAGTAACTCGGAGCTCCCCGGGTGAAGATCCCCTTAACCCGGGCATCTCTATTTCCTCGGTTCCTCGTGGCGGCGCTCCTCCGCCTCATCCTTCCGAGTCTCCTCAACGCCACCCTTCTCCTAACCATCCACGTGCCGGGCAATTCCGGGTCCCGTTGGTAGTTCCCGTGGCGACTTCATCTGCTTCCAGCGGTGAGCTTCCGCCTGATTATACCGTGAACGCCGGGTAAGTTTACGCTACATGATTTCCTTTTATGCTTAACAAGTTTCCACTCAAGCCACCATCATCACTAATAACCGCTTTTTCCCATCTTTCTTTTAGCGCTCAAGCCGCCGTCAGTGACCCGGAAAATATAGAAGCAGATAACCATCAGGCGGAGAAACCGACTGACCATGCGGACGCCGCGACTGGCGATGATACAGCGAATAACCAGGAACAAGGCCCTCTGAACAACCCACTTCCCCGAGCTGCCGGATCTCCTTCCTCATCGGAACCAGTAGACGAGGAGATCGAAGTTCTAGATACAAGAATGAGTTCTCCCAACCCGGCCACCCAAACTGTCCGGGTCTCAACTCCAAGGGAGGGGAGAGCCCCCCCACCAAACGACCAAGCTGCCGGCTCTTCCGGTGCTCGATCCGAGGAACTGACCTTTACCCAGATGCTAGAAACCCTTCGCACTTTAAGGTCTAATGAAGAGAACATCTTGGGAGCTTTGATAGCCAAACACGAGGTAAATCCGACTAATATTGCTTATACCTTTATCCAGTCCCCAAGTTCCGAGTGAATTGATTCATAATTTACTTGGGACTTTATTATACAAGCGACTGATAACTTATTCCTCTACCCAACCGATCCTTTGCTTGCATGCATGCAGGCTTTCGTAACTCAATCCGAGGAAAAAATGGCAGGCGCCACCAAGCTCATCGAAAAGGAGGTAGCTTTACGTGAGGCGGCCGAGGCCGAGTCTAGGAGGAATAAGTTGATAATGAGAAAATATAGGAAAAGGGCTCACCGAGCAGAAGATGACCTAACAAGCCTTTCTGTCCAAATATCGGACACATATCGTGCTTTACTTGGTACGTTTCCTCCTCCGGTTTATCTTTTTGATAGATAGCAACAGTTTCCCGACTTATGTCTCCATTTCCTCAGGCCCGGACGAAACCATGCCGGAAGAGGATGACATAGCCAAGCTGAAAACCATGAATAGCGCTATCCGGCAACTATGTGCCGGAACCAGATGGATCCTTGATGAGTTGCGGTGGCCAGGCAGAGGACATGTTGATCTGAAGAGGATGCTGGACGCCTTATCCACTGTTCCCGAGTGGATTCGGCACTGGAAGCGCTCGTCTTGCCGGGTTGGAGTGACCCGGGGGCTTGCACTTGCCAAAGCTTATCTCCCCAAGCTCGAGCTAGCGAGGATTATGGGCGGCTTCCCAGAGTTCAAGCTTGACGGATCCAAGTTTTCGGTAAAGGATTTTCAGGCCGTCCAGAAGGAGGTCCGTTACCCGGCCAGCGTAATTGCTGATGAACTGGACGTTAATATACTTGTTTGAGCATATGATTCTGCCGGTAAAGTAATTAAGTCGGATCTTCCTGAGCCGTATGACATGCTGGCTCGGTGGAAGGAGGAAGCTGCTGCGATAAGGGCGGAGGCTGCCAAGAAGCAAGCTGAAGCCGGCTCTGCTCCTGCTACCTCAACACCAGTCGCTCCGCCCCCTGCAGGGGCTGGTACTGCTGACCCGGGTACTGCTGCTACCACCAATGATGGCAAGGGTAAGGCCAAGATGAACGCCGAGTGATATATGGCTTCTAATGCCTCTTCTTAAGCGCTAGTCGGTCAACATACTTTGTGAGACAGTTATATTTTGGGCGGTGCACCTGTGCACCTTTGATATTTTTTCACCAGGATTTTTGTAATGCACGCTAAGGCCTTGATATACTCGATGCCTGTTCCAGCGTTTTTAAGTTTATCCATTATCAGGCTCATCTGTTCTCGATACCTGGTTTTATTTATTGTTCCTTTTGTGAAAACTCAATTTCCGGGTTTCATGAGTATTGACAAGCGGATTTTGCTTCGAAGTCCCCAAGTCCCCAAGACTCGGATATTTGGGTTTTTGCAATTATACAAGTAAGCCACTTTTTCTCTTTTCAAGATTTCAAGCCACCGAGCCCGGATCGCCGAGTCTAGGACAGTTGATCTTGAAAAGGGAACAAACTGCCTACTGCTAATTTCACAAAGATCCCTGAGTTGTTTCACATAGGTTTTGAAGTTATGCTTAATAGTCGTTGAGTTTCCAGCTATTCAGCCTTGTACTCTGCATAACCTGTGGTTTAGATGACCCTTTTGACTATCTTGTACTGTAAGCCGGCTTTCGCGTGGATACCATGTTGTTACATCCATACGAAGACGTAGCCAGCCAATCCCCGTCGGGTTTCATGACTAACTGCCATCGTAAGCGAACAAATCATGCCACTTTAATGCGAGTCACATCGAGCTTAAGTAAGAATAGCCAAGAAATTTGGACTTCTTTGTCCGGTTATAAGATTGTAGCCGTACTCGTTTGCAAGTAATCGGCCCTTATAACTCATAGGCATCATGGCCGGGTCTTTGAGTTTGTAACTGTGCTATTCAAGCGACCAGCCCCCAAGACCTAGATATACGCGTCGTACTGAGAGTACATAACCTGATAACAACCATCTCTTTTCTTGATAACCATCTCTTTACTTGATATGAAAAATCTAGGTCAGCAAGCCGCCTCATTAAAAACCCGTCCAGTCCCAAAAGGTACCCTGGATAGGAAAAGAGTACGTCTGAAAACCTGCTGCCTATTACATCGTGCAATTCCACTTGCCAATATAGTCTTTACTAAGTATAATATGGACGTAGCTGAGCCACGTTCCATGGTCTATCTCTTTCTTGCATAGATGAAGTGGTGTGAGCGGTGTCGTTGACTGTAGCCGACTCTTCCCTTGCATCTATCAAGTAATATGATCCGTTATGCAGATTCCGGCTTATGATAAATGGTCCTTCCCATGGTGGTGATAATTTGTGTTTTCCTTCGCTTGACTGTACCAGGCGCAGAACCAAGTCTCCTTCCTGGAATACCCGGGTTTTCACGCGCCGGCTATGATACCTCCGTAGATCTTGCTGATATATGGCTGATCTTTCCAGTGTTTGTTCTCTTTGCTCTTCTAACATATCTACGGCGTCCTGCCGGGTTTTTTCGTTCTCTACTTCGACGTAAGCTGATACTCGCGGTGAATCGTGAATAATGTCACTCGGTAACACTGCTTCCGCACCGTAGACCATGAAGAAGGGTGTCATCTGAGTTGATCTGTTAGGTGTAGTGTTGATACCCCAAACCACAGAAGGAAGTTCTTCGACCCATGCGCCAGCAGCCCTGACACAGGGAACTCGCAATCGTGGTTTTAATCCGCGAAGCAATTCTTGGTTTGCCCTCTCCACTTGTCCATTGGCCTGCGGATGAGCCACCGATGCAACATCGAGCCGGATTCCATTGCTGCCACAGAACTTCTCCATCTCACCAAGGGACATGTTGGTTCCATTGTCGGTAATTATGCTGTGGGGATACCCGAACCGGTAGATAATCCTTTTCAAGAACTTGACTGCTGTAGCTGCTTCGCAATTAGTAACTGGCATAACCTCGACCCACTTGGTAAACTTATCAATAGCCACCAAAAGATGTGTCTTCTTGCACGGTGACATATGAAAGGGGCCAACCATGTCCATACCCCAGACAGCAAACGGCCAAGTTAACGGGATAGTCCGCAATTCCATAGCCGGCACATGGGTTTGGCGAGCGTACCTTTGACATCCGTCACACCTTGCTACCAATCGTTCCGCATCCGCTAGGGCCGTGAGCCAGAAAAACCCGTGTCGATAAGCTTTAGCCACAAGAGACCTTGTGGACGCATGATGTCCACAGTCGCCTTCATGGATTTCCCTGAGAATCTGTCTGCCTTCTTCCGGCGCTACGCAGCGCAAAAAGACTCCTGCTGCGCTTCTCTTGTACAATTCCCCATTGATGATAGAATATCCCTTTGCTCGCCTCAAAATTTGCCTTGCTAATACCTCCTGTTGCGGTAACTCGCCTCGTGACAGGTAGGCCAAAAACGGTTCTGTCCACTCGGGAATAGTACGTACAGTGGCCACGAATCCTGAATCCGGGTCTTGATTTGCCAATTCCTCCTGTGACTCGATTTTAACTGATGGTCGCCATAATTCGTCCAGGAAAACGTTAGGCGGAACCGGCTCTCTGCGCGAGCCGAGTCTGGCGAGGGCGTCGGCTGCCTCATTCTTTCTTCTGTCTATATGCTCCACCTCATACCCGGAAAAACATCCTGCGACCCTATCAACTTCCCTGCGGTATGCTGCCATAGTTGCGTCCTTTCTATCCCACGTTCCTGACACCTGCTGTACCACAAGGTCCGAATCTCCGAAGCATCGTATCCTCTTGATGTTCATTTCTTTGGCTACCTTTAAGCCATGCAATAGGGCCTCATACTCGGCCACGTTGTTGGAACAGTCGAAGTGAATTTGTAGTACGTAACTCAATTTGTCTCCTTTGGGTGATGTCAGCACCACCCCAGCTCCTGATCCCTCGTACTGCTTTGATCCGTCGAAGTGCATGATCCATGACTCGGAATTTGGAACCGTTGTAGTCATGCCTGTATGTGTCCAGTCGTTAACGAAATCAATTAAAGCTTGAGATTTGATTGCTGACCTGGGTTCGTAGTTGATGTGATAATCCCCCATCTCTATCGCCCATTTGGCTATTCTTCCCGTCGCGTCCGAGTTTCTGATGATATCCGACATTGGTATTGAACTAACCACTGTTATGGGATGTTCTTGGAAATACGGCTTCAGCTTCCGGCTGGCCATAAAGACCCCGAACACCAACTTTTGCCAATGTGGATAGCGCTGCTTTGCTTCTGATAATACCTCGCTGACGTAATAAACCGGCCTCTGAACCGGGTATCCTTTCCCATCCTCTTGGCGTTCCACAACAACTACTGCGCTGACGGCTCGGGGGCCAGCTGCCACATATAGTAACATAGGCTCTTTAGGACCCGGCGCCGCTAGTACTGGTGCTTCAGATAACTGCTTCTTTAGTGCCTCAAATGCCTCGTCCGCCTCTTGATCCCACACGAACTTATCTGATTTCCGCAAGAGCCGGTACAAGGGTATTGCTTTTTCTCCGAGTCTGGATATGAATCGGCTCAAGGCTACTACGCAGCCCGTGAGCTTTTGAACATGCTTCAAATTCTCCGGTTTTTTCAGACCCTGGATGGCCTTGATTTTATCCGGGTTTGCCTCGATTCCTCTCTCGGAAACTATGAAGCCGAGTAATTTCCCAGCTGGAACTCCAAACACGCACTTTGTCGGGTTAAGCTTCATCTGATACCTCCTCAAGTTTTTGAACGTCTCCTTTAGATCATCGATAAATGTCTCCGCCTTCCTGGTCTTGATGACCACATCATCCACATAAGCATGGACGTTACGTCCGATTTGGTCCTCGAAGCACTTTTGAATACACCGTTGGTAAGTTGCGCCAGCGTTCTTCAACCCAAACGTCATAGTTTTATAACAAAAGGCCCCGAAAGGGGTTATGAATGATGTTTTCTCCCAATCTTCCCTTTTGAGCTTAATCTGATGATACCCGGAATATGCGTCCAGGAAGCATAACAGGTCGCTTCCAGCTACTGCGTCTATAATCTGATCTATCCTTGGTAGCGCGAACGGATCCTTTGGGCAATGTTTGTTGAGACTCGTAAAATCAATGCACATCCTCCACTCATTGGTCTTTTTCATTACTAGAACCGGGTTAGCCAACCAATCCGGGTGAAATACTTCCATGATAAAGCCGGCTGCCAATAGCCGAGCGATCTCTTCGCCTATAGCCTTCCTTCTCTCCTCATTCATTTTCCTCAAACCTTGCTTCACTGGCCTGGACTTGGGATCCACATGCAAACTGTGCTCAGCCAGTTCTGTAGGGATACCCGGCATGTCGCTAGGTGTCCAGGCAAACACATCTGCATTCGAACGAATAAACTCCACAAGCGCTTCCTCCTGCTCCTTTCCCAAGTTAGACCCTATGGTAAACTGTTTAGTGGAATCCCCTTCGACAAAATCTATCTTCTTGGTATCTTGCGCTGCCTTGAATTTTGCTCTCTCATCCTCGGTATTTGGCTTTTTCAAGGCTGTTCTATCATCCGGATTTACTTGAGACCGGTAATATTCGAGTTCTTCCTTTCTGCATGCTTGCTCGGCCATAACCGAATCTCCTTCGTCGCACTCGGCCGCTATATCCCGGTTCCCATGTATAGTGATGGTCCGTTTAGGACCCGGGATTTTCAGCTGCAAATACACGTAGCACGGCCTAGCCATGAATTGGGCGTAAGCCGGCCTCCCAAATAGCGCGTGGTAAGGACTACGCAATTTGACCACCTCGAACGTGAGCCACTCAACTCGATAATTATCCGTCGATTCTCCAAAAGCAACTTCCAAGGTGATCCCTCCCTCGGGGCTCGCCGAGTGACCTGGCATGACCCCATGAAAGATTGTCGAACTTTTTTGTAACTGAGACTCTTTGAGACTCATCCGTAAGAAGGTTTCCCAATACAGTATATTGATGCTGCTTCCACCATCCATCAGGACCCTCTTCAATTCGTAACCATTAACCTGTGGAGCAACCACCAATGCCAAGACTCCTGGACGCTCTACTTTCTCCGGATGGTCTTTTCTACTCCACGTTACCTCTTGTTCCGCCCATCTGAGATATCCCGGCGCGGCCAACGAAACCGAGTTTGCCGCTTGCTTTAATGTCTCCTTGTTCTTGCTGGAAGTTCCTGTAGTATGCACATGATATTGTCCTCTTAAGTTAGTCGTTCGTACCGTGCCGATGAAGATGTTGATCCGGCCGATCGTTACGACGGATCCGGTTTCGAGGTGATTCGACTCCGGCCCCCAGCCGGAATCGTCCACCATCTTTTCTCCTCCGTGGTCGATGCAGATTTCGCCGATAACAAGATTCTCCATGCCCTTCCGAGCTTCTCCCGTGATGTAAACACCTTTGGACGCAGGCCCCACGGTGGGCGCCAACTGTCGTGGGATAATCACGGCAGATGTTACCGGGGGTAACTGATCTTGGGGCAAGACGACACAGGTATTTGGGAGAGGGTTTAGCTCAGAGGAAAACATGGTGCAATTCGATCTGGTAGCCGGCAATCAAAGTCGCCGAGTCTCCGATCTTGATATAACAACTCAACTCTGGGATTACACTTGATGCTCGATATCACACGATGTTGCTAGGGTTCCTAGATCTCTATCTAAAACTAGACCTGGGAGTCGGTTTATAAAGCACCCGTACCCCCGGCTTATTCCCCAAGGCGCACCCTGGTTCCTACCCGGATACGGCACACACACCCTAACTTTCCTTTACAACAACCCACAACCCGGGTCACCGGGCCTACAAACTTGGGCCTTCACAGGTTTCCTTATCCTTAGCCGGATCCTGCGCAGTGTCCTTTGGGCCGGGTTATTCCTTGGTGTATGGCCTACCGAGTTATCGTCCCCCCGTCACCAACAGCTCCGGGGCCGCCGCCCCGGCTTCCACTTCCTTGGGTAGGTGGCAAAAAGCATCCCGGCAGCGCCTCCAAAAAGTGATCGCGACGGCGGACCGTCCCCGCTGTCGACTCCAACCAAGGCCGGAGAAGACTTTCGCCCGAGCTCCACCACCCGACCACCAACTCCTCGTGCCCGACGACCTCCACGCCCGCCCATGGCAGCCACCATGCCGAACCGGACGCAGCAGCACCCCATGACCGCCCGCATCACCTCCACACCGACGCAGCAGCGCCCTGCCTTTGCCTCGCCGCAGGCAACCACCGCCAGGACCCCGACGGGCCCAGATCGGGCCCGCCAAGCCCATCGGGCGAGCAGCCCCAAGCAGGAACTGGCGGCGCCCCCTACCCCCTCTGCTCCATCCGCAGCACGCCCACCGGCCACGCCCCCCCGCAGGCGCTGGCCCGGCCACCTGCCGCCACGCGCGCTCGGGCCCGACGGGCCCAGCACCCCATCGTCGCCGCCGCCGCAGCCCCTCCGGAGACCCCCACCGCCGCAGCACCAAGAACTCCTCTTGAACCGCCGGACGCCGCCTCCGCCCGAGCCCGCCGACTCGGCATCCACATCACGGGTCGTCGCCTCCCCCCCTCCCCCGGGCCAGCCCTCCACCGCACGAGGAAGAGCCTCCCTCCGACCACCTTTGGCAGCAGAGGGTGCCGCATGCGAATCCGACGACGGTAGCGGCAGAGAGGGCGCCGGGCGACGGGGTTTTGTGTGCGGAGTTTTTGCCCCTGGCGCAACGGGGGGGGGGGGTGGGGGGGAGGGGGGCGACACGAGGGGATAGGAGGTTCCGTGTCCTATGATAAACGAGTGACCAAGGGAGCATGTCCTCATCACTTTCTCGAACAGTCTGTTGGGATTGACGCGTAGATTAGCTTGGTTGTTCTTAGCGGCGATGTGTTGACTCTGTGGCTTATTCGTGATAATCTGACCATTGAGATTAAACCTGTCTCACCCTGCGGAATGCATCTACAAGTCGGCGGTTCAAGAGAGAATGGTTTGGCTTTCTGAATAATAAAAGTGGATTGTCGGCACTTAACTGGAGTTATAGAAGTGGAAGGTCATTTACATTTCCGTTAGCTTTTTATGTTGCATTGAACTGAACCTTTGATTTATCACATCTAAGAACAATGTGGAATTGCACTACAAGGAAGCAGCCTACCACCGGCGTAAGGTTTTTGGCATCACTGGTGAGAAAGTGACACGCCAGTGATAAAATTTACCACCGGCGTGTTTCTTGCCACGACAGTACTATTTGAGCTTTCAGTGACATTGCCATGCCCGCCGGTAATATGAAATACACTATTGGCGTTGCCCTGCAAGTATTGCCGGTGGTGTCTCTTCTCGTGTGAAAAAAATAAAGCAATCGGCAGCGTATATAAACTTGAACCAAATGTAAAACTGACGGTCACGAGAATATATATAAGACACATACAATATATAAAGCAACAGTTCCAACACTCAATGAAGTATAGCTTGGTGTCAATTATTCGGTCTAGCAAAATAAAGTTCTACTAGATAGAAATAAAGTTACAACAAAGTTTATTTTCGACTCAAACGAGGAACTAGGCTTGCGTTGATCTAGCTAAGATAGTTGATGACCATTATCATGTCGCAGCTGCTTCTAACACTATGTCTCATGGTGATGAGAATAGCGTGATCAATATCCAAATGATGGGCTCGTGAAACTACCTCCATGCTTGAGGGTTGAGGACGACCCGACCGTCAACATTGTCCAAGTCGAGGAACTCTCGCGATGTATCATGCTTCTCCATGGCATGCACCAATGGTACCGTTATGCTCCATATTAGCGCTGTCTGCTAGTGCCATAGGTATTTTCTAGAAGATAATACATGCGTACATGAAAGAATAAAGAACAATATGACATTCCCGCCACAAATGAATTCTAACAAGGGGCAAATATAGGTTAAACGTCACATACCATGATATGTCCAATTTAAACATTGGTGTTTGTGAGGCGATGCATGAAAGGGACCCCGATGTAGCTATCTCTCGGGGGTAGTCTCTGAAGGACACACTCCTTCTCGCATCCGGTAAGATTGGCTCGTTGAGCAACCACCACATACTTCCTTGGGTCGTCCTCCTCTCTCGGACAGCACCCGCACACTCTCATTATCCTCCTTCACAAACTTCCCCATCAAGACTATTTTGACGCTAGGTTGTGGTCTGTCCATAGATATGTGAAGCATATCACCTCCTCTTAGGTTCTTTGTGGCGATGAGGAGCACCAACTTTTCATCATAAAAGTTTGTCTTCTTTCTTTCTTCACTCCTATCTTGTAAATCTCATTATCCTCCTCGACAAACGGTAGAGTCTTTTTACTCTACAATTCTTGAGTCTTTCAGTAATAAATGTATGGTGACATGTGGGGCTGGGGGATGCGCAAGCCTTACCGGTCATCTATGCGGTTGGGCCCAGCCAAATCCAGGATTGTTTGGGTCGTGCGCTTTGGAAGGTCCAGAAATTTTTGGGAATGTACGAGTTATATGTTAGTACTCCCTCCGTCCTGGTGTATAGGGCACATATAGCAATTCTCTAGGCCCTAGGTATTCATTCATTGGGGTTTAAACATTATATGCATTGGTAGAGAGGGGTGCAGAGAAGCAACCGCCCACTAATTAGAAGAGAATTAATGCAAAATATGCCTAAGAGAAAATGTAAACATGTCAAAAACTCAAATTTTATTGGCATGACATCCTAATTTGGGTGTATATACTTAATTTAAATTATACAAGCCAATTTAAGTTCAGAATGGTAGGCCATTCATAAATAGGGGCTATCTAGCGGAAAGTCTCTCGAATAGACTGGACCTTGGCAACAAGTTTGGACAACAGGGCAATATTATGAGTCCTTAGTGATCGGAAACCTAGACCACCTTTGGAGATAAGGGCACATACCTCATCCCACGGTACCTTGCATTGCCCCCATGAACTAGGTCCTCTCCTGTCCAGAAGAACGCACAGCAAATCTTGTCCACCTCCTGGAGAGTACCGATGGGTACCAGGATAACGCTCATGAGGAAAGACAATAGTGGGCGAAGAGAGGCCTTAACCAGAATAGCCCTTCCACTAATAGGAAGAATTTTTCCTTTCCAACCTGGGAGGCGGACCTGACTTCCTCAACGAAGGGACGAAAAGCCGTGATACACAACTTATGGATAGAAAGAGGAATGCCAAGATAAGAGTGTTGGAAAGAGGCTATTGTACAACCTAAGATTGTAGCTAAGGAGGAGGAAAAATTGGGCAAAACGTGAATAGGGGCAAAGGATCTTTTAGCAAAATTTATGTTTAGTCCCTTAGCGTCCGAAAAAACCTTAAGGATGCCTTTTAGAACTGTGAGTTTAGTCGAGTCGGCCTGAATGATAATAAGGGTATCATCGGCATATTGAAGCATCGATCATGGAAGATACGGATTAATAGGGTGGGAAAGAAGGCCCTCTTGAGTGTTAGTCAATATTGTACCGTATACTTATGGGTATGGTGTAGTACACCACCCCATACGTATGCCCCTTCATGTATGCCATGGTGGGGGCTATTCCCACCTCCATATAACACGAAACCGATCCCTCTGAGAGGGTATCGTTCCACCGTAAACCTAGAGCGAACATATGGTATCAGAGCAACCCTCTGCCCTGACCTAGCCGCCGCAACACCAAAACCCATCTATACAATACCAAAAACCCTAAAAGCTTCCTCCATTGCCATGGCGTCGTCTTCATCAAGCACCGCCTCGGCTGGATTGGGGTCTCCCCCGCCCCAAAAACTCACGCCGGACAACTTCCTCTTCTGGAAGGCGCTCGTGCTCCCGACCCTGCGTGGTGCACGGGTCCTTGGCCTGCTCGACGGCGCTGATGCCGCACCAGCCGAAAAGATGGAGGTTGAAGATACTGATGGCCCGAAGAAAAAGATATTCGTCGACAACCCGGTGTTTCTCGCCTGGCTCGAACGTGATCAGGCCGTGGTGAGCTACCTCGTGAACTTACTCTCCCCGGATGTGCTAGCTCATGTGCTCGGGTTGAACACAGCGGCTGAGATCTAGGCAGCCATAACAGACATGTTCGCCTCGCAATCCCGATCGCGAGTGCAACACCTCCGGACTGCCCTCAATACGACAAAGAAACAAGAGATGACCACGTCGCAGTATTTCACGAAGATGAAGGGGTTTCGATCGGAAATCACTGCCGCCGGAAAAGCCATTGACGACGATGAGCTCGTCGGATACATCCTCGATGGACTTGATGCATGCCTCCTACAACTCCCTAGTCTCCTCCGTTAACGCCAATCCCGGTACAACACTGTCCGATCTCTTTGGGCAGCTCAACTCCCATGACATGCGCCAGAAGATGCTCGCTGCCACCGGCCAAGATGACTTCATGAGCTCGGCCAATGCAGCGCGAAGGGATCGAGGAGGTGGCCGCGGTGACTACCGTGGTGACTATCGCGGTCGGACCCCTGATCGCCGCGACCAGGATTACAGACGCTACGACGACATACGTGATCACCGTTGTGACCGCGGTGACCACGATCACCGCGATCGGCGCCAGGACGGAGATCGCCGTGACTATGGTGATCGGCGCAACAGACGTGACAACGGCGACCGTCGCGACCATCGTGATGATGGTGGGCGTCGTGATGATGGTGGAGCGCGCCGCGACAGTGGATGGCGCCCGCAAGAAGGAGGTCGTCGTGATGGTGGTGATCATGGTGACCGGCGCCACACCTGGCGCAAGCGTGCCCCTACGCCCTATGAAGACATCAGATGTCAAATACGCAATATACATGGTCACTCCGCGGGAAATTGCTGGTGGCGCCGTGGTGATGACTCAGATGATGAGAAAGGTGATCGTGATCACAAGAAAAATGCAAATGTGCCATCATATGGCGCTGACACCAATTGGTACTCCGACACGGGGGCAACACATCACATCACTGGAGAATTGAACAAGCTCACGACATGCGACAAGTATCATGGACACGATTGTGTTCACACGACAAACGGTAACGGTATGAAAATAAGTCACATTGGTACCTCAACATTGCATACTCCTAATGATTCTGTGCATCTTAAAAATGTTCTCCATGTTCCTAGTGCATCCATGAATCTCCTTTCAGTACACAAATTAACTCTTGATAACAATGTGTTTATTGAATTCCATCCACATTTCTTTTTGATCAAGGATCAGGAGACAAGAAGAACCCTGTTTAAGGGCCCATGTCGTGATGGTCTCTATCCCCTCGTGTCCACTTCCACTAGATCCTCCAAGCAAGCTCTCACCACAATAAAGCCATCTTCATCTACATGGCATCGTCGTTTAGGCCATCCCTCGTATTTTATTGTTCAACAAGTGCTTAGGAAAAACAATATATCTCATTCACCTGAAATAAACCCGTACATATGTGATCCTAGCCAATTAGCCAAAAGTCATCAACTACCATATCCAGTTTCCACTAGTGTGTCTACTATTCCTTTAGAACAAGTGTTTTCTGATGTATGGGGTCCTGCTCCTCTTTCTGTTGGCAAGCATGCATACTATGTAAGCTTTATAGATGATTTCAGTAAATTTACATGGATTTATTTGCTCAAGAATAGATCTGAGGTTTATCAAATTTTTCTTAATTTTCAAGCACTTGTTGAAAGAAAATTTAATAGGAAAATCATCACAATGCAAACTGATTGGGGTGGTGAATATGAGAAGTTGTATAGTTTCTTTCAGAAAATTGGCATCACACACCATGTTTCTTGTCCACATGCTCATCAAAAAAATGGTTCAGCTGAAAGAAAACATCGTCATATTGTATAAGTTGGGCCCTCTTTGCTTGCAAATGCTTCGATGCCACTCAAATTCTGGGATGCGGCATTCCTCACTGCCACCTTTCTTATTAACTTGCTTCCTAGCAAAGTAATAGATTTTGATACTCCTGTTGAACGTCTATTGCATACAAAGCCCAACTATGCCTCTCTTCGTATTTTTGGATGTGCTTGTTGGCCTAATTTGCGTCCTTATAACAAGAGAAAATTGTCCTTTAGGTCTACTCAATGTGTATTTCTTGGGTATAGCCCTCGTCACAAGGGTGTCAAGTGTTTAGACCCAAAGACTCGACGCGTCTACATCTCGAGAGATGTTGTTTTCGATGAGCATGTTTTCCCTTTTGCCACCGTTCATCCAAATTCTGGCTCTAGACTCCGCAATGATATACTTCTCCTTCCACAAAATTCCCCACCAAATAACAATGGAGATGCTAATGTTGATACCTTTATGACTTTACCTATCATACTTATTGTTACCACTAATGATGCTATGCCTATAGCTCCTACTGTTTCAGACTCTACTACTTTTTCAAATCATGCGCATGGCGAAAATTTGAGCCAAAACGGAGCTATCGATGATGAATATCCGATTCTGAATTTTTGGAAGAAGACGAAACTGGAGATCCTCCTGCTGTCTCGGATCAGGCGCCCTGTGATCCCGAGGGGGATTCTCTGGCTGATACGCCTGGCGGGCAGGATCCCGAGGCCACGGTCTCCCCGCAGTCTTCCCCGCCACGCGCCCCGCGCCACTCCCCTGGCGTCACGTACCCGACAACTGCATGCCCTTCTGCGAAGAGGGCCACCGGGTCAAGCGCGCCACGCGCGCCAGCCCCGTCCACGCGCGGCACGTCTCCGCCTCGGGACCTGGCTCCCACGCGCGGTCGGCCTCTCCTGCACCCCGCCTCGTTGCCTGGGCCACGTGACGACGGCGACGACACCACATGGCGCGCTCCCCTTGGTGCGGATCTCCGTACCTCCCAGGAGCCGACATGATCCTCTGTGCCCTGTCTGGATGCTGCACCCGAGAAAGCTGCTGCGGGATCTTCTACTGCACCTGATCCTGTTGCCCAGCCTACATCATCTGCTCACACACGTTTACAGAAAGGTATAAAACACCCAAAAGCATATACTGATGGAACACTAACCTATCGTATGAAGGATCGCCAGATCCACTATGGTTTGATTGCTGCCACAGGTGAACCAAAATCTCTGTCTCAGGCTCTTGATGATCCCAAATGGCGTGCAGCCATGCAAGAGGAATATGATGCACTTCTGCAGAATAAAACTTGGCACTTAGTTCCTCCCAGCTCTCACAGAAACATAATTGATTGCAAATGGGTTTATCATATCAAAAAACGTGTAGATGGATCCATAGACAGGTATAAAGCTCGCCTAATTGCAAAAGGATTCAAGCAACGTTATGGTATTGACTATGAAGACACCTTTAGTCATGTTGTCAAAGCAGCCACAATTCGTACTGTTCTTTCTGTCTATGTTTCCAGGGGATGGAGTCTTCGGCAGCAATATGTCAAGAACGCGTTTTTACATGGTGTTCTGGCAGAGGAGGTTTATATGAAACAACCACCTGGTTTTGTGCACCCTGATACTCCTGATTATGTTTGCAGATTGGATAAAGCTCTATATGGTTTGAAACAGGCACCTCGAGCTTGGTTCTCTCGTCTTAGCTCCAAATTGCATGATCTTGGTTTCATTCCTTCCAAGGCTGATACCTCTCTATTTCTTTATAATCAGTCAGGTATCACAGTTTATGTTCTCGTTTATGTTGATGATATCATTGTTACTAGTTCATCTGATCAAGCCATTTCTGCCTTGCTTAAAGACCTCAATGACAACTTTGCAATCAAAGATCTTGGTACTTTACACTTCTTTTTGGGTATTGAAGTTAAACATGTGCACAATGGTTTATTATTGACTCAAGAGAAATATGCCACTGAACTTCTTGATAAAGCTGGTATGTGTGGTTGCAAAGGTTTTTCTACACCACTTTCTCCTCATGATAAATTATCACTTTTGGAGGGGTCTCCTTCAGGTCCTGAAGATAGTACACAATTTCGCAGCATTGTTGGGGCCTTGCAATATCTCACTCTCACAAGGCCAGATTTATCCTTTTCAGTTAATAAAGTATGAAAATTCTTACATGCTCCAACTACTACTCATTGGACAGTTGTTAAGAGGATTCTTCGTTATGTTCATCATACATTGCATCTTGGTATCACTTTTACAGCTTCATCATCTACTCTTCTTAGTGCCTTCTCAGATGCTGATTGGGCAGGTTGTGTTGATGATAGAAGGTCCACTGGTGGTTTTGCCATTTTTGTTGGACCTAATCTTGTTTCATGGAGTGCCAGAAAACAAGCCACAGTCTCACGTTCTAGTACAGAGGCTGAATACAAAGCACTTGCTAATGCTACTGCTGAGTCAATTTGGGTTGAGGCCCTTCTTGGAGAACTTGGGGTAAAACTACAGCAAAAACCATGTCTATGGTGTGATAACCTTGGAGCTACATACTTGTCTGCTAATCCCATATTTCATGCACGTACTAAACATATTGAGATTGATTTCCACTTTGTTCGAGAAAGAGTTGCAGACCAAAAGCTGGATATTCGATTCATCTCTAGTAAGGATCAGATTGCTGATGGATTCACTAAAGCTCTCCCTGTTAAAAGTCTAGAAAAATTTAAAAGTAATTTCAACATGTCCACAGGTTAAGATTAAGGGGGAGTGTTAGTCAAAATTGTACCGTATACGTATGGGTATGGTGTAGTACACCACCCCATACGTATACCCCTTCATGTATGCCACGGTGGGGGCTATTCCCACCTCCATATAACACGAAACCGATCCCTCGGAGAGGGTATCGTTCCACCCTAAACCTAGAGCAATCATATTGAGAAGCTTGAAGTAACATGAGGTGTAAAACATCAGCCACCAGGATGAAAAGATAGGGGAAAGAGGGTCGCCCTGGCGAAGTCCCCAGCGGCATTGGATCCAGCTCCCAGGTCTACCATTTAGAAGAATTGCAGATTGGCAAGAAAAGTGAAGGTCTAGCACCCAACGCCGCCATTCCTAGGAGAAACCTTTTGCTTTTTTTAAATCTAACTTAAGAACAATTGTCGGAGCCTTCCGTTTAAAGCATGCTTGAACAATATCTGCAGCATAGTTAAAGTTTTCCGCAATTGCTCTGCCCTTAAGAAAGCTAGTCTGGTCACTGTGAATGAGATTGGGGATGAGGCGTTGCAGCCTATTAGTGAGGCACTTAGAGGCAATCTTGACACAACAATTTTGAAGAGAAACAGGGCGGAACTGATCAGGAATGGTGACACCGATCTGTTCGGGAAGAAGGAAAATAAAGGATTTATTTATCCTTCTTAATTAAATCCGCTCGCCCCGAGTGGAAGCCATTCATAATGTCAAGAAGGTTGTTTTTTACAAGGTCCCAATTTCGCTTGAAAAAATCCGGGCTGAATCCATGAGGACCCGGGCTTGCATTACTATCCATGCCGAGAAGAGCAGTATTTATCTTGTCAAGGGAGAAAGCTGCGGAAAACGCATTGCCATAAAAGTAGGAAAGGGCAGAAAGCCTAACCAAAGAATCCACGATCGAAATTGAAGAAGCTTTCTGTCAACACTCCAAAAAGATTTTGGGTTATTTAACATTGTGCCCTCAGTTGGTACCACGACCTCAGTTTTGCCCCTAGCGCCGAATCGACCTCAGTTTTTCCCCTAGTCTGTGCGCAAGGACTCGTTTTGCTGCTCCCACCGTAACTTTCTGCCCCCGTTAGGATGCTGACCTGTGGGACCCATGATAGATCAACAGGCGCAGCCTATGGGGCCCCAGCTGTTGAGCGTTGGCGCGGCTTGTGTGCCCCAACTGTTGACGGTTGGCGCTGCATGTGGGTCCTAGCTGTTGACCGTTGCTTGCGGCCTAATGTTAAATGAGGCCCAATGTCAACATGCAGACTATACATTATCCATTTATATTTATTAATCACTACATGCAGACTACATTATCCATTTATTAAACGATAAAATTATTTGTATTAATAATATAAAATATATACTGTGATCAACTAAAATTTGTATATTATCTTAGCAAACATAATGCATCACATCTCTTATATATAAATTTTGTTTATAATGTGCAGATTTTAAAGCGATAATTAGAAATATTTCAGAAAAAAGCGATAATTAGAAAGGATAAAACTTCTAAACAGTGGGTACATATTTGGACAAATATAAGAACATAACTTTATATATAATTAAACATACTTAGAAAGGATAACTGGCGCCACTTTACATATAATCAGTGGGGGCCGAGGGACTTTACATTTAATAAAAAAAAAGCCCTAATTGCTCCCGCTCTGCATGCGGGAGCCCTTGCCGCCCTCCGGCGCCCTACTTCCTCCACTCCGCCGCCCTGTCCCTCCACTCCGCCGCCCTGTCCTCCATCTCCTCCTCTCTCTCACGGACCCGCTTGATGCTGGACCGGAAAGCCTTCGCGTCCTCCTTCGCCTCCTTCTTCTCCTCGGCCTTCAACTCCTTCTTCTCAAGCCGCTCCAGTACCTTGAGGCGGAGGATCGTCTTGGGGGAGAGGTCCAGTACGTTGAGGCGGTGGGGACGGGCTCGGGGTTGTGGACAAAGGGCGGCGACGGCGATCTCTCCCGTTTGGGAGATTCGACGTCCTCCGGCGTATAATCGGCCTCGTACCAAGGCCGATATTTGGGGCGGTTGTCCTCGTCGGAGACCGACTCAGGGCTAGAAGGTAGAGAGTAGGAAGACATGGTTCGGGGCTTGAAGGGAGAGAAGGCAAAGGGCTGGAGAGGGATGAGAAGATGGAGGACGAGTGAAACGGGCTATTTAAAGTCACGATGAGACGTGAATTAATAAGGGTAGATGAAGCAAACTGTGTGAAAACGTTGGATGCAGTGTAGAAGAGTCGATGCATGGTCAAAGCGGTGTAGAACAGACGTAGGCGTAGGCGTAGGACAACTAGTGATACGGAGTACGAGCGCGTGTGCATTAGGCAGTCAAAGTGATTCGATGTTGCATGTGTGTATTAAAGAGGTGAAGAGAAGAAAGTCCAAAGTCTCACGCCAAATCCTGCCTCGCTGCATATGCATTGATGCGTATCTTCTGAAAACGAGGCGTGGAGGGATGCGTCGCTGCAAATGCGACGCGACTCCTGTTTCTAAAACGAGGCATGCAGGGCTGCTGCAAATGCGATGCGACTCGTGTTTCTGAAACGAGGCGTGCAGGGCTACAAATGCGACGCGACGTTGTTTACTCTTTTCTTCTTCTGCGACGTTGTCTACTCTGAAAAAACGATTCGTGCAGGGCTGCGTCGAGGGCTGCATGCACCGGGCTGGTGAACGGGGCCCCACTAGACAGTGTCCTTTGTTGCATGCAGTTACACTGAGACAAAACACCCAGTCCATGCACTGCGTCATTTTCAATCGTTTGATCGTAAGGAACGGTGCAGATTGAGTCCATGCATGCAAACTACGGCAGCAACGGCCTGCAGACGCCGGGAATGGGATCCTCTGATTTCACCGACAAATGGAGACCATCACACACCGGACCCACGTGTCATGGGGAGAAAGGCAGAGAACGTACGGTGGGCAAAGTAAGAGGATCTGGTTCCCTCTATTTTTAGGGCATGTACAATAGTGTAGAGGGTGCTGTCTGCACTACTCGGCCATGTCATTTCTAGACAGCTTTAGATATAGTTCGTACAGTGCAGTCACACCCTAGCTTGTGTTGGGATCCAGACGCTGCGTAGCCCCCCTCCCGGTGAAACCCTAGACCCGCTGGAGAAATACCGGACTTATACGGAAACACGCGGTAACAACGTCGAAACGGGATAGCAATGTGGAACTATTTTCTTGGCTGTGTTAGGATAGCCCATAAGAACATAAAATAAAAAGGTAGAACCCACCTATTCGGAAGATTCTCGATGTTTCGTCCGATACTGGAGTTTCACCCTATAAGCGCATGTAACTCACGAGAGAGAAGTGGATGCTGGTGAAGCGGGTCACACCCCGGAGAGCAATCTTTGACATCCAAAGCACACAACACACCTATACTAACATGGTATGGCACCCCCTAGCTTGTGTTGGGATCCAGACGCTGCGTAGCCCCACTCCCGGTGAAACCCTACCCGCTGGAGAAATACCGGACTTATAAGGAAACACGCGATAACGGCGTCGAAAGGGGGTAGCAATGTGGAACTATTTGCTTGGTTGTGTTAGGATAGCCCATATGAACACAAAACAAAAAGGTAGCACCCACCTCTTCGGAAGATTAACAATGTTTCCACCTCATATTCTTTGAAATTTCTACTATTGTATTCGAGGAGTCACATTTTAGTGAAGGGTTTCGTTCTAATGTTTATAAATCCTATTTATATTTTTCCTAGACTTGTATTCGACCTATATAATGTAATTCCGAATCCTGAAAATTTATTGGATGAATATTCGTATTATTTATTTTCTTTTGAATAATAATGGTTTTAATCGAAAATCGTAAATAAAACAAGTTTAAATCATCAAAATGAAAAAAGAACTTTGGATCTTTCTTAGTCACACCAAAATGAAGCTTTGGTGAGATTTTGACCTTATTTCATCTCCAAAGGATTGAAACTCATCTCATTTTCTTGAACTCTCTACTAGTCTGTTCAAGATATCACATATTAGACAAGGCTTTTTCGTTCCATTCTTTATAAGACAGGTTTATATTTTTTTTCTCGTTACTATATGACATAACACTACTATGTGCGTCGGCTTTATATTTTTTTGATTTTTTTTGAATTATTTATGCTCATTTCAAGCTTGGTCAACCCTCTGTTTGACCCAACCGAAAAGCTTCTAGAAGGACACCCAGAGATTCGACCTGGGCTGTTGGATCGACGCCTTCTAGAAGGAATCTTGCATCGGACAGATGCGCTCGCAGCCACAGCGATCCGCGAGACGCTCGTTCTGTGCTAGGATTGGTTGGTCCGTTAGCTACAGGGATCGATGGTTTCTATCTGTTCTACATATGATTTATTTTCGATACGGAGGGAGTATTAAGTATTAAACCATGTTATTTAAAAAAATATAAAAAATAGAAGAATGATTCAAAACACAATGAAACTTCAGATTTACTACAGCGATTATTTTTATCTGTTTTACATATGATTTTTCTATTAACCCATGTTATTTAAATAAAAGATTGCAAAAATAGAAGAATTATTCAAAACATAATGAATCCAACGCACAATGTTGTTATATGCGATATAGTTGCTCCTAAAATTTATTTGGATAATTTTGACAAGGTCGAATTTTCATGAAATTTTCAAACAGGGGTGTCTACCCTAGCTTCATACCTCATTTGAAGCACATTTCTCATGAGAATAGAGCGATGGTTTCAAATGAGCATAAATAATTCAAAAAAGAACAAAATGACATGAATCGAACGCACAATGTTGTTTTATGTGATATAGTTGCTCCTCAAATTTATTTGGATAATTTTTGGCAAGGTCGAATTTTTCATGAAATTACAAACGGGGGTGTCTACCCTAGCTTCAGACCTCATTTGAAGCATATTTCTCATGAGAATAGAGCGATGGTTTCAAATGAGCATAAATAATTAAAAAAAAAATGACATGAATCCAACGCACAATGTTGTTATATGTGATATAGTTGCTTCTCAAATTTATTTGGAATATTTTGACATGGTCGAATTTTTCATGAAATTTCAAACGGGGGTGTCTACCCTAGCTTCAGGCCTCATTTGAAGCACATTTCTCATGAGAATAGAGCGATGGATTTAAATGACCATAAATAATTCAAAAAAAAATGACATGAATCCAACGCACAATGTTGTTATATGTGATATAGTTGCTCCTCAAATTTATTTGGATAATTTTGACAAGGTCGAATTTTTCATGAAATTTCAAACGGGGGTGTCTACTCTAACTTCAGACCTCATTTGAAGCACATTTCTCATGAGAATAGAGCGATGGTTTCAAATGAGCATAAATAATTTTAAAAAATGACATGAATCCAATGCACAGTGTTGTTTTATATGATATAGTTGCTCCTCAAATGTATTTGGATAATTTTGACAAGGTCGATTTTTTCATGAAATTTCAAACGGGGGTGTCTACCCTAGCTTCAGACCTCATTTGAATCACATTTCTCATGAGAATAGAGCGATGGTTTCAAATGAGCATAAATAATTCAAAAAAAATCAAAATGATATGAATCCAACGAACAATGTTGTTATATGTGGTATAGTTGCTCCTCAAATTTATTTGGATCGGATAATTTTGACAAGTTCGAATTTTTCATGATAATTTTGACAATATCTTCAGACCTCATTTGAAGCACATTTTCCTAAAATTTTGGAATGACTTGGTTCAACATCATCCAACATTATTCAAACATCATCCAAACTACTCTCTCCGTTCGCTTTTAATCTACATTCTGGCTCGTGATTTTGTTCATAAATACTCAAAATTAATTAAACGGGAAACTCGTTGAAATAGGCGCAAATCCATAGATTCGACGATATTTTTACAGAAAGACGGCATAATTTAACTAAAAACATTGAAAAAACTTTAAAAAAAAACTACGGCAGGCCGAGGCTCGCCGCGATCACCCGGCCTGGTCGTCGCCCTCCTCCTAGACGTCGTCCTCTTCCTTGTCGTCCTCCTCGCAGTTGTCGTAGACCGGCATGTTGGAGGGGCCAGCCTCGTGGTCGTTCTCGGCGAAGCGTGATGGGTCGCTTGGCGATGGGTTCGCCACCGTAGCAAGCCAGCGCTGCTCCGCTCTGCCTTGCATCCGCAGCCGGTGCAACTGCGCCTGCTCGGAGGGATGGCGGTTGCGCCTCTCGCTCTGCACGACAACCTTGCGCCGGTCGCTCTCGTACCGTGCGACGAGGGCCTGCTGCTCATCCGCCGCCGCGTTTGCGGTGAGCTGCCGGTAGACCTGGCGCTCCGCCTCCTCCCTCTGGTGAGTCTCCAAGGATGCCCGAACATTGGCAGCCTCAGCCACTGCCGCCGCCCCCTCGAGGCCAGCGCGGACCCGGTGGAAAGCCTCCTCGTTGCGCCATGTTTCGAACGAGTGGATCGCTGCGTGCTGCTCGAGCCAGATTGGCTGCTGCCCCCCTGCGTTGTTCAGGCGCCGCCTCCTCCTGCGGCGGCTGCTGCTCGGGCGCCGCCTCCTCCTGCGCCGGCTGCTCGTTCTCCTCGTAGTAGAACTCGTTGTCGCTATCGCCGTCACTGTGGCCCCGCGTCGCGGCCGCGGGTCGGCAGTACAACGGCGAGGTACGGCAGGCACAGAGCCGGCGAGGCATCGTCTCAGGGTGTCTAGGTGAAGTGCGGCGAGGGCGATGAGAGTGAGTGCGGTGAGAGCGAGGAGATGAACGGCGATAATAGGGAGAGCGGCGAGCGGCGAGGGGCCTTTTGTAGCCCTGGCGGAGCATTTGCTGCGCCGCGCGTGACGTTACTCCGGCAGCCTTTGACCGACGCGGGGCCCGTGGTTTTCCCCACGCGTCGCTGAACCCAGCGGAAAGCTTGGGTGTGGACTTTTCAAACTGCGCGGTCCCACCTGTAAGCTCCGGACGGTTTCAACGAACTTGGCAGTCCCACCCGGACCCACTTCGCGAAACGGAGTCTGACTCCTCGGACCCACTTAGCGAAACGGATTCGACTAGGGGCAAAACTGAGCACCATTCGGCGCTAGGGGAAAACTGAGTAGAAGTGGTCCGCTGTGGTCAATTCGATAAAAAGCCCTAAGATTTTTGAAGAAGTCGTGAAGAATCGCGTGCTTGCCATAACGCGAAGACACGAAACAACCATTGACCTCTAAGGTCTTAATCTGGTTCTTGCACAACCTACCATTATTACACATATGTAAATAACACGACTTGTCGTATCCAAGAACACAATCCTTGATCTTAGCATGTTGACGCTAGCAATCTTCCTTAAGCTTGTTAAGGTGGTGGAGAGATTGCTTGACCAGAATTCTGAGGTGAAATTCAAGGGCGGAAAGAGGTCTAAGTTCTTCGAGTTTATCAAGAAACGAGATATCAGCGTCGCAGTTTTTTACAACCATAAAGGGGGACCTCCCTTTGGAGTTCCAAGACTTTGCAACTGCTCTGACCCTCTTTAGTTTGAGACAAATCCTTCAAGATATTCCAAGATGATGGATCCTATGCCTAACGCTGCCCCCAAGTAGATTGAACAACGGCTTTGAAGCCTGGGATGGAAATGATATTGTTATTAAGCTTAAAGACACAGGAACGAGGGATGGAAGATGAATCCGTCAAGCAAACGTGGACATGGTCAGAACGAGACCTAGTTCTAGACGTCAAGGTCGAGTTGGGGAAAGCAACGCTCCATTCAGTGGACACGGAGGCACGATCAAGACGACGTGTAAAGGCGGTCAAGAAGAGGAACTTCCTGAAGCTGCAAGGAGTCGAGAGTAAACTAAAAACCGCCCGTCTCGTCCGCATTGAAGTTTCCGTTGTTTCTATCCGAAGGCCGCATCGTTTGATTAAAATCACCAAAAATAAGCAAAGGTCCAACCATATTTTGGCCAAGAAGGCCCAACTCGTCGAGGAATGCATTTTTGCTGCTGTCCACGCATGGCCCATAACATTTGTGACAGGGAATTCCATCTCAGAAACCCTAGAAGAAAACCTGATTGTGAGGGAGAAGTTCCCGTCGGAGACGGCTGTGCACTCAAAAAGATCGTTGTTCCAAGCCGTGACGATCCCACCGGCAAAACCAATAGAAGGAATGAGATCGAAAGCACAAATATTCGATGGAAGAAAAGAAGAGGCCTTGAAGTCATCGATCGGGAGAAGTTTCGACTTCTGGAGCAAATGAAGTCAGGGCTAATCACGGAGAAAGCTATTTTTACATCAGCACATTTAAAAGGATCCCCAAGGCCTCTTACGTTCCAAGAAACAAGAGACAAGGCCTAAACATTAATACTCCCTTCGATCCATATTAATAGGTGCTGAAGTGGATGTATCTAGCAATAAAACATGTCTAAATACATTCACTTCAGCACCTATTAATATGGATCGGAGGAAGTAATAACATTGGAAACCGAAGCTGCAATGACAAAGTTACACGAGTTGCCAGCACAGTTGCCACTAGTGCCACAAGGAAGCATACAAGCCGAAGAACTAAGACCAGAATAAAAAGAAATAATTAGGGATACAAGGTCGAGCCAACAACAAGGGATACAAGCTCGATGACCAGAACAAATGATGTAAAACAAATAGAGACCGAGAGGACAACTAGCTCTAAAGGAGCAAACTATGAAGGCCACAAGCGGCATGATAAACAGAAAGAAAAAACATTCCGACAGAAGGCCAGACTACAAAGCAAAAGAAGGCGTGCCCCGGCAAGCAGCCCTGACCACCTGATCCAGCTGTTGTGTACATACGACGCAAAGGGCGCCCAGCTGTACCACATCCTGCCGTCGGATTGTCTCATGGGTCTCCACGTCCAGATCAAGAAGCTCCGTAGCCGGCAGACCAGGAGCAGCCACTTTCCCGGTCCCCTCTAGGATTTTCTCCTTCCTGATCTTGGCCTTGTCGAGGATGGACAGGTGGGAGGCAGATTCCCCCGATACGAGTACTGCGACGAGGAGAAGCCCCAAAGTCTGTCGCGACAGTAGCATCAGGAGCATCAGTGCCCATGAGCATCAAATGAGTTGAGGGCAGTGACGACGCTGGCCTATCAATGATGGTTTCCAAGACCTTGTCGGACTCCGACAGAGAAGCGGCGACAATGGGGTCCCTGGCAACCACATCAATAGATAGCATTGGAGCCCTAGCAGCCCCCAGCGTGGCCACTTCCTGATGAACCCAATGGAGCACGTAACGAAGTTGGCAATAAGCATGCCCGGGTCAGAGGGGCGCATCATAGGGATGCGATAAAAGCCACCCTCTCCTTTTGAGCCGGATACCGAAATCTCAAACCAGCATGGGAATATTTGAACATCTACCTTAGCCGGTCGATCAAGGATTGGGGTAGCCGACACAAAAGGAGCATGGGCTCCCCACATGAAATTCCCGTCCGGCGTGTGAACCAGCCTATCCTGAGAGAAAGAGTTGTTGGAAGAGGATGCAAAATTATAACTAGGAGGTTGTGTGAAATCTGCCAGGATGCCATCCGATCCATCGGATGCCTCATCATCAAGGTCTCCATGGCCGGAGTTAGGAGGAGGTTGGGCGCCATTTGGTGGCAAAGGAAGCGAAGGGATAATGCGGAGAGATGCAACGGTGCCAAGGCCGGAGTAACCATGCATGGTAATGTAGTGAGGGGTGTCCGTGATTCAGCGAGTCATGACAGTGAGGAGAACGGCAGAGTAGTCAAAACCTGCAAGGCAGACATGATCGATCTCGTGCGGGTTCGCATAAAAAGCACATGAGTGGAAAATGTGGAAATGAAACCAATTTTCCATGGGATAGTCTTCTATGTCAAGGGAAGCCACCTCAGTGTGCGAGAAAGTGAATCTATTGTCAGTGTTATCATGGCTATCAAGGCTAACAGAGTGTAAAGGGCCATTTTGAAAGTCTTAGAGGACAGCACGGCATCCCACGCTTCCTGAGAAGTTAAGACGACAAGACCTGCAGCATGGGAAGCAGATAGGACCAGGACAGGGGGGTTTTGTGCTTGTTTTTAAAGAGAATGGCGAATAATGTTAACTAGGGAGGCTGTGGGAGGAGAAACAAAGGCACTAATACAGGTCCGGCGCGACATAGGAGGTCCTTCTCCTCTTCCATAAACTCCGGGATAGCCACATCGCCAAGAGGCATCGTAGGGACGTCACCCAAAGGGATGAAGTCCTCCATGGAAACGGAGGTGGACACGTGGGAGACTGAGCTTGATGCAGAGGCGACCGACACAGAGGAAGGGGAAGGAGGAGAGACGGAAGCAAGGCCGCAACGAGAAATACGGTGACCCCAACCTAAGAAGAAACGACACCGCACGGGGTCCCTACACGACCTAACAAAGTGATCCAGCGCGAGACACCTATGGCGCCGACGAGAAAGACTGGAGAGAGGGAGGGGTGCGGAGCGAGTGAACTTGGGGGATCAGGGAGCGGGGTAGCCTTAAAAGGAGTAGGGTCTGAGAGGACTTGGGCGTAGGACAAGTCTCTCGTGAGGCATGCATGGCAATCTACGGGACAGAGGCATGGGAAGGAGAAACATGATGATCAGGCAGCGCGTTGTGTGTGAGCATGGCGCCAGGGGGAGGAGCGGGGGTCAAAGGGTGGCAAGTGACTTGGTGAACCAGCCAAGGGAGAGGGCCAGAAGTGGTTTGCAGAAAACCATTTTCTATCAGAGATGGACGCAGCACAGGCGTGGGGTGACGTCGTCCCATGAGTTTCTATCAGGAAAAGGATCGAGAGAATGAAATGGAGAATCTGTGTGCTGGCAAACTCTGATTAATTACTTTGCCCAGACTTCAATCCGGAGCCAGCTTCGCCACTGTCCATACCATACATGCATATCTAGATAGAATTTCCATACACTTGAGCTGCTGCAAGATCATACATATATGCCAGACTCAAAACCATTTGAGCTGCTAACATTCTTGCTCCACTATTATTTTATTTTGTGCCGATCCAAACTATTATAAAGATAAAGGAAAATTCGGACGAAGCGGAGCGAGGCCCGTCGCCGAAGTCTTAGGGCCGAAGTTGTTACCGAGTTGGAGTTGGATTCACCGTTTTCGACCTAGTTAGGTCAGGACCGCCTTTATATTACAAGTTTTACCGTGGTTGACAATTTTATAAACCGTCCATCCTCTTCAATCTAACGGTCGTAAAATAAGAGGTACTAGGAAGTACTAGATAGGAAGTACCCGAAAGTACTACCGTTATTGGATTATTTTATTTAATAAAATGGTACTTAATTATTTTAATCTAATTGCCCCACCGGTCACTCTCCCCGTGCCGTTCTCTCTCATCTCACTCTTCCCCACTCTCCACGCACCACCAACAATGGACAAGAAGACACGCGCGCAGTGGAGATCATGAAGAGTGGGAAACGAAACAAGGTGTGCAAAGCAGGAAGCCAAAAAGATGGTCGTCGCCGTTGTCGTCCTCCTGCGACAGCATCGACATGCGCTTCATTGACCACCTCCTCCCAGTCCTGCTCCTTCCCGTGGCGAGCACACCGCTGACTTCCGCGTCTCCCCAGGGTCCTCCCCTGCCGGCTCCGATGCTTCCGATGGCGCTGCCATATTCTAGGAGAACAGTTCTACGATGCGGACGACGAGCCGGATCCCAAGGCATCCGCTGGGAGAACCAAGCACTTGCTGCACACAATGGCCGCCACAGGGGCAGGCGGTGTGGCCCCCGGTGCTGCCGCCCAGCTTCTTACTGCAGCTGCACCATATGGAGAGAATGGCCTTCGACACGCCCGAGAGAATCGGGTAGGTGAGCACGTCCAGCGGGAACGGCATCGTCCGCGGTGGGGCTCGCCCATCCTTGTCTGCCAAGGCGCCACGGCGGCGGTTGGCGCGCGACGCTGCACATGGACATGCTGACGACTGTGAGGAGGCCCGTGAGGAGCGCGGCATGCGCGGCGCGTCCACCGATCGTCGATCCAGTCCAGCCCCGTTCCGCCGCCGCTGCAAAAGCTCGAGCTTGATGGCAAGGAGGCTACGGATTCGGAGACGACGGCCACCGTTTCATTGAGGAAAGCTAAACAAAATAGCGAGGACTGTCTCCAAACGCTATGCAAGTTATAGCGCTAACGCGCTATTTTTCGAAATAGCGTTTTGCAAAATAAATAAAAATAGACAGGTTGAGAATGTATATACTAAGGATTTTAG